>JAJEKB010021488.1:2202819-2254318 GCA_022393335.1 Macrotrachela quadricornifera | reverse complement strand
AAATTAAAGCATTACATTTACAAGATTCTCATACCATAGAAATTCCGTCAAGTCAAAATGTTTTGTCAGCACTTGCACTACCTTTGCCTATCCTACAAACCCCATCGAAATCAGAGCTGCGTCCAGAAAATATTCAAAACTGGACAACAGAACATGTCAATGAATGGTTAAAGGATAATAATTTGTTAGAACTGGCTCAACTTTTTTCGGATGTTGATGGACCAACATTGATCTATTTAAGTGAATATATAACAAAAGGAGATGCACAACACATATTAGCATCGCTACAACAAGATTCATTACGACGAATTAATCATAATATATCAGTCATCGAATTGGCTCATTTTCGCAATCTTATCAAACAACATCGTCTTATACCATCAACATGTGCCAAATCAATGAACAAGATTGACGCTTACTATAGAAAACGGCGAAAATCAATCAATCGATGTCATATGATGTGAAAGTAAAAATTCTTATAGACAATCGAATATAATCACTTATATGGTTTTCAATGATGTTTTGTATATTTTTAAAGTTTATCTAGCTGTATAATACAACGCAAAACTTGAATATTTGGCTGTAGATTTATGTTAAAAACATTATCAGTTGGTTTTAATTTATGACAGTTATTATTTGTTATCTTTTGTCTTAGACGGCACGAAGAATAAATTGATAAATACAAAATTTTTGTTCTTCCTACACTAGTTGTACTATCGAAATAAATAATTAAATAAACAAAATCAAAACAACAAGTGCAATGAGAGAGAGCGACAATTAGTCGCATAACAAATTGGTCGTATACATTGAGTGAGAAAGAAAATACTTAATTAAATAGCAAAAAAATTCAATGACAGATTTTATGCTAATCCCTCTAATTGTGTAAGAAAACTGGGTTGTGAAGATAGTAACAAGTTTTTTAATCGCTTATGGTAATTTAAATATTTTTTTTTTAACTGTTCGATGAGGCCTGGCACCATTGTCTTAAATCTTTTATTCAATGCGAACATCCATCTCTATGAATCTTAGTTGAAAGTGTTGAGTAAAAAGAAAATACGGTCATTGTCAAAAGTAACACTAAAAACTGGTTATAAATCATTTCAAGACAAAAAATATTTAAGTTTCCATAAACGATTAAACAACTTGTTACTATCTCCACATCCAAGTCATCTTACACAATTAGTGGGATTAGAATAAAATCTGTCATTGAATTTAATTTTATGATCATTTGCTGTCCAAATATAAGTTTGTCTCTTCATGTTCCTCTTATTTTATGTGGAAAAATAATTTGTACATATGGACCAAAGGAGAAACAGCGGATTTGGGTTTTCAAATCCAGAGATTTTTTGGATTTAAATCTCAAAAAATTTGCTTTTCCCCACTTTGGTTTAATTCTATTATAGTTGATTCTATTAAATAGAAATTTGATTTGAATACACAATGGGCCAGTTGAAATCATGTAGAACGATGGATAGGAAACAGAATTTAATCATTTCTATTGTATTGGATAGGGAAACTATTCGTCTAAGAAGATGACGAAAAAAATAAAGTTATTTATCTTTTGTCAAATGTATAAAAAAAAGTCTAATAAATATTGAAGAATTTCTGATCAGATAGAATGACGTTGAAAGAAGTTATATTTGGATCGAAGAAGATGATCAATAGCTTTTGTACATTCATGCTGTTTCATTTCAATAGAGTTTAAAGTAATGGTTATCGCTTTCATAGACAAACAGTATGAGGAATTGAGAAATATTGATAATAAATATACGCTCATATCTCGAACTTCCATCTGATTCATTGACGCTGGTATCTTCTTCTTATCATTCTTTTCTATCTGATCTTTCAAACTACATCAAAATTCTAGAAGATCGTTTTTAAAATGTCAAAAACAAAATTCTCTGAACAAACATGTCGTAAAAAAAAGGAATATCGAAAAGAATACATTCACAAAAAGTATTATGTTATAAATTAAAATATTATTACTCAATCAGACACTCTTGCAAGTCAATCTGATTATTCAATCGATAATAGCACTGGCAGACCGCCAGTATGGTAAAGTATGACAGTTGTCTCGACAAAAATTGATCCTTAAAACGATTTTTTCCAGCATTTGCCACACCAAACATTTTACCACTGATTCACCGATGGATAACAGCACAACAACAAGTGATGTTCAATCTACGAACCCGAACTTAATCACAAGTAAAAAAGTTACCAATGATACTCAATCTATCAATAATAATTCTGAATTAGCATTAGTTTCAACAGAAACAACTGACAAAATGAAACACGTCACGTTCTTATAGATCATAATATTTACAGAAATTCCTATGGTTTATTTATCAATCAGACACAGATGGATTTTCAAAAATTTTCTCTGCCTTCTGGGAATAAAAAATCTAGAAAAATCATGTAAAAAAATGATGATTAATTGAAGAAGATTCAAAATCTATCAGAGTTACTTTATTAGATGATTCGAATCTTGTTAGTTTTAATTCATCATTTTTAAAAAATTTCGAAATCAACTTTTATTCAATAACAGCAATTACCAAGATATTTTTTGGGAATTTTTTCATAAATCCATATACATTTTTAAAAATAAATCTCGCACTATCTTGCAGGCGAAGGCACAAACTCAACCGAGAGTAAAGATGAAGGAGACGTAGTGGAGTGCAGATGCATGAAAATCTTGGTACACCCAGGAGATTCATGGAGGATCGAATCCTGTCGGATTGAATCTCATGGGACAGTTAATAAATTCCAATAAATTCGATAGAAGAAACAAATTCCGGCAACTGCTGTTATTGAATAAAAGTCGATTTTGAAATTTTTGAAAAAGAGGGAATCTGCCAACAAGATTCGATGATATTGTTTCATTAATGTTTTTTGATGAAAAATAATTCAATCATTTTAATTGGATATTTAAATAAAAGAATTTTTGACATTATTAATTTGTGTTTGGGAGAGTTAATGAATATATTGATAATTATTTTGACTAAATGATAATTTTTATTATTCCATATAGCAGATCAATAATGATTAGAACTATCCGATTTCATTATCCAATAGATTCTTATTGAATTTCTCTTTTCATATACATATTAGTTAATTAATAACTATTTTTTTATTCTATAGCAAAGTATTAGAAGTAATTGTTGATTAAATGAAATAATAAAGTTTATTTTTGTTTAATAAATAAATAATTATTCGGTTGATTTTGCTTTTATTTCTGTCTTTCTTTTTCGTTATTTTTTTTTTATAGTAAAGCTCTTTAAGAAAAATATTTGATGAAATTTTCACTTGAAATTTTTCCTATCAAACATAATCCTACGCATACACAATGCATATTACACAACAAATCAGCAACCTTATAGGTCATTTAAGAGAAAACTATTTCTTTTATATCAGAAAAAAATTGTTCATTGTTACAATAGAATGTATTCATTTTAAAGTTAATTATTAGAGCTCACATTATGTCTTTATGGAAATTTTAATCATCAAAAGTTTATTAATAAACTTGCTGAATTATAATAAAAAGCTAATTATGACGAAATAAATGTAAGGTTTTAAAAAAAATGTCTTTTTTGTTGTAACTGAATTTCTTCAGAGTTGACATTCATTAAAGAAATCACAAGGCTTACGGCAACATCCATTATTGCAGCAGTATCGTTTCTGACCATCTTCAGTACACTCATCGTCGCGGCTACAGGGCGACCTGATTGAAGTATCTAGACACGTTCCCCGTGTAAATGTATTATCATTATATATACAACTTGTACAACATTCGGTACTAGATGTGCAGGGTTCGCCGGCTTTTTTGCAATCACTTCCTGCGATGATGCATTTCCCGGCTTTACATGTTAATCGTTGAGTTGCTAAATATGGGAGCAAAAAGATATGAATTATGATTTACAATAAAGATGAAAGTTAGTTTTATTGTCATAGAACTTACCGGTACTATTGCATTGGAAATTAGCAGTGCAAGTATCACCTACATTACGAAGTTTATAACAGTAGGTTGGTGCTAATGGAGCATTCGGAGGCCCAGTACAAACAGTATCACTATTGCAACATGGTCGAGATTCGTCGCAATAAGCACAAGCCAAGGTAAGTGAACCTCTGTTTGAACGCGTCACGTTAGACATATTCGTAATACTTTGGCATTCAGTTAAGGGTTTGGCACATCCAGTTAAACCATTAACAGCGCGTACCTTGCGCATGAGTTTCTTCAATAACGACTCATCTTCTAAATAATCATATATACGAAGAACATAAAAATATTAAGAAACAGACAAAAAAAGTATTAATTAGGAGATTTAGGATAACTTACTTGAGTTGGAATAAGAATTTATTTCACCCTGAATATATATAATTGAGATAAACAGTAGAAATAACATTTTCATTGTTAAATTAAGCATTTTTATTCACGTCTTCTTACAGATATTGGTATTAATATTTAGTAATCATGTAATTATGATCAATGATGTACAATTTCAGATGTATATATACAGATATGGTTACAATGCATTACAAAAATAAATATTGATTGCGTAAAAGAAAAAAATATACAGATAAAAATATACGTTAATTATAGGTATTTAAGTTGACGTCAAATACGTCATTTATCTGATGGATTTATTTTTATTGCATTTACAAAGTACAGAAAGGTAGACTCGTTGAAGCGTCGATCTATTCGTCTATTCTTCAGAATTTGAGTTAAACGCAATTACTTTTCTATAATAATCCTTTTTTACTCTTTATTACTAGAAAGAGAAGATTTACGCAATTTATGTCTACCCACATGTAAATAATACGTCTTTTTTCTCCAATCATTTATAATAAACTAAATATACTTTAACGGCATGAGTAAGTGAAAAAGGTAAATTAGTATATTACGTAAATATATTCAAGTTTAAATGATTTTGTATATGTTTGATGATATCTACTATTGAAGAACTTTAAAAACATTTTTTTATCGTTTAGATTCAAAACTACTTGATAGAAAAACAATTTATCCTATCTACTTTTCTAAAAAAATTATTTCTGAAATTTGAACAAGTTGTCGAATACTGATGTATTCATGTGTTATTATATCATTGATATATGTTTTCACGCATTGATGCTCATAATAGTATCTAAATATCAACAAATAAGAGGAGAATATCATATATATATATGTATTTGATATGGTTTGATCAAGCAATCATCATTTGGAAAAATAATATTTTTTATCAATACGAATGAATTAATTAATTAAAATGATGAAAATTAATCAAATAATTTGAAAATACTGTTTATTGTTATTCTTGATAGAAATTTGTTAGAATGAAAAATAGATAGAAAGATTTTTAACTATTAATCAACATAGATTTGTCTTTTTCTAGAATAACATTCCTTATCGATTTATATTTGATTATTAATTTATTTGTATAGAAATTTCAATACAACTTAGTAATGATAAATTCCAATGTGATATTATTTCTCTATCCAACAAAACAAATGTTTTCATTAGTTATTTTTCGATTTGTTATTAACATATCAAATGTATCTTTATTTGTACTTTCAAAAAAACATCTGTGTTTTCATTCTAAATATTGTTATTGTATAACAGTTGCATTTATTTTTTATCTCTTGAATTCAATATTGTGAAGCCATATAATTCTTGTAAAGCTGACTGATCATATCTCATGGCATCAGAATTGGGAAAAAAAATCGCGATTATTCAAGTAACTACAATGGTTCATCCTGATCCTAACAGTTGAGTCTGAAACTATGATCATGCATCAATGCACACGTAGACAACCATCAAAAAAGACTTCATTGATATGAGTAAGTAAAACAAAAATTAAAAAAAAAAATTCTAAATAAATTCATTAATTAATAATAAACAAATATGAATAAGTTAATTCTTACCAAAGAGAAATATATTTAAATAATTTGATTAAGAATATAAAACCATCGAAATGATTAAATAAGGAAACATTTTTTAAAATTTACTTATTTTATTCGAACTTTTTTCATAAACAAATAAAAGATATTATTCAATAACATGAAAGTATATTTAAATTCATTGATTAATTAAATTAAATAAGAAAAACAAATCTTTTCATCTGTTCTATCTATTTATATGATAAATAATATGTCGAATAAAATCTTCAATTAAACGAAAAAAAAAATTATTTTATTTAAATAAAATTGAAGTTATTGGTGTTTTTCATTCCGATATTTATTTATATGTATTAATATTAAAGTTTGTGAATTAATTTCTCTTCCTGATAATGACTTGTTAGTGTTAATTAAGTAAATTAATTTTATTATTATATGAAAACGTTTCGGAGTATTTCTCTCTCCTTCATCAGTTCTTTTTTATTTTTGAAACTTTGAATAACTGGTATTGATGCTGAACAAAAGGCTTCGGTTTTAAACCGGATAGCGAAGAATGAAGGCACACAATCTCACTAATATAGATCACTTTAGGGCTTATCTGATAAATCACCAAAGTAAGGCAAAAGTTTGACCAATTAAGCTGAAATTTTTATGAGTGACTACTGCCTATGAATCCTACATTTGATGAAAGTTTCATGTGAAACTACCGACGTTTTCTACAGGGACCAAAATCAACGAAAAACCTCCTCCATTCTTTCCTAATAGTTAATCAGATGTAATGAAAAATTATTTTTTCTCAATGCATGTAAAGAATAATTAAAAAGTTCAGATTAAATATATCTTTGGTTTTATGATTTTCTTGTATATTATGAGGTGATATTATAAATTGACTTATGAAACTATCGATGTAACTATCTTTGCTGCAAGACTTCCAACATCCTATCACAAACTCTGTAACATCTGATCTGTACGCTTATCGATGACCATGTTAAGGATAAACAATAACTCTCGTCCTACATCAGAAAACTTCTATGATCTACGACATCATCCACCCATTTAATCTGCTCATGAGTATCTTTCCAATTCATCATATGAACAGCTCAGTTATTTCAGCCTGGTCTCTATCTAATCTAAATAGCTGCATCAAATACACGGGATTACAGTTTTATTCCAATTTCTAGCAAAATACAGAAAACCTATTGTTCAACAATTATTTTTATGCGCACTCATGAAATTAATGCTATGCTTCTCCCTTTATTTGCTCGTTACGTTGCATCAGTTCATTCACCTGCTTGAAAAGGTTCTCTCCGATTTGATTGCCCGAGAGATTGAGTGTGGTGAGCGTCTGTGTGAATAAGTAAAGATAATGATACAAGGTTGTATAAGAGAGAAAGTGGATCACCGTGTTATTTTATGATGCCTATTAACACATTCACCACGATGGGTCCACTGGTGGACCCCACTATATTTTAACAAGAAAGTTAATAGAAAAACGCTTCCTTTTCTTTTATTCCTAGGCGGAAGGCTGCACATAATGTGCGATCTGGTTTACCTTCGCTATTTTCAAAATTATTTATTACATAGCATAATGCTTCTCGTTAAAATAATCAAAACAAAAAAATTTGTTACAATCAGAACAGAAAGTTTTTATTTTCTTTGTTGTTGAATGCCACGCTTCTCTTGATTGTTGTTCCCTATTTTTCTCGTAAAAATCAATACAAGACTTTCATGAAACTACAGTATGGTCACTTTGCTTTCTGTGTAGTTTTCCTTGTATATCAAATAGCTATTTACTAGTGCCGTCCCAAAAACTAATGCAAATGCCACTTTGCGGTACCATTTTATTGACTTCCTGAGACACATGTAATATGCTGATAGTTGATTAGATAAATCAATACCTTGTCTTCCTTCGTTGTAATCTAATACAACTTGGAGCTTCATGATGCGCTCATTTTGAAAATTTGTTTTTCCACTGTCTACCACACATGCTGAATGCGATAGTCTTGTAGATATCATCAAGACGTCTCGGTTATCTTTCCACATGATCAATTTCATTCCGTCTTTATTCTGGAGCCCATAAACTTCACCATTACTAAGCTCTTCCTGAAGAACTTCCCTTCCGGATCCAACACGATTCCTTCTTAGTGTTCCAATAAGATATGTATCATGTTCCAACAGATATTTCGCAAGAGAAATACTCGTAAAGTAGTTGACGGCTACTACAGTTCGATAACATCCATCCAGACCATCGAATAAGTTCATTACTACTGTCTGAGCTTGTCCAACACCTGCGATCGATTCCTGCTCACCAGTATATATAACATAATTCCAAGTGTATCCATTGGTAGCCGCTAATTGGTACATCTTTATACCGTACTTGTGGGCTTTACCAGGTACATATTGTCTGAATAAAAGCCTGCCTTGCTATGGTATCATACTTTCATCAATACTAATAACTGAACCAGGCATATATGCTGATGAAAACCTCGCTTTCAGTAAATCTAAGAGTGGTTTCAACTTGAACAGTCTGTCTTAGTTCGAATTCTTGTTATTGTTGTTCGAAAAATCCCAAAACTTTAGGAGTAATTCGAACCTCTCTCTCGACATAGCACTACGAATAATCTCCGACCCATACAACTGACTGCTGCTCGAGTAGTGGTTCAGCTGCGGCATTTGTACCAACTCCATCTCGATAATAATCCCAAAGAACTTGAGCATTTCTTCATGATTGATTGATTTCCATTCACGATATTTGGACCGTCTGCTAATCTCATGGGCTTGTAAATATTGCTCCGCATATCGATTTGTTTCACGAACTATAAGATGGATAATTTCGTCTGTGATGAAATGTCGATAACAATCGATAGGATTGATCACATTATCCTCCAAAGCAGAAATTACTTCTCCCACGAGCCCATGATCTTCCATAAATTCTGTATCCGATTCCGATTCTATTTCATTCCAGACGTTTGAACTCACCTCATCATCAGACATTTCTTCGTCGGAGCTTTCAGATTCAAGGTGCATTCTATCCAGATCATCATCCAAAAAACTCAGTTCACTAAGTGAGCTAGCGTTCCCTTCTGTAGCGGTTTCTTCGAACGACATGTAAACGATTCGGAAAGTTCGGCTGCTTTTATACGTAAAAATACAGAAACAAGAATAAGTAGGAAAAACTGGAAAATTTTTGCTCTGACTCATGATATAAAGAAGAGAACGATGAATCATCCGTACACGATAGTGAATAGGTCACTACGTGCATCTATTAGAAGTTAACTATTGACAGGAGTGGATATTTCGAAGACTTTCCCCAAGAAAACTGAACCGTGGTGAATGTGTTAAACCATCTGAAATTTTTAATACAGACCAAACAGGCGTCGAAAAAGAATTACACTTCAATCGTACTATCTCTTTCGTTGATGAAAAAAGGATTTTTGCATCTGATCAATCGAAAAATGTTAGTCGAACCGTTTTAAACCGCTATCACTCGCTTTTTCTATAGGAAAAATGGGGGAGAAAGTTAAGAGATGCTTGTTTCGGCCAAAAAATGTCGTTATAATCTGTTCGGCGTCGGGAAAACTTACTACTTCATTGGTTGAACATTGGAGAGATAACTGTTTTCTTCCGTTAGTTGGTGCTAAATGTTTGCTGCCATCAGACAGTTACCCAGAACAAAATCGCAAAGAACTCTATCAACTCGAAAAATTGCGATGGTAAAAGAGACACATTTATAAATACCACAAAATATAACTGACGAGCTACAGCTACTAGATTGTTATTTCAACAGACAAATTTAAAATTTCCTCAAGGCATGTTATCATCGTGTAGCATTGGATGAATTAGATATACACTTACACAAACAAAATAACATCATACGTTTAGTCAGTCTCATGTACAATCAATTGAGCGCAGATATTTTCACGCCAATGATTAAATGCGCTTCGTTTTCCAGTTGTCAGCGTTGACCAAGTTTGCTTTACAAGTTCAGGAACTCATATATAGTGTGGAGAAAAAGGCTGTGATGAGTCTATTTTTATAATTTGTGCCTCATGTTCGAAGAAATTGTGTTTTCAACACTTTTTTACCAATTATCATTTCCATTGAAAACATTGCAAATATTTTAACGAATCGTGGTTCTGTGAAACTGCTCTATTGTCCTCTTTATCACAAATCGCTAGTAACATGTGTGAAAATCAGTAGTTATTCTTCCATAAAATATGTAAAAATATTAGCGGTTTTTCCGTCTTTTTTAAAGTTTTAGACACAGAAAATTCCCCCAAAATCTTGCTGAAAACCCTGAAAAATTGTTTTCCGTAGATTTGACGACGCACTCGTTCATTTGGACAGATTAAAAATTATCTAAGTTAAAATTGTGTTTTGGTTGAAAAACCAACATCTTTAAGAAAGGGGTCTTTAAATCAAAAGCGAGCAAAAACCATTGTGATATTCAGAATCAGCGCTCTCGATTACCTGTTATCAGCTAAGTTTTAGCTTAAAAGCGAGGGAGCAGTTGGTGGCCTTCCCTAGTAAGATCATTTAACCTGTTCTGTTTTTGTTTCTATCATTAATTCATTTATTCTATTCTTCGAAAGACGAAGCATCACTTTGTTGTAAATAAATATATAATTTAAATTTAAATTAATCACGGAAAAGTAATAAATAATGTACCTATGTTAATATATTTTATTCATGAATAAAATTGAATAGATAATATCAAATTTAAAAGTTATGTTTTCAATATTTAACAAGAGGATTATTCTCAAAGTCATAATCGCCTCATCAATTCATAAAGTTGTACTACTGATCAAAACTAAATCCAAATTGTTTCTATATGTGAAAGAGAAGACTACTAAGTCTTATTTCTAATAATCGAGTAAATGAACATTATAGGAAAACTAGCATGTTAAGTTGTAATATAAAAATTATGTTTTTCTCGATGCTAAAGATAATATATACATTATTTATCCGAGATTGACTCCCATTTCTATCATTGTCATAGATTTCAAATCTTGCAGCAGAATATCAAAAATCCAATTTTAATAACAAAATGAACTATACAATAGCCGAGCATACTTGCTTCCACAATTATTCGAGTTTTCGAAAAGTCAAAATCTAATTTAAAAAGATATAAATTTATATCAAACAAAAATTTCTATTGTTACTAGAAAGCAATAACAGTTAAAACATATTTTCTCCAAACAAAAGTAAAGATAGAATAAAGTCCATTTTGGTATTTATAAATCGATAGATTTGAATGTGATCTGACAAAAAAAAGTATTTTTTGATTAATCGAACATATTACATTCTACCTGTTTGATGTTTGCATCATTATGAATCATAATGTTATTACCTGCTTTCTTCATTCTATTAGTGGAGTAACATTTGCCACGTTGTCATTCGTCATCATATAAGCGAATAAGTATGACATCATTATTTTATTAACAACGAGTGGAAAAAATACATTTGATAAAATATATTGAAACCAATGAGCCACCTCTCGGAACTGTGGCGAGCATCTATAGTGATTGGTCCTATATTCACTTTTCTTTTTGGCATATCCATCAGTTCTTTATATTTGGGTTTTATAAACTACAATGAATGTCCATTTCAACCAATTTTTCCTCAAGGTCTTCTCATCTTTGGACTTATTGGCTTAATATGTAGTATCCTTGCTCTTATTCTAGTAAGTAGGAAGGTTTTAGAAAACTATTAGTAATCGTTTTATAAGTGTAGCTTTGCAAGATAGATAATATCAAATAAATATTTGCTTACCTGGAAATCTTTATGTTCTTTTAGATAGTGATATCATTCTTCAAAGTAGATGACTCAGGTACTCATTTATGGTATTTAGTATATGCAATTGCAGCAGTGGCTATATATGGAATTAGTGCTACCATATTAGCATTTGTTGTACGTAAAATATAGTAAGATTTTGATTTTTGAATATTATATGAATTATAATATATAGATTGCTTTTGTACTTTATACAAACTATTCTGAATATCAATCGGTCAATTCAGATAATCTGAAGTCATTCTGTCATACGTCGATTTATAATTTCTGCTATGTTTTTGCAATAACTGTGATTACGATAGCATTGACATATTTAATTTGGTTGATTCGATATTTTGGCAAGATATTTTATAATTTTCTTAGAAAAAAACTGACTATATGGATAATAAGTCTTTGTTTATGTTGTTTATTCATTTTTTTTAATCTAATACAATTAAATAATTTCTGATGTGAGTATAACGAATGGTGCTCATACTAAATTTGACGATTTTAAAAAGTTTTCAAGCAATTTTCAATAAAATCTTGTACGTTAAAAAGAGCATTCTACGTTTCTGTAATGTGTTCTGGTGGATTTTTTAGCTTGTAAAACAATTTAAATTTTAAAATAAAAAATGAAGAATTCATTAATTCAAGGCTTTTGACCTTTATTAATCTAATACAAAAATGCTGCTCTTTCAAAACAATAACTTATCACCACTGGCCGCGATACATTTCTTAAAATGATTTTTCTACAGTAAAATATTGTGTTAATATTTCATTAAATTTTCTGATGCAATCAGTAGTGCACGAATATATGGTACTTTTTGATTCATGTTACACGTCACATTTGGTATAGGGTGTATGTAAATAATCATGAATCACGAATTTGTTTCTTTCCTATTTACTTCTATCACTAATATGATTTGCCACGTCGTCACTTATTTATTTTTCTCAGTAAATTGGTATGACATCATCATTATGTTGACAATAAACGAAAGAAACTTCTTTAGTCACATATAACAAAAAAAGATGAATCGTATATTTGAGTACAGCTTAGATCTTTTAATACTTGGTATAATTTTTACTGTTATATTTATTGTGTCAAGTAGTTCTCTGTATGTGGGTATTACAAAATATGATGAATGTCCAATTCAACCAATTCTTCCTCAAGGTCTTCTTATTTTCGGATTCTTTGGTTTAGTATGTGGTCTTCTTATCCCTATTCTTGTAAGTGATTGGTTTCTTTTCAACCAAAGATTTTCCTATGGTAACATTAGGAAGATAGTTGAAACTAACTGTTTTCTTTATATAATTAGATAATAATGGCATCCAATAAATTGAATGATTCAACTACTGAGTTACGATATTTTGAGTATGCATTCGGAGTATCGGTTATATATTGTGTTGGTACTATTATTTGGGTATACATTGTAAATATAAATAAAACTAAAATCTTTACAATTTATTGATGCATTTTAATTTAGATTATTTGTATTATTCATGCCGTTTATTCTCAACTTCGGTCAGGAGATTCGTCATTATTCTGTAATGAATTGGTTTTTAATTACTGCTCTAACTTTGCATCAATGGTCATTGGATTAATGTCGATTTTTTTAATTTGGTTGATTCGATTTTACTGTAAGAAAATATATAATTTTCTCAGAAAAAAAATATCAAAACAAAAATCAAACTAAATAACTACTCATTTTACAATCTGACAAACTATATTATTCTTGTTGAGAATAAAAATAATTTGACGAGACGTTGTATAGAACAATAATATCAAATTTTATAAGTTTAGTTTTCATTATTTAACAAGATGATCATTGAAACAGTTTGCAAATATATTCTTTACAAATGTTGTAAAGTTCTCTCAAAGTTTCGAAATCTTTTTTAGTTGCTATGAATCTTTTACAATTGTTTAATAGAGTTTAAACAAACCGTACAGTTTACCAATAAACATCTTTTATAGCATTATATCATCTATCTCTTTTTTCCATTTATTCCTTTGCTTTCAGTAATATAAAGACTAACTTATTTTCTTCACAGATTGTTCTTATAAAATTGACTGATAAATACATCGTGAAAAATAATTAGAAAGAAATTAATTTTGTCATATAATATTATTTCAAAATCCTAATAAAATATACGAGTGATTCTTATTAAATATATATAATAGCCTTTTGATATGTTTTTGGGTATTCTTTATTAAATAATAGAGTTTTGTTTAGTCATCATTTTTCTTCATTATAAATATCAATTTCAGTCTATTCTCATGTTAGTGAACTTGTTTTTGAAAATGAGATTTTTTACATAAGCTCAAAATTCTTATATATATATTCTTAATTTTAAAACATAATCGTTCATCTTTCTTCAAGCTCTTATGATTGATTGAGATATATGATAATCTGAACTCTTTGTTGATACAAGAATGTATTGAAAATACCTATTAATTTGGATGTTAATAATCTGATGAATATTATATCTATTCGATAAAACTTACTAAAATATGATTAGTGTCACTTCTATTTTCTACAATCAATAGATAAATTATAATTTCGAAAATTTTGCACATATAGTTTGATGTATGGGAAATCTAATTATATCAGTGAATAGAGCCGATCGCTTTGTATTTGGAACACGAATGGAACATAGAATTATTCGAATCTGCTACTAACTTTAGCTACATGTAGTCATACTTGAACCGTTTATCAAAGGAATTTATCCATGTGGTAAAAAGAATCAAAATACAAAGCCAAAAAAGTTTATAAAACCAAAGTGTCAAGTATGCAATATTGAATTTTCCGAGAATATTACGATTTAAGTTTATGACGGAGATTTTTACTGAATATCTCTAATTATGGTTCATGATTAATGTTCAAATTTTGAATATATTGTATAATCTTCTTTTACTAATGCTTTTCTTACTCACAGAGGTCTTACAGTGGCATCTGAAGGTTCGATAATTCAATTCAGCTTATATAATTAATTCTATTAAGATAATCCGGATTTATTGACTGCTGTATTAAGCAAATTCAATTCTTCTGATGATTTTACAATCGATCAGCAACTAACAACTGTGAGAAGTGATTTTTATATCTATCGATCAAACAACATTGGATTATTCTTCGAAAATATCACTCTACTGAAAGTTTATAGGCTTTCGCCGATAACGACATTCGAATAATAGAATCAGAATAAGAACATAATTGATAAAAAAAAAATGATCGGTGAGAATAAATCTGTTGCTTATACATGTGTCGTTTTTTTTCTCCGTCACTAGAGACAAAGAAAAAAATATTTTAAGCGAAATTTTCGTCGATTGGATCATAGTTCACATAGAACAATATTGTGTGAGCTAATCATCATCATGGTGGTTAAGTGTGAGTAATTAGTATTGATTATAGATATTTTTAAAACTTAAACTTACACTGTTTATCTAAAAGTAACTAGCTCTATAACACACCTGATTGATAAAATAATCAGAAGGATTCAGTGAACGTAAAATATCCGTCTATATCATGTTACATGATGTCGCTTTCTATTCTAATTATAGTGTCATCTTGGTTGTATTTGATGCTGATACTAGTAATTGCAACTAATGTGTATACTTCATTACTTACTCATAAATCTTTCTTGCCATTGATCGAAGTATTGGATTTCTCCAGTGAATCTTTCCTTCAAAGTGACATTGATTTCGTCCATAAGAAACGGTACATCATTCCACAAATGGACAAAAATGATGCTCCATCACAATTAATGCATCGTAATGACATGCTGAATAGTGAGTGTTAATCTAAATAGCGCTTGTTTTCTGATCAACTCGTTGCAAAAGTTCGGAAAAAGTTTCATTTACATTGTATACTTTTAATAGAAAATGAAATCTGTAAATTTTGTAGCTTCGGCATATCGTTTTGGCATTGATAATTTCGATCAACCCTATCCCAATAAACAACTAGTGCAACTAGATAATATGGCTGATGAATGGCTTCGAATACTAACGGCTGGACCACTCTCAGTTAACTATGTGAATCATTTGCTCATACTCGCCAGTAAACGTGATTTTCCATTAACTCCTTCAGCAAATATCGCTTTTCAATACATTAAAAATCCAAATTCATTTCGGGAAACAATTGCTCAAATATCAGATTCAATATATTCAGCCGTACTTGGCGCACATACTGCAATACCTCGTATTCAATTCAATGCTCAACAGCTATCTAGTCATGTGAAAACAGTTTTTAGGTTGCTCGCTGCTGATTCACCTATACTTATTGAACTTATGCTTCCGGCAACTTTAGACGCTATCGATCGGATTGCTGCTGAGACTGTTGCAGAATCTTATACAATAGATGACAAACTCAATTACGTTACCAAAGTGGTCATGGAAATCGTTGAGATAACTGCATTTACTCATACTACATATATTAGTAACATTTCTAAAAAGCGTGACATACAAACCAATCAGCCAACTGCTTCGGCACATAATCAGACGACGTTCACAAAAAAGATCAATACTCGGGATCTCACCGGTACAAATAAACTCGAAGTTTTGAATATTCTTCTTGACTCTGTTTTACAAATGACTAAGATTCAAAGCCAGTGGAGTAGACTGATACAATTCTTTGACAAACTAGTTATGCAAACTCGTATTTCACAGCAAGTAAGTATAAAAAACTTCTAAGAAAAGCACATTGATAAAATGCAAAGTCAGAAAAAATATCATCATCAAATAAAACAGTAGGAATAAGTCGAGAAAACTATTATTTACATAATGGTTTAATAAGATAAAGATTTACAGGAAATGTATAGAAGTTTTCTTAGTGCTTGCAGCTGTAATATAACTTAAATTTTGTCATTCACTTGTGAAAGGTGAGAAACTGATCTAGTTTCTTCGGAACTTGACTGATATCGTATCAGTCTTAACAGATAAACTAGTGACGAGAAATCAAAAGGAAACATGCTATAAGATTGAATAGAATAATTACTATCTATGAGTTCAATAGTCGCCTCATAAAAACTGTGAAATCGAAATCAACCAATTTGACATTAGCGATTTATCTGATGGCTTGATACTCTCAGAGAGTATATAGTGGTAGTAAATGAAGATAAAGATGTGGCAGACTACAACATGACCGAGCTTCACATAAAAAAATCCAACGTAAATGAATTTTCTTACTAGAAGAGACTTGTTGAAGTAATAGGCACAAAAAAATTGATTGTAGTCAATACCAGAACGTTTATATGGCGCTTTTGAACTATCTAGATAATTACCTGTTGTTTATATAATCATATGAATCGAAATATCAAAAAATCGAGATACGAACACATTTAACGTGATTATAGCGAAGTCACCATTGAGATTTCACGATTTAAGTATATCTGTACATCTATCTTTTAAGGGAAATAAACGCTACATAGCCATCGAAAACCAACTTTTCATAGAAAGTTTTAAACAGTATATATGATGTTGTCACTCGTTTCTCCGTTTAGATCGTTAAACAATTCTTTGGAATCGTCAAAGATGCACCGGCTAACAGTTTACAACCCAGTCAATTTGCTGAAAAAGAATTCTTCCTTGAGATACTCGCCGAAAAAAGTCAAGAAATTGACGCCATTGCTGATTTACTCTATGTTGTATCGAAAACTTATGGTGATATCTCATCAGCATATATGATCAATCAGATAAATAGTAAGAATACTCTACTTTTCCTTCAAACGGATGCTGAACGATTATCACACCTGAATTCATTATCTCTAATTGCTGGCACGGCTTCAGCATATGTGCTTCAATTAGCTCAAGAACGATCGCAAGAATATATTATACTTATCAGCACTCATCGTGACAAATACGATCGCTTATTAGCTGAATGGATTGAAGAAAACTTGCAAGTTAACCTTGGTTAAATTTGTTTTGAACCATATGAAATGATTTATAAATGAGTAGCTTGTGGATAAATATAAAACGAGTGTAAATCTTCTATTTCTAATCTGTACGAATGTCACAGAAATGATTTATTTGCAAAGTCACCGTATGAGTTGATCGAGAGTAGTCAATAAAAATAAATTATTTCGGAGTATTCTTTAGTACATCTTCAATAGAAATCACAACAGTGCAAGAATAATTTCATTGGTCGATATCTAACATCTCAGAAAAATTAATTATGCACGTCAAGTTTCATTCTATGTGCATCTATATGACTCTCATATTGAAACCATGGTGTGGTTTACAATTTCAAAATATTCAACAACAACTGGTATCCAACACAAGGAATGAGGTAGTCAATCAACTCAGTCTCACAGTCCTCAAGTAGAGTAGGGTGGATTCTCTTGAGTATTCTGTATACATTTGGTAACGTAAACTTACGCGTTGAAAAATGACTGCACTAGCATATCCTAGCTAACTCTTCCTTAATGAATCCCCAGGAAGTCCTCACGAAAACTTCACCGATGAATCACGACAGGGATCTTCTAAGGAATTGAAAGGGAGTGATAGAAAGTTCCTAAGGATTTTCAAGGAAATCACTGGAAATTTCTAGGGATAAATACAAGCTTCGTTCTTTACTACTCATGTTGTTCGGATCGGCCAAAAGCCGACAGTCCTTTTTAAATAGCTTCATGCTTATGATTAGATTTATTGTTGAACAAATCTAGACAAAAAAATATATAATTTAGTATTCTAAATCAATACTTACTACTCAATCAGTTTTTAGATAATATCTAAATAAAAAAGCAATAATTTAAGTTGTTAGAAATAGCTGAATATAACCACGATTTACCGTTGGTTAGGATTTCCACCGCCAGTTTTTACAAGAAAAAGACGACATGGTATATCTCTCAATTTTGATCAAATGTAATTTAGCATAAAATTAAAATGATTATACACTTTGTCAAGCAAAATCATCAAAAAAAAACCAAACTCTCCAGGAAGTTTTTATCTTTTGGATCTCACTTAGGAAAATTAAGATGATTCTCTGTGGATTCATCAAGTAGTTCACATTTTTAAGGAACTCATCAGTGACTTTGCGAATGAGAGTCGACTAGAGTATCGATTGTTTCGCTTGTATCTCTTATTTTTTTCTTCATTTCCAGTTCAGCAATGTATCATTGAAAAAAGTTGGGTGTTGATATTGAAGAGATAACTTGTATGTAAAATCAAGCTTGCGCCATTTAACTTTTTTCAAGTGCAACTATTCTAGTTTATCTTGCTTTCTACAGACTTCATATAAAACTTTAAGAAACACTTTGACGAAAGGAAAAATATTGAGAAAGATGTTTAGAAGATAACTTTTTCATAGTTTACCCTATTCTACTCTATAGCTAGGACAAGGTAAAGCATCCGAAAGTATTCATATTACTACCTTTATTTGTCTCCGTGTGTATTTATTTTTAATACAAAATATCAAAACCTAGATTATACAGCAAAACCAACGATGAGCAACATATTATATGTATTTAAAATTGAAAGAGTTGACAACAGATATAGTATAGTTATCTAATATGAGATGCATAACGAGTCGAAACATCTTTATCGCAGATTACAATTTATGAAAATTTTGTTTTGTTGAGTACTTATCGAATTTCGCCGAAAACAGCATTGTTTGATAAAATCATGATGAAAGCGAGACTGATGAGAATCGGCTCTTTGTATGCACACATGTTGTTGTTTCTAGCTTTTCACATTCGACAGTCAGAATACAGAATATAACACAATCTAAACAATTTTTTCTCTTAAGAATATAGTTGTTGTAATAAAAATATTCTGTGAACAACTCGTCGATATGATGATCACACGTGAGTATTTTCTCGTAGAAATAAATATTTCTTGACTAATAAAAAAAGTCTATCGATCCAAAGCTTATTAATGTTTAACATAATTCAATCAATTGAAGGGAAAGCTGTTGAAATTTTCACCTCTTGAATGTTAACTGACTTTCACTTTATTCAAAACGAAATATACTTTAATTATAGTGCGTTCATGGTTTTGCTGGATGGTGATGATAGCAATGATAAATAATGTGCATGCTTCATCACAGGCTCATATAGTCTTTCTGCCATTGAATAGTTCATTGATTCCGTTCAGTGATCTTTTCATTCGAAGAATGATCAGAACGAATCATGATAAGCGTTCTACTATTCCACAAACTGACGACAATAAATTGTTGCTAGAATCAATGAACGATGATGATACATTGAGCGGTAAGTATCAGAGCAGAGAACTACTCATGAGTCAAATACTTTCCAAATTGTTTGAAAATATTAAGATAAAATATGTTGTAGGTACATTATCTCGCTCTGACAACGGCGGCATTTCTAATTCAATTTCTGATAGTAAACTTGATGATCAGTTGACATTACAAGATAATATCGATGATAAATGGGTTCATTTGACGACTGCGGGACCACTTTCAATTAACTATGTTAATCGTTTGCTCATACTCGCCAGTAAACGTGACTTTCCATTAACTACTTCAGCAAATGTTGCTTTTCAATACATCAAAGATTCAAATTCATTTCAGGGAACAATTGCTCAAATATCAGATTCAATATATTCGACCCTACTTGCTGCTCATACTACTATTAATGGTATCCAATTCAATAGTGAACAATTATCTACTCACGTCAAAACAGTTTTTAAGTTACTCGCTTCTGATTCCCCTATGCTTATTGAACTTATGCTTCCTAAAAATTTAGAAACTATTGATCGCATAGTTAATGGAAGTTTTGTACAATCTCAAACAATATATGATAAGTCCATGTATGCTGATCAAGTGCTCATGGAAATTATTAAGATAATCGCTTCCACTCATTCTACATATATCAGCAACATATCCAAGAAACGATCGCAGACTGTTGACCCAGTGCCTAGACATGAAGAAGAAGAAGAAGATATCCACCTAAATCGTAGCAAGAAATCATCTGAAAAAGAAAGAATATCTGAGAAAAACATCGTGAATGAGGTTCTTAAATTTTACAAAAGTCCACCGGTTAGTCATGATTCGCTGGGAAAAATATTTCATACGTTCGATAAGTCCCAAAGATCGTCATATATTAATTCTCTTTCAAAAACTGATAATATCTTAAAATTGTGTTACATGAATCAACTAATTCTGTTTAACACCACTTCTGCAGATAAAATAATGAAACAGAAAACTGTACCAAAAATAGAACGTTTACAGCTAGTAAAACAAAGCAAAAAACGTGACGCACAAATCAATCAGGAAACTACTTCGGCACATAAGCAGAGTACGTTCACAAAAAAGATCAATACTCGGGATCTCACCGGTACAAATAAACTCGAAGTTTTAAATATTCTTCTGGACTCTGCTCTACAAATGAATAAGATTCAAAGCCAGTGGAGAAGACTGATACAATTCTTTGACAAACTAGTTATGCAAACTCGTATTTTACAGCAAGTAAGTATAAATGAAACGTCTTTTGTGTACCATTTCGTTACATGATTTCATACATCCAGTGAATATTCTACTTAAATTCCCGATAAATTAAGAGCTCATTTACTTGATGTTGTTTTTTTAGCACCATACTTATGAAGACGTATTGACATGATTAGTAATTCTATGTACCTTGAACATTTTGTTGGATACGAAACATATGTGGCATTCAGATTACAACAAATCATTTCTGCTACTTTACGGTGTATATAGTTTATTATGGTAGCCATAGTTTGTTGTCTTATTTGTGTTTGTTGTTTTAGTTGTTGATCAATTGTCGTCGCCAGTTCTTATCCTCTCATCGGATGCGTATACCACAATTTCGAGGTCGTTTGATCTGTAGTTGGTTAGTAACTGAACGTGATCTTTTTGCTTATGGATGGTTCATTATCAGCATTCCGTGATCAATTCACATGACCAAACCACCACAATCTATTTTGTCGCAAGATTTCATTGAGAGAAGGTTAACCAGTTAACTTCAACAATTGTTCATTCGTCATTCTATCATCAACATTGCCATCAGTGATTGTACGTAGACATCTTTCTTGTGCCACAGTGAAAGTTCATACCTTGATTCCATATGCCAGGACTGAAATGACACAGAACCGAAATATTGAGTTTTGCTCGAATGAAAATTGTTTTTCTGGGCCATATTGTGTGACATAACATAATAAAAGCTCGTGCCGCTTTTGTTGTTCTTATTTCAATTTCTTTTCCTATTGTCTGATCTTTTGTGACATCCTTCAGATTCCATATTACGACGATCGTAAACGACTTTGTACGCTACATTTACGGTCCTGTCATGGCAGAATTCATCATACAAAACCATGACGAACCGTTATACCTACACCTAGAATTTCACTAGGATGTCTCTGATGAGAGAAGGTTTTCAAGTGTAGGGCTCCATGAAACTAATAGCAATTTAGAAGGGTTCGTGCTCATGCGCTGTCTAGATTTTTATCACTGGTAAGGCACTTATAAAAAACTAGAATTATAGAAATTCGACCTGATGTTTTTCACATATTATAAGAACTGTAAATGGATAAAATTTCAGGTCAGAATTGCATAATTCGAATTTTTCACAAGTATCTTACTAAAGGCAAAAATTCAGTATAATGGCTACTAATCTCATGGAGTTGCGTTAATGAATACAGGTCTGTTTGAATTCGTTGATTGAATGATTTAGGATAACGATCTACATAAATTCTAGTAAGATGATTTTAATTCGATTTTTGAAATCTTCTTAACAAATATAAAGAATTAATTAAAATTCAATGTTATGATTGCCATAGTGCGCCGTAAAGCCCTATTTATGATCGTTGTGAACGGTCAATCTAAACGCTTGCGATTTTTTGTCAAAATTAATGGTATATAGATGTGTACGACTGTGGATCATTGACCTAGGTAACAGCCAAGACATGAAAATTCTTCATTGCTTTCAGTCATTTGATTCTGTATTGAAATGTTGCTGTTTGTTGTATTAACTTGTTAATTTTCGATAGTTCGTGGAATTGAATCATCTTGTAATTATATTAGGGATGTGCAAAGTCAACTATTTCTAGAATCGGAACCGTATCGGAATTGCTAAATTTTATAGTTATTTTTGAATAAAAATAATCTTGCTTCAAATATCACAACAAAATTTCGTTTTTTTCTGTTTAATTTTAAGTGGTTTTTATAAAAATAGTTTATCAGCACTATTTTTCAAACTTCTTTATTTTCTTTTGGTTAACCTCTTCGGGCAGTATGAATACATAGGAATGAAAACAAAGAAGCGATAAAGAGTTTGTAAACAATCAATAGAAATTCTAATGATCTTCCTAGCCAAGAGAAAGTCAATGACAGTGAAGAATCAGCTGATGAACTCAACCCTTTTTTTGATAGTGACTTTTATTTTTTGTATTGGTGAATATGACTGAAAGAGTATTTGTCAATTAATTTATAGATAATTGACTTCCATTGTATTGTTTTCAGGAGCATCTACTAGTGTAATTATTTAACAAATATTGTTTCAATAAGTTTCTGAATAACTGATTCAATTATTAATCGGAGAAAAGTTCTGACTCGTATAAACTGTTGCCGATTCCAATTTTATTGATTTTGTTAACTGTATTTGATCTCAAAATACCATGATCTGTCTGATGTTGTTGTGCACTTACTCTTGCATTGATATCATTCATTATGAATATCATGTCGTCTTTTAGTATATTTTCTATTGTTAATTGTAATTTGATATAGAAAGCATTTACCATTTCAATCAATACGAGAATAAATTGTACTGAATATAACGTTAATAGGTTTATATTCGTGTTATACCATCACAATTCTTCTACTTTCTTTTGTTTTGGTATCACTTGACATGCATGAACATATTATTGTATCAATCCCAGTGTCACACATTGATGTTTCGTCAACAGTTGTCACTTGAACTTAATCTTTCTCAAGCTATTTGATAATGAACTCCTTGTTTATTTTTCGAAAACATGATCTCAGATTCTATCTACCAAAAGAAAGTAGGTTTAACGTCCTACTAGTAGATTGCTAGTGTAAAACTACGATCATTTAACTACTGACAGTCTAGGACATCTGCAGCAGTTGGCAATTTGACATTAACAATATGTCTTATGGCTTGATACTTTCAAAAAGTACATAGTGTTAATCAGACAGAATAAGAATAAATACTTGTTCTCTCTCTCTCGAAATGATATAAACAAAAACCTTGGCTATCGAGACAGCATCAAAATAAAATCTGCTGGAAAGATAACATTAATAAATAATATCAAGGAATTTTATTTATAGATTATCAGGAATGTTTGATCTATCGCGATTGAAACTGTTTCTTGTGATTGAACGAACAAGTTTAACGTGACTTGAATTAAAACACTATCCAGATTTTATTATTATATGTATAGCTAAACATATATATTTCAAGCGACATAGTTATCAACAATCTACAAAAATGTACCTATCATGTTACTAGGAAATAGAGAGACAACTGAGATGTTCGATCGATCCATGATTGGACTTTAGAAAATATGATAGACTTATTTAGCTGTATTGGAAAATAAGGAACACTCTCTTAATTTCATGAACTACTGATAATTGACCTTTTAAAATGAAACTCATGCAGGCTGAACTTTCAGTTTAGTCACAATGCCTAACGTGCTACCACTTCTGACTCAAAACCGTGTGCTTTTCATGAGCAGTATATATGATGTTTCCTTTCGTTTTTCTGTCTAGGTTGTTAAGCAATTCTTTGAAATTATCAAAGACGCAACAGTTAAAAAGTTCAAATTTTACCAACCTGCTGAAAAACAAGTCTTTCTTTCCTTTCTTGCCATAACAAGTCAAGAAATAATAAAAAATGCTGATTTCATCTATATCATGTCCAAAACTTATGTTGATATTTCATCGGAACACATGATCAATCAGATAAGTAATACAAATGCGTTGCTTCTTCTTCAAGCGGATGCTGAACAATTATCCTACCTGAATTCATTAACTTTGAACATTACATTGACTTCATCACATGTGCTACAATTAGCTCAAAAACGATCACAAGAATATATTGTACTTAGCAAGAATCATCATGAGGAATACGATCACTTACTGGCTGAATGGGTTGAAAAAAATTTGCAAGTTAATACTGATTAAACTACTTTTCGAAGTGCATGAAATGACTAATAATTGTGAAGCTTGAGTATGAATATTAAGCGAGTGGAAATTCCATTAAAAAGATTTTTTGCAAGCCACCATATGTCTTTATTGACGAGTGTGCAAAAACTAAGTTATCTAAGGTACACCGAAAGTAGTAACACTAACAGTGCTCTATATTTCTATAATATACATCAATCTTCAATTAATATGATAATAATAAAATTTTGATGCAATCAAACGCTATCTATAGAGGACTGTATTTTGCTTCTGATGACCAGGCTTCACATCTTAGAAGAGTTGAAATATGATTCTGACAATTTCATGAAGATCGAAAACGAAGCATGGCTTAATGAACCTGTATAATCGAAACACCATCTAGAAATATCGAATAAGCTCATTATCGTAGTAATAACGATCTTTACCTTATCAATATATATGAAGAGGATTGTTTCGCGAGCTGTTTATATCGTATTATAATGACTGCTTCATTACTTTTGGTATAACCCAAGTATGTTGAAGTATTCTACAAACTGTCTTAAATAGAAATCTTTCAAATCAATTTCTTTTGATTTAGAAAGCTTCGCTTTTAACAGACACCAAATACAGTGGGATGTATTCTGAATCACTCCAAGTTTAGTACTTTGCGTACATTTGAAAACGTGAACTTATGCGTTGGAAAATGATCGCACCAGCATATTGCTGACAACATCAAATTTGAAATAATTGTTATCTATTAGTTTTTATTAGGAGTAGAGACTTTTGATAAAGAAATCATATCAGAAGTCTATATAGGAAAGTTTACATTTTTGAAAGAAATATTTAAAATATGATTAACTGATTATTTCTTTCAATTCAAATGTAAGTATTTTATTAATATGTGTCCATTCAGCCCAATGACTGTGTGCTGCTTTGAGACGATAAAATGTATGCCATTCTTGTGCTAATTCAATTTAATTGATCATGTGTTCATTTGACATAGCATAATAAGTTTTAGTCGTAGTAAATAATAAATGAGCATCGCGCTCAATTGATATAGTATCATGTATCAAGATTTCTATGAAGAATTCGTGGTCGAATAGATCAACTAACAAATCATCTGTTTGGTCTTGTTGAGTGTTATGAGCTTAAATAGCTAATTGTTCTTTAATTGAATTAAATCAAATATGGCCATTTTATTTTTTATAGTTTTAGTCAGTTGGTTTTGTTCAGCTAATTGAAGTTGAAAATGATCGTTATGAATCTTTTAAACACGTTTCAAATTTTCTTTAGCAAGTATAGCCACTTTCATAGCATTTTCAAACTTTGTATTCTCAATATGAATAGTTGGACCACTACAACTATCGAGCAAACAATCGATGGTTGTAGTGAGTAAATCTAGTTTTGAACCTCCAGATTGTATAATTTCCGATGATGTTGGCGCATAGCTTCAAAGTGCATTTTAGATTGACTGTATTGATTCCTTATATTTTCAAGGTTTTCTTTGAAATGTTTCTGTTCAAGAGACGAATTGTCTTTTTGTTTTTTCATGAGTTGATTGAAAAGAAGAAGAGTTGATTTAGTAAACGTTGATTTGAGCATAGCATTTGATGTCGGCCGGGTGTTATTAGTTTTATTTCTGTTTTGACATGCGTAGGAACTTATATAATGGTCAACTGGATTTGTTCCATAGCGGTGTGAGTACTCAAAAGACCATTATACCTATCGGATTTGTCATCAGCAATTCCATGATAGATACACATTAATAAACTGAAAACATTATTTAAGCGAAGGTTATTCAAATACGCACTCACTTAGATTCATCTTTACTGATTGTAAATAGATAATTTAAATTCAATGCATTGCTACGACCAATACATGCAGCTTTTGTTATAGTGGTGGAATTGACTAGTGACAAACCAGCTGTGATAAGTGATTCATACTCTCATTGATAAAATAAAACTTAGTCTTTCGCTGAAAGTTTGTTTTCTTCGCAGGTTGATGGTTTTCGTTGAAAAGGACATTCGACTGATATATCATAATGGGAATGAGATAGACGACAACATGATCGACGGGA
This sequence comes from Macrotrachela quadricornifera, assembly GCA_022393335.1. Classification (NCBI taxonomy): domain Eukaryota; kingdom Metazoa; phylum Rotifera; class Eurotatoria; order Philodinida; family Philodinidae; genus Macrotrachela; species Macrotrachela quadricornifera. The sequence continues at coordinate 2,227,495 of JAJEKB010021488.1, read as the reverse complement.
ACAAGTGTATTGTTTGCACACATGTCGTTGTTCTTACAGTTTATTATATTACCGAGTCAAAATATAACTCGTTATAGACAAATTTTCTTTTTCTTAAGAACATCGTTGTTGTAAAAAAATATTCTGTGAACAACTCATCGATATGATGATCACGTGTGAGTATTTTCTCGTAGAAATAAATATTTTTTGAGTAATAAACAAAGTACATCGATCCAAAGCTAATTAATGTTTAACACAATTCAATCAATTGAAGAGAAAACTGTTGAAATTTTCACCTCTTGAATGTTAACTAACTTTTGCTTTATTCAAAACGAAATAGATTTTAATTGTAGTGTGTTCATGGATTTGCTGGATGATGATGATAGCAATGATAAATAATGTGCATACCTCATCATTGGTTGATACAGTCTTTCTGCCGCTCGATAGTTCATCAAATCCGTTCAGTGATCCTTTTATTCAAAGGGTGATTAATATGGATCGTGGTAAGCTCTATGACATACCACAAATGGACGACAATCAATTTCTGTTAGAGTTAGTAAGCGGTAATGATACACTAGGTGGTGAGTATCAACACGAAAATCTATTTCTTAATTTTTAGAAATCAAAAGATTGATTTTCTAAAATATGTTGTAGGTGCATTATCTCGTTCTAACAATGATGATATTTATGAATCAATTTTTGATGATAAACTTGATGATCAATTGACATTACAAGATAATATTGATGGTGAATGGGTACATTTGATGACTGCTGGACCACTCTCAGTTAACTATGTTGGTAATCTGCTCGTTCTTGCTAGTAAACGTGACTTTCCATTGACTTATCCCCCAAACTTCGTCTTTCAATATATCAAATATCCGAGTTCATTTAAAGCGACACTTGCTCAAGTGTCAGGTTCAATGTATTTAGCATTACTTGGTGCACATACTGCTATGGATCGTATTCAACTCAACGTTCAACAAATACCACGTCAGGTTAAAACAGCTCTTAAGTTAGTCATTGCCGGTTCTCCAACATTCATTCAAAGTATGCTTCCAAGTACTTTGACAGAAATTGGTCGAATAGCTAATGAAAATGCTGCATATGCTCAGACAACGTTTGAAAAATTTTCTTCATTACAAGATCTCATTGCTGAAATTCTTGAAGCGAGTACAAATAGTCATTCATCACAAATAAACATTGTTAATCAAATTCAATCACAAATTGATAAATCAAAAGCTGAACAACAGCAGCTTCAAAATAACATAAATTCTATTGCAACACAATATGAAAATGCTCGACTAGAAATCGAGAAAGCTCGCAAAGAATATCAAGAGGCATATCATGCCATTCCAACTGCTCGTGGATGGTTCAAACGAGTATTTAGAAAAATAATTCAAGTTGTCGTTAATATAATTACGGCTCCTGCTCGTATTCTTGGATGTATTTTAGGATTATGCTATAATAATCAAGCAGCTCTGAATGCAGCCGCTGCCGCAGCTGAAACAGCCAGACAGAATGCTATCGCCAAAGCAAATCATCTTCTACAAGTGTTGAAAGAAGCTGAAAATCGCCATGCTAATTTTGCCATACAACAAGCAGCTGAACAGCAGAAAATCGTGGCTATGATTAATAAAATTGCTGCTCTTGATTTAGATAAAATGAGTGTACAAGAAATTGTTGACATTCTTATTGAATCTATTTTACAAATGAATCAAATCAAAGAACAATGGGGACGTTTGATTCAATTCTTTTCTAAATTGTCTGTACAAGCTGATAGCACACAACAGGTAAGCAAGAGAAGATTATCTATATCGATAGTTGATTTGCTCTCTATTTCTGATTTTTAGATCATTGTGCACGAATTTATCGGTGCTCTTAAAGAAGCTCAAGAACATAATTTATTACTTGATCCAGCTGATAGAGAATTATTCGTCGAAATTCTAAGCATAACCTGTCAAGAAATAGAACGTGGTGCTTATTTACTCTATGTTATGTCAAAAACCTATTATGATATTTCATCAACATATATGATAGATAAAATTGCTGGTATGAATACTTTGCTTTTTCTTCAAACGGATACTGAACGATCATCTTATTTACGTTCACTCTCGTCGAATATTACTTCAACATCAACACAAATTATAGAATTAGCTCAAAGCCGGCAAAATGAATATAGTAAACGTAACAGGGCTCGTCGTGAAGAGTATGAACGATTTTTAGCCAAAGTGACTGAAGAAGAAATGCAAGTTATTGTTGGTTAAATTATTAACACTTTATATACTAGACCATATAGATTCGGTATAACTCAAATATCATTTTTCTAGTGTATAGATATGTTTGAATGAATAATGCTATTCTTCAAATAAAAACATATATCGATTGAAAAATAATAAAGAATCTATTATTTTAGAGTTTTTGTACGACTATATTCTATGAGAGAATGTTTTCGTTGAGTCATATTTTGATGCGTGATTGTCCATTGTATCTTCTTATTTACCAATATCTATTTTCTATGACTTTTATTTTCATTCTAATCTAAATTTTATTTCATATCCTATAAGATTCCATGTGTCCCATGTTTCAAATTTTTAATAATAGTTCTAGCTTTATCTTTCGGTAATGATTCTTGCGTTTCTTCGAAAAGAATCGAATTATATCTTTAAAATAATAAGAAACGACGGCTTTTTTTTATTGTGCGATGATGTCTTATCGTTTAGAAACTTTTCATAGCTGTCAGTAGAACGATAATTATACCATTAAAAAAAGGAGCATATTACAGATATACATACTTCTGATTTGTCCTTCTTTTAGTTTCTTTTTATTAAGCGTGCAAAACTTTGATTTTTTTTGACATAAATTTTCCTATTAATAAGTTTCTTTCTATCTTGGAGCCTTTGACGTATCGGACTTCAGTCTTTCTATTAATTTATATCACTTTGTAAACATTGACTTTCACTGTTGTCTTTTTTATGTTTCACTAAATAGAAAAGAGTAACGAACACTTTGATTTAAAATTATCATCGGTTTTTATTTAATTAATTGGTCCATTAATAACGAACACAGAAAAAAGACAATACTTTCATCAATTGCTCTTAGCCCAAGAACATCCAATTGAGCTGATATTTGGAGGATATGTTGGGCCTGTGATAGAACATATGTGATAAAATTTTCAACCTTCTATCATGACGTATAATAGAGATACGGACCAAATAAGAGTTAAAGAATAGCTTGTTTTCTCCGCAGAAATTCTCTGAGAATCTTCATTCAATATATCTAATTTTTTTTTGTTTAAAAGATCATCTCAAGATACAAGTCCTAACGGAGTCCTTTTTTTAAACTCATATCTTTCAAGCCGAGAAGAGAGCTGGCACGTTCAACTACTTGAAAAACTCTCAAAAAATGGCGCTCTAATTATTAAAATGCTTTTTATTATACTATTAACAAAGCTTCATTCGAAAAACGGATTCACATAAGCACTACAGTTTTTGATACTCTTTCAAACAAAAATAAAGGATTTGACTTGATATCGGAATGTAGTCGAAAAAAGGAGAGGTACGCAAATACGGATACAAATGTATCGCTAAAAAGCATGACCATTCACAGGATTAATACAGATGTCCGTGTATCATACACTAGCATTTACCCTCCTCTCGTAGAACATTCAGACATACTAGCAATTCAACTTGGGAAAGACATGCTCGTGCATGATAATTCGACACAATTAAACATTTCAATGCATCTCAATCATATTAACTGTGTTCTTAATCAAATCACTAGGTCATTATTACTAAAATCAACTTGATTGTCACTTTTTTTCTTCATAGAAAAAATTTTAATTGAACAAATGAACAAATCAATTTATCTCTCCAACTCATCACTATTAAAAAACATCTTGCCATATTCTTTATGAACTCAAACGTTTATATTTGCTTTCGAATGTTATCAAGTAAAGTATCAAATTTACGGTTGTCATTTTCAAGCATATCAAGAAGACATTTACGTGCTTTCTGTACTAAACCATACCACAGTGACGACAGTGAAGCAAAACATGTCTCGAATACAACGATAATAATAGCTGAGGTCAGCATTTCAGTATTTTCTAGTTGTTGAAAGTCTGATAATGATTTTCCAGTTAATTTCTCAATGATTTTCGTATTAACATCCCATAGACCGTTAAATTTTTGTTTAGTGATTAGATGACGAATAATATCTTGATTTCTTGGATCGTTATTACAAGCAGCCATCTCCGATCTTTTTGAAGACTGTTTCTCTAGAGTTTTTGCATATTGAATTTTGTATGACAAATCATAATCGAAGGTGTCCCGCATATGTGCCTGAAACCTTTGATGTCGTATTTCATCGGCTGCTTTCTCATCTTCACAACACTTGAGAGACTCTAAAGCCTCTTCATAACGCGCTTTAATAGATGATTTCTCGTCGTCATAGCGCTTCAGAAGTTCCAGAGTTTCTTCATAACGTTGTATAACGTCCTTATAATCCCATTGGATCTCATCATAACACTTTAAAGCCTTTTCATACTTTTTTTGAGCCTGCTCTTTATGATATAAAGTATCCTTATAAAGCCGGTAAATCATATGACCATAACATTCGTCCGGACGTCCAAATATGTTCATGTTATTACATGATTCATCGATTCTTCTGCAGTTGCGTCTCGAACTTTGTTGTTTAATACTATACATGTCAGAGATTCTCATCTGCAAATGCTTTAAATATTGGTTGTCAGCTGATATTTGAATAGGCACTTCGTGTAAGATCATACCATCATTGTTTGCATTAACACGTCTTTCAATTCCGACGAAAGCTGTGTATGGACTCAAAATATTATGTTTGAATGAAATATCAATAATACGTTTTTTTTATGGTTACTTCTGTCATTTCAGCATGATCATTCGATGCTACTACCGATTGTTGATCAGATGTTTCGGGATAAATTTGCTCCGAATTTATCACATCTTTCTTCATTGATAAGGGTAATTTTGAATGTTGCAGTTCAAGAATGTGTCTTTTAGCAACTAGTCGAGCAATCGTTTCATTATTACTGATGCTCAGAATTTGGTTAATTGTAGCTTCACCTAATCGATGTTGTTCACTGTATAGTTCAACACTTACATTATGATCGAATGATAATGTCGCCGTATCATCAATGAGAGCATAGACAATGAGACGATCATTAATAAAAACAGGTGATGCATTTGATGGAACAACACTGAAAGATGTTTTGTCTAGATTCCATTTTATTTTAACATTAGTAATACAAGGCTGTAGTGCCTTTTGCAATTGTTCTCCGACGTATATATCAACATTTGTAGCAGGTGGAATGAACACAGAACATCCATTGGTTGTACTAGCAAGACCTTTTATAAGCGAACGACTTGGAGAATGACCTAAACCAAATGAAAATATTCGAGTGGAATTAGACATTGAACGACACAAAGTAAGAACTTGATCGACATTTGAAATTTCACCATCAGAAAGAAATATTTGACGCGCATAACCTTGAACTGGTGGATGCTCTGAAAGCCATTCTAAAGGAAGTAATTAAACGAAATGATTCATTCTACTTAATGTAAAACTTTACAAGCCTAATAAACTTACCAATTCTGTTCCATCTAAATCAGTTTTCATGTTGTTAATATATTGTTCTGCTTGTTGAGCATTATTTTTATTATAGACGACTGTGATATCATTGAATAAACTTGAGACGAGTTAATCCAATTTTATTCTCATCTTCCATTGATCCACTACAGTCAACAACAAAGATAAATTCATTAGTGAATTTAGTATTCCTCATCGCAAGTTGACAATCTTGTTCAGTAGGAATGAATGATGCCATTATAGCACCAGATTCAATAGCAATTATTGTATTCGATCGATCTTTAACTAATTCAATATTAATGATAATGTCTCGATCTAAATGAACATTTTCTTGAGAAAATTCAATCATATAGGAATCATCGTGATTGAGTTGAACTTGAATTGGATGTGATATTGAACTAATATGTGATATTCCGACATTTTCCACGCGACAATGAAATTCAATTGTATATGGCGATAATTCAACATACTTACTTGTGGTTCTTGCGGGTGAACTGATACGGCCATCATTCGGATTGTAACGAGGCGCGATGGTTGTCGGAATGACAAATTGAATTTGAATTCCATTTTGAACAAGATCTAGTTCACTTACATATGAAATTGTTATTGAACATTCTTTACCAGGTGGAAGAGCACCAACATTGATGATAAAGTTGTCTTGAGATTGTTCATCCTGTTCAAGCATATAAGCACCATGATTTAATCGAAGTGCATTATTATATTCTTGTTGAGCTTCTTTCTTTTCTTTCAATTGAGCAATAATTTCACGATCATCAGTACGAGCTGTAAATGCATATACAGCTGCTTGATTTTCTATAGGAAAACAATAAATAGCTTCGATTGGTATCATTTTATCATCGTTTCGAAAAATTTGTGTGATTGTTACATCAGCAGCAAATAATCGAATTATAGCTTCAACATTTATATGTTTGAGAGGTACGTAGAAATGTGGTTCGTCGATCGATGTATTCCATTCCCGTTTCTTTTGAAGCATGTTCACAGGATTTTTTTATACTCTTCAACAATAAATTACTTGTATCTGCAATGAAGAAGCAAGAAAATATTGAATTTAATTTACGAAATGCGTTAAAATGAGTAGTTAACCCAGATTGTTGTGTTAAGTCAAAAGCAAAAAACAGAACAGAATTTATAGATTTTTTTTTGTGATGACTAATCTCATACAGCTTTTTAAGATGCGAAGAAAGAAATTATATTTTCATCGGTTCGTGAAATTACAATTGTATGGGTATTTGTCCACAGAAAATAGACTCTGACTTCTATTCATCATGGCTTTTGCAGTCAAAAATTCCAAATAAGTTATTTTCTCACCTGTTTATATGCAGAAATTACGTGTCTTAGGAGAAAAATCAATGTTTGCTGTGGGGAATTTTTTTCACAGAGTCGAAGTTTTTTCTACACAGACATGAGTTAATCAATAATTGTGCAGCAAAAAATATACAATCCGAAAATTACCGAAGTTTTACTGATGTGAAGGAAGATCTTCTCCGGTTAATGTATATCTATCATATCGATACTAATTAAAAATAAAATATATGAACATCAAAAAAGATAAGAGTAAATGGTACCATCTATACACATTAGATTCATAAACTCTACTGCAGAGCAGAGGCGGCGGAACGTTTTCAAATAGGGTAAGGCTCAGTCAAAACTTAATTGCTATCTTAATCAAACTTCTTTTATTATTTTATTATAGAATTGAGAACATTTTTAATAAGCCCATTTGAACTATTCATTTGTGTTGTGATTGTGAGAAATTGTGTACTGTTTTGCTACGTTTTCCACCAAAGAAGTTCTCAATCTTTGTAGAAACATAAATTTTCAAAAATTATAAGAATTATTTTTTTCGCATTAGGCAATCTATCCAAAAAAACAGTGTCTTTTTTCAATTGACAATATGAATCTTGCCATCATTTGATTTGGATTAATTTTATCAACTTTTTCTTTATAACTATGTGCCAATAAACAATAGTTAAGCCATGGTTGACTCATAAAAGATCGAAGTGCAGTTTTTAATCAATTTAATGCACTAAATGCTCTTTCTGCACTTGCAATGGTAATAGGAACAGTTAGATAAAATTTTATTAATGTATGAAACTGTTCAAACATTTGTTTACCAACATCGCATAAATTTCAGTAGTGTAATAATTGATAAGCCTATTCGACTATTCAACTTTCAACTAATCTTGTGGTGATGGGCACCGTCACCTGATGCTACGGGGTTTCGCCTGCTGTTCCCTGAAAATTGACAATAGTTGAATGTCAGAATATTCGAATTTGAAAATTGAATAGTTGAAACGTCTTTTCGGCTTTTACATGTATGCAACAATAGTAAATAATGCTTCCTGAACTAAAATTTAATATAAATAACCAGATTCTCAAATATTGTTCCCTTTTCTGAAAGAAATGGTTATAGAGTGTTTAAATACGCAGGCTAAAATGCTTAAAGTTTGTCTGTCCGACCAAGCCAATCAGAATTGAGTATTCGCTAAACTAATGAAAAATCACTAATAGTTCTAAGAAAAAATTCGATACATAGGTTTTTGGGGTCGGAGAATCGATTGGTGATGTCAGTTTTTTAGAATCTTTTTGAGGTTGATTTTTTTACACAAAGAATGGATTCTTTTGAGGAAAATTTTTTCTTATACAGTTTGACCAAAGGTAATCGGAGTCGCGTATTTAAATCGCCTGTACTTGTGCTATTTGTGTTTTTCAATATTGGTATCTTCCTCGTAGTTTACTTTTATGAGTAGTATTGAATGCCCAATTAACAAATTTCGAATTCGATTCTTTTAATATTTCAGATTTGCCGTGAAAAATCTTGGATTTAATCATTAAGTTAAAATAAAACGGGTGAATGATCTAAAATATATATTAAAGAATTGTACTTCACGAAAAACGATTACACAAATTAGACCATTTCTCAATTTACCATATAAATATATCGTTCATTGTTATTTATCTATTATCTGTCGATCAATTTATTCCGTTTTTTTGAACGAAAGGGTTATACAGCCATAAATTTCTTTAAAGTTTGTCCGTCTGTCTGCCTGTCCTAACCAATCAAAAAACAACAACGATTATATCAATAATACTACAACGTAAAGTTCCTGAAAACGTTCTTAGAAGGTTTTTGGGGTCGTGGAATTGAATGGTACCAATACTTTTTTTATGATTTTGTAAAAAATTTTCTTTTAACACAAAAAACTTATTTGTTTATAAAATTTGACCAACGCGCTTTTAAGGGCGAGGAATCAATTGGTGGGATTAGGTTTCAAAAGTTTGAAAATCTACTGCTTCGTCGACCGAAGGGAGATTGATACGAAAAAAAGTGAAATGCGTTTGTTTGTTTGTGCCAGGTAAAGGATTATCAAAACATGTTCTTAGAGAAACCAACAAGAAACCTCAACTTTGAAAAAATCGAATCTTAAAGCTTCAAGAAAGGTTTTCGAGGTCGAGGGATAGAATGATACGATTAATTTTTGAATTTTTTTAAATAATTTTTTTTTACGAAATAACAATTTGTCTCATGGATTCGAGGAGAGGTCATATAACATAAAAGGAGTTTATAGTTATAGAGATATGCGCTCTTCTAAGGCTTTTCTGTATCATTCTGTATTCAAGTCAATCTGAAAACGTTGTCAGCTAGATTAATATCAAAAGCTTTTAGTACTCTAGTTCAAAACTATATGAAGGCCAATGGAAGGTGAAGAATTTACATCTGAAGTCAAATTTGTTGTTAGTAATAAGTTACCAAACAATTAGTAATTAGTTTTACTTTTTTTCCCTAGAAGTTTGTTCGAAGATGGTCGAGGATCAATAAATAAAACTGAGTTGGCTTGCCAAATAATTAATAGTAAATAATATAAACTGTCTCCAATAAAACTCTACCAAAGACAATTGACTACGAGGAATCGAAATGTAGAGTTAGTTTTTCAATATTGATAGGTATTAAGTAATGATAAATTAGAAAATCATCATTTCTAATAAAACTTGACTGTTCGTTATCGAGCACGGAAAATGTGAATTCGAAGTCAGTAAAAATGTTTGCGATCTATTTCTTAGCTTTCTTTGATGAACTGCTTATTGTTTTAAGTTAGACTCACAGATATTCAGAGGTCGTGAATCTATTTCCGATATTAATTCTATAGTATAAACAGTTTTTTGTGTTGATTACTACACGTTGAATCTTTGAGTGAGATTTATACAAAAATATGTAATAAATGAAGTGACTGTTTGAAGTTCTGTTGTTAAATCTCCATACATATCAACCGTAAAATTATATTCCAAAATAGGTGAAGTTCTTTCCTAGAAAATATCTAGTAGCTTTTTGAGAAGAGTTTAAATAAGATGCATTCACCAACTTCAAAGCTGAACAAATATCGGCTGATATAGTGGCATTATATATGCAAACGACTAGACTTTGATTTAAAAGCTTTATCTTAAGTACAATAAGTGAGATTTTAGGCATTTTGAGAAAATGGCGAATGATTCGATTCTTGAGGTAAAATATTTCTTTATTAGACATTTGACGTAAAATGGACCTATTCATTAAAGGACTTCTGAATACTAATATGCTGTTATTTACCTGTTGTCATTCCGAATTCTTGTTCACTTAGTTTCGAAGATCATGCGTTTTTTCTTATATTAGGAGATCGTAACGAACAAATACTACGGAAAATTCCAATGAAAAGTTGGAGCGAAATGCTGTATTCCTGTTTTCTTGACTGAGATGTAAAGTCATATCAAAAAAATAATTTTGTGTGTGTGCTTCCTCAGGGTACTAGGTCAGACTAAAGTAACTCAGCTGAAATCAATGGGAATGTTACGTTTTGTCTCAGTTTTTCATTATGAACTGCGGTTGTACTATAGTCCAGGCAACTCATGGTAGTACTTTATCAATGCACCATAAAAGTCAAAAAATATTATCTATGATGAGAAAATCATGGGTGGTTGATATTTTTGGTTTTAGAAATCATGAAATGTGGGAGATTCGTTCAAACTCAACCAGCTCTAGCATTACATTTCTTGACCATTTATCTATCAATAATTCTCGAAATAGCTAGAATGAATTCAGTCGAGGGTTATGCGAGTCACTTCTGACGAGCGTTACTTGTATTTTAGGATAAGATGAACGAAAAAATTTGAAATTTTCGCAATAAACTATTCTCACTAGGACTTATCTGTGTAAAGTTTCAAGTCGAAACTGGAAATTCTGTTTTTCTGGTGTCCCTGAGGAGAATTACGAGATTCAACGAAAAATACTCTAAAAATACAATATCATCGCAGTAATAACCTATTAGCTCGACGTAAAAAAGCGGTTGAACAATCTTGTGAATTCTCTCGTACGAACAATCCTACATCTACTATTATATTGTTTTAATATTGATCGTAATAATGATGATTCTAATGATCAAAATAAAATCAGCAATATTATTGCCAAGAATAATATTCATGCTGCCGATAATCTATGTTACTACTGATTAGCCACCCTCACCCTTACTCTCACCCTTGTTCTTCATATGAGCTGAAATTTTGCTTACTAGTATACATCAATGAGAGATATTTTAGTTCATAATCAATAAAACTATTTTTATCAAAAATAACATCATAAATTGATTCTAATAATAAAATAAAATCATATTAGAATATTTTCTGAGTATTAAATCTGATCAAAATTATTTTTCCATGGAGTAAGTCCAGAACAACATAATCTCGTATATTTCAATGTTATATGAATATAAACTGATAAGAGATTATTTGTTTGAGTATTGTCATGTGTACATTTAATCTAAATATAAGTTATAGCTATTGATCTATTGAAAAGAATATAAAAAAAATTGTTACACTTATTTTGTTAGATAAAAACTTTGAAGAATAAATTTTCTTTTTGATAATTTATTGATAATATAGAGCAAGTTTTTCATTTATCTCGGATAATGAAAATGAAAAGAAAAAAAACAAACTCATCTTTCATATATTTATTAAGAAATAATATAATTAAGTAAATATTTGAATTTTACATGAATCATATATAAAACATATTCATTTTGAATAACTTACAAAAAAATAATTTCTTTTATACTTAGTAATTTTATCGATATTTTAGTTGTATTCATGAGCTTTTTTCTAAAACTTAATGTAATCATTATTATTGAGAATATAAAATAGAAAATATCGAAATATTTTGTTTTCCTGTTAAAATAAATATTTCATTGTTGTCACTTATTATAGATGTAATTATATATAAATGAATATTTCAATTCATCATGATAATGTAGTGAAAAAAAATTCGTATTAGAAATATTCAAACCTTTTAAATGCTTATAAACAAATTTACATTCGATCTTCAATAATAATACTTCTGCTGTGTAATCAGTTCTGCACGTGGCTATGTTATATATTGAAAAAGAAAGAAGTAAAAATGTATGAATTTTGATCAAAGAACGAAATGTCAATATTACAACTGAATTTTGCAATCGGTGAAAAATACTGAAAGAGAAAATAAAAATAACGAAACAGTTGATCAACAAACACATCATTTATTTTTTGTACGTTATATTAAATAGAATAACGAAACCACAGTAAAAAGATTGAAGGTAAATACCGATTGATTCTTTTTTTTTTTCATTAAAAGAATGTCTTTCAAATGTATATATTTAGTTCTTGTTAACAATCTATCATAAATGGATTTTTACTTTGGATTTGTTTTCAGTTATTTATCAATTAATTTGAAAAAGAAAAAAATTAATTTGCTTCGTTGATCATTTTTTGTTTTCTTTCAATAAGATTTTTTTGATTAATTTCTGTAAGTTTAAATTTAGTCATTTATTTTTGACTTGATAAGACTTAGAAAAATGTTGAAAGTATGAATAATACGTAGTAGTATCTATATATAAAGAAGAATGTTTGTCTATTCGCTATGCATTCAATCCCTGTAATAGCTAGTATCACGAAACTTCCCATGGTATTTCCCCAGAGGAAAGTCGAGAGGGAGGTTATGGTAATTATCAATGGGTGTGGGTGAAGCTTCACACAGTTCATGATAATCTGTTCGTTATGCATTCAGTTTCTGTAATAGGTAGCGACACAAAACTTTCGGTGGTAGACGTACACGGTGTCCGAACGTTCGGGCCTGGACTCGGTCATTTTTACTCTATTGTTAATAGAACATAGAAATAAGTCAGAAAAAAACATGTCAGGGATGACTATTGTAAGTCTCAATATAATGAGATTAATGATCCACAAAATGAAGGATTTCAGACGTCTGTAAAAAAAAACTGGCGATGTTCAGAAATATTCAAGCCCGAGTTCAAGCTTTAGGACGTTTTCATGATTGATTGTATACCTTCAAAAAACGCTTGGAGAATTATATCGATGGTCGATCCAGTCCGAGTTTGTTGGATAGGTACCGAGCACAAACTCGAACTAGTCGGGCCGCACTCCGAGCTATAATTTGGGCTCGGTGTATGCCTATTTCATGGCATTTTGTTAGATTCAGAAGAAGATCAAGAGGAGGTTAGTGTGACCAATAGAAGTAGAGGATGAGATTGGGTGAAATTTCATCCAGATAAAATATACTGTAATTTTTATCGATTTTTCTGAAACTATGAAGAACTCATCTAAATTTCAAACTATCTTCTCTCCGCTCACACCTCTTTGTGCTGTCTTTGGGTCAAGAGCTATCGACTGATTGAAAACTTTGACTTCGGCGGTGGGTGCTACATGACTTCATTATGGAAATATCACAATGTACCTCCCATCCGAAAAGTCCAACCAGGCAGCTGTTTTGCCAATAAGTCAAGAATGAACGAAGATAAAACTGAGATTTTCATGAGGGCATGAAAGAGATACTAAGATATGCGAGTACATCTAAACTTGGTTAGCCTATTTGTTGATCGATCGAATTCTAACATAGTTTTATATTTATTAATATTCTTTTAGTCGAATTTTCAACAAGAATGTTTGGAAACGAGAATAACAGTTTACGAAGAGACTTTCACTCTCTAAATTAATGTAGAAATGATTAACATAGAGACAGACAAAGTAGTCTTGGAGCCCAAATTTCTTGTAAAGATCTAACTAGGACTGGGCTGAGAGCCAGCTTTTTCACTAGAATACTAATTAACATCTTTTTGTTACGAATAATAATTCATATGTTATCCTAAGATTTCTGCGAATGTCAAATTATCACATCTCATGTCATAAATTATTTTTCTAGAACAGTGAAAAAATCATTATGTAAAGATAGTCAAAAGGCATGGAGGATCTAAAATGAGAGCAAGTTTTCTACTTGACTGAAGCAGGGATAGAACCAGGACAGCATTGGGATTGAGATAGACTTACGATAGAAGTGGAACAAGATCAAAACAAAGGCAGAAGTAGATTCAAAATGGGAACAAGATTGAGATGAAAGTGAAGTAGGACTAGAACCAGGATAGATTCACAACAAGGTTAGGAGAAAGATAGAGATGTAATTGGAACTCAAATCTTTCTTTAATCAGAATGGGAGACGGAAAAAACTGATCCTACGTATATATCAATTTAATATGCTCACTCAAAGGATTTTTAATGGTGGTAATACCGGAATGGCAAAACACAAAATGGAGGAACAGCAAGTGAGATCCAAGTGTATTTTGCGTCATCCAAAGTTGATAGCTTATAGAAGATCATAAGATTATCGTTTTCCAATACATTAGACAAAAATATAAAATTTTTGTGACCAACATCAGGTACTTCCACCAGTTGTTAGTATTCTTTTAAAATTATTGGCATACCTTACAAAAATTGCGCACATAAGTATTTTTACGTAGGTTGATAATCTAATGAAAATAATATTGTTAAATGTGATACGTTCACATGAGGTACATCTGGACTACAACTGATTTTAATATATGTTAGATACGAACAATATTGAATCAAATTATGCCTTTAGAAATATGCTCTATCGAAAAGTACTACAACAAATCGTTGATATCGGTCATTGATTATCACTAGTCATTTATGTGATAGACTATCTAAAAGTAAATATGAATGTTTGTTGCCTAGATGAAACTCATGCGGACGTGAATGAGATTCTTTTTAATATTTTGTACTTGTAAACTCAGATGGTGTCTCATTTTTCCACGTGTATTTTAGTGATCACTAGTTGAGTTTTTCGATAACAACAATCAGCCTCTAGTTATGTTGCATGTTGCAGAAATATTGGTTCGGTTGAGGAAAGAAATCGTGCTGTAACGCAAAAAATCTTTCGATATCTTTCTTATCCAACATGAAAGTATCAGCATGGTGCAACGTACATAGAAACTTTCTTCCTAAAACATTACTTCGTTGCAAAGCAATCATTGTTACAACAAAAAGGTTTTCTTAGAATATGCATGAAAACTTCATATGCAATACAGGATCCCAAGTATCTTGTCATGAATTTTATAAAAATAATATGATGATAGATTTTTAAGAGACAAAGTGTGAAATTCGTTGTACTATCGATTGTTAAGACATACGGAGAATGGTAATTCTCATTGTCCGTTTTATCAATTTGTGTGCTTAAATATTCTTCTCAGCAATATCATGAATATATTATCAGAAAAGAAAAAATATTTCATATTTATATCGTTGTTTAGAGAGAAAATACTAATAACATATTTTTATGTATGATTTTTTCTATAGTTCTGTAAATGCGAAACATTTTTATCAATTATTTCAGATTGAAAATTATTACACTTGTAACAGAATATAAAATCCACACAATGAATCGTTTTGGTGACGTAGATGTTTCGACTAAACGACTTCCACCTGTTTATGGTTATCATAGTGAAGAACTGGTTACAATCGAGCAAGCACTTGAACCAATCGAATCGCAAATTAAGGAACTACCTCGTTATATCAAAGTCGCTAAAAAATACTGTCATTTCCCATCACAACATGAACTATCAAAAGATGAGTCAGCTGCTATTTATATTTATACAATGGAATGGGGTAATACTACTTTATATCGTGTATTAAATAACGCATTACGATCAGAAGATCGGTCAGCATTAAAAATATGGTTTCCATATTTAAAATTGTTTGATACAGCATTAGATAAACTACCTACTGTCAAAGAAATTTTATGGCGAGGTGTAAATCTTGATATTGGAAAAAATTTTACTAAAAATCAACTTGTGACATGGTGGAGTATTAATTCATGTTCGTCATCAATTAATGTTATTAAAAATTTTCTCGGTCATAATAAAAATGCAACATTTTTTTTAATTGAAGCTATCAATGGAAAAAAAATATCTGGTTACACACAATATGAGAATGAAGATGAAGTTATTTTACGAATGGGAACGGAACTTCTTGTCAAAAGTAATGCTTTAGAGCACTCTGGTTCATACACCGTGCATTTGGTTGAAATTGATGATAATGATGATGAAACATTGGCATCAGCTGTGAACGAAATGAATGTTACTTCAAAACCATCAAATCAAGGTGCTTTAAGTAAGTTAATTACACTTATCGTCAAGAAAACTCAAGTTCAAATTTAATATAAATTTATAGTAAACATGAATAATATTTATTAAGATCAATTTATAGATGATCAATAGTAGTTTTTTGATGTCATGCAGGTACTCGAATCGATCTTTTAAGCCCTATTCTAAACAAAATAATACTTTAATTGAAATTTCCTGGTTTCTAACATAATCATGTTGACGTTTAAAAAAGAGAAAAACATTTAATGTTACTAAATCATACGAGATAAAGAGGTTAGATCGAAACCTAAGCACATGTGGTTAAGACTAGTTTTATATTACATTTGACATCATACTATAGCTCGATAAAACATTTAAAATTATCTAAAATCTATTTTATTTTCCATACTTTTTTTCGTATACTTATAATATCAAAAGGTTTATTTATAACTCTAAAGTTTAACATTACCTTTGTATGCATTTTTATTTAATGTAAAGCTATATTACTGTAATATGAGATGGTCTTTTGAAAGGACATATTATTAAAGTATTATACAATGAATACATCTTAGTGATGATATTGACAAGGGAAGTATTTAGATGCCGTCCAATCGTTTAGCAAAATAGATTCCAATGAGAATAAGAAAACTTCAAAAAGTGTTTGTGTCCATAATAGTTTCTTCGCCCGACGTAAACAAATTTGCCTCATAAAATAATAGAATTTTATGATTTTTTATTTGTAATATATAGAAGCTGTGCCGTACGATCTCTACAGGATTAAAATGTAAAATAGGATGTATTCATTGTAGCTTATTTCCTAAAAACTTGCCTTTTATGCATAGCTGGATATATTTCCACATTATTCCTTACTTTAGAGCATTTAAATTAAACAAGGAGATATTCCAGAAATATTTTAACTAAATCTGAGTTACACTCGATCTCTGATAGTACTCTAAAGCCGTCTTTCACAGTATGTCGTGGTCTCAAGACTGTGTTTCTTGTCCCGTGATCACTTCGAGAGCCAGTCTGTCATGATCAGTGATGAGTGATTAATTAATTAGATGCCAATTAATTAGACACGAATTAATCAGGCGCTGACTAATTAATACATTACTGGTGGTTTTATTAATCGATTAATTAGTGTCTAATTAATAAAGATGTTGACCACAGTCCGTGAGAAGAGGGAAAGAGTGGATTCAAATTTCTATCCCAATACACTTCAACATTCCCCATGTCAACAAAATCGCCTTGTTTTGGACGATTACTCGCGATTTTGCAAAATATTGATGATTAATCGCGATTTAATCTCGATTAATCGGTGACTTTTTATATTCCTGCTAAGTTGCGACTAAATAACAGACTTAGTGAATTTAATATTTTTTAATTCAGAAAAAGGGTAAACAGCAATTCTAAAGGAAGCATTTACGATCAAAATCAGTAACTCTGTTGTGTGAAAAATGATTGTTCATAAAATAAATTTCTACTATTGATGTGATTACTTTCGTGTCACTCCCATATCAGGAGACATTCATGAATATCGGAATAAAAAAAAGACGTAAGATACATATAGTGCGGCTAGATGAAAATAGATATTGAGAGGTGAAACATATGCATCAGATTATTGTCAGATTTAAGTGGATTGACATCAATAAATATGCTAAGATCGAATATAAAGGCATCTATATAGTTATGTGAAAGGTCCTCAGATAATAGGTGCGAGAGATTAGAGCAATACCATCGTCTTAGCTATAGGATTTCATTATTTAACACTATCTCTAATATTTTTCTATTAAAATTGAAAAACGAATGCAGAGCATCTCTATTAGTGTTAACAAAGTCATTAGACATTTTCGCAATTGTATTAAGTTAGCATCGGTATTATGCAAACAAATACTGTTCCTAACAGCACAACATTACACTTGCTGTATTTTTGGACATTTGTCCTTAGTGTCACAACAATTTTGTTCTCTTTGCACATTATAACTCTACTTATATATCCAAATAAAGCTTACATGAGTAACATAAATGTTTATTGTGCTAATGTTAACTTCATACGAATGCTAAAGCATTAAATCTTTTTTGAAACTTACTGAATAATGTGAAATTTTTTTTTCCAGCAAACACAAAAGTTTTAACATTTTTTAAAACTTTTCTGCTGAGCACACAAGCCGAGGTTAGACACTGTTTTATTGAGTTGGATATAGGTATAAACGCTAACCGCTAGTAATAGGTGGTTCAGTATAGATATAAGAATTCACACTTTGTTAGCAATGAAGAGATATAGGTATTCGAATTTGAAGCATAACTACGATAGGAAAGGCACAGTTATGAAGGGTTAGACATAGGTATTAAGTCAGATATAGTTGCAAGTGGTAAGATACTAATATAATAACTTCAATATACAAATAAAAGTTCCATTATAGTTTAAGCATAGGAGTAAGGAGTCAGTAATAGTTATAAAGGGTTGTATATACTCCTGAGAGGTATATGTAGAAATAAGGAATCAGATATAGAAATAAAGAGTTAGTGATAGGAAGAAGAGGTTAAGGATAGAAATAGGGAGGTAGATACAGAATTATGGGGTTAAGAATAGAAATCGGCGAGTAGATATAGAAATAAGGGAATCGATATAGAATTAAGGAGTTGAGGATAGGAACGACGGTAGGAAGTAGATATAGAATTAAGGATAGGGATAGGGGTAGATATAGAATGAAGGGGTTTAGGATAAAAATAAGTAAGGGATATAAATAAGGGAATAGAATTAAGAGGTTAAGGACAGAGATAAGAGATTAGATATGAAATTAAGGATAGAAATAAAGCGCTTATCAATTCAAGAAAAATCGCGATTTAACCGTGCATTGATCGCGATTAACCGCACGATTTATCGGCCGAGGTATCGCGATAAAATCGTCGATTTTTGCCCGATTTTCATGATATGGGTAATATGTTCCTGCTCAACTGTCTCGGAGAGAACTCTTTTGGATAATCCTTATATCTCATTTGAAATTCTTTATCTTTTTATAAACGGTACAGATGTTTTGTAAATCACTGATATATTGATATGCATGCAATGAGATATGAACTACTGTAGCTACCGTATAGTTTTGACATATATTTATCGAAACAGATTTGTGAATGGCAAAGCTCCTGCTTCTGGAAATACGTGTATATCGAAGTTTTGTTAAATTCAACAATATATCTCAATAGATTGTAAGAGTGTAAGTGTTCTTATTTTTATTGTTTTCGGTCAAAACGATAAACTGGATAGATTCACTAGGTAGAAGAAACAAAACTAGCTAACTTTAACACAAGATTGTTAACGCGCTGGGAAAAAATTTAATATTTAATGTTAATATTTCAAACGAAAGCTCTCATCAAACTTTGATAATAATCAAAATATCAAATCACTAGGTTCTGTCTCTGAGCGACAAAAGATGAGATAATGTTTTGAGATCTAGCTTAACACCCTAAAACTGGATGTATCTGTTGTTTTGACATAATCTTTCCAATAGATCAATCATTCGAAGTGAGGTACTTGTCCAATGATAGAGGTCTCTCTACACTAAAGAATCATCCTATTTAAATTGTTCCACACAACTCCTTCAATAAAAATGTTAACCTTTCCACTGTTAATTTTTTTTCAGTAACTAAAAATCTTTTTACGCAGTAACTTTTACAAATTTACGGTTATTTAAGACTAATAAATCTTTTGTTCATATATTTCTTTTATTCTTATATGGATAACAGGTGTTACTTTTTAATCAGAAAGAGTAAAACATTTCTTTCTGTGAATGTTTTCAAAATTGGACGTTTTGTTCAAAAGTTTAGTATTAAAGAAAACTCGATACAAGGTATCCTCCTTTTCTTTGATCGAAAGGCACTATCACGACGTGACAGTTTTCTAGAATTATTGTTTTTCATCTTGCATTTCAAGATCGGACTTCTCCATAATACATTATACTGTCATTCACTAACAGTCACGAAACGTACATTTATATCAATATATGTAAACTATTATCCGTCGTATCTATTGAGATTGACAGAACGGGGGCCTAACAGTTATAATAAGGTTAGCATATTTGTTGAAACAGCAAGTATCAATTCACAAGCTATACTGTAAAAATAAAACCTCACCAAATGTGAATTAAAATACAGTTGATACAGAAAAATATTATTAATGTAACACATTAAAATCAGAAAACATCGTAAGTTATTACACGATGTTCGAAATGATCTACTACATACTCAGACGGGTAAAAAGACTAGAAATGTCATCCCGTCATCACACCCGTCCAAAATGTATTTTGAATGGAAAAAATAAGGACATCTGCGATAGTACATCAGACGGGTTATGATGTTGTATTGTGTGCTGGACGAGTCTAAATATAAATATATAATTCAGAAGATTAGATTCGAACATGCACACAATATATTACTTACCCATAGCTTAGTCTATTGAGCCACATAATTAAGGGATCAACTTGTATATATTCATAGTCATTTTAAGATGCTCTTGAATACAATTTTGCTTCGCTTTTCTTCAAGTTTTAGTACTAATAGAAGAATTTTATTATACATTATCAAATTAATTGGATATGATTTTTTAATGTTAATTTTCGAAATTTTTATTGTTTTCTAAGAAAATTTCTTTTCACTGCTCAGATCTTTTAAAAAAAGTATTTAAAAAAATTAAATATAAAGATAAAATAAAAAAAAATTAAATCTTAAAAATTAATTTGTTTTCTACTTATGATTTAAATTTATTTTGTACCTCGATTTTTACAATTTAAATCTGAGAACAAACTAAAATTATTCAATCAAAATCTGTTTTTGAATTTAAATTTAAATAACTAGAAACTCATCATTGAACATAATAAAATGACCTTTTAAAAACCGTTAATGTTGAAAGACTTTTCTTTTTCTTTTTTTTATCGTTTTTTATAAGAGAAAAATCACCCGTGATGACATTCTCTAATAATATTAATTTAATAACTGTGGATAATGTTTACAATCGTTATGTAGTAGATTATATTTGACAATTGATCATAGACATAAAGATGCATCGTTCACACAATAGTGTATGATAAGTTTATAATGTCTATTTCTATTACTCTAGGTAGAAGACAAAAATACACACTTTACTACCATTATTGTCGACATACACTGTAAATGTTTAGAGTTTTACTTTTAAAATTCCTCTGTTTGATTGAATCAATTAAAAGGATAATTAAAATGCTTTTGTAAAATAATGAAAATAAAATATTCCAACTGTAAAACTTAATAATAATGTGGAAGCAACTGTTTAGCAAACTTTCATGATAACACTAGTTTATGCTAAGTGAAAGATAGATAAATGAATTGATTGTTATTCTACTATCTAATCTATGTTTTAAAAGCATTTCATTATTCGCCGGTTGTTATTAACAAATTATACAGATATTGAAAAATATCCTGTTTCCTATTCTGTTGTTGTTTTTTCTTTCATTAATGATCAAGTTCAAAGTCATTAGCTCAAAAAATTTATTGAATCAAACTAATTGTTCAAAAGTTTTGGATTAGTATGGATCGAGATTGATAATACATTTTCAGAAAAAGAATAATTATAACATGTTTGCATGACGGTTCAGACTAGTCTTGACTATTCATTAAGACGTTTCAGATCAGTAAAGTCACTTGTCCATAGTTAGTTTTTTTTCGTTTAGCCAATGAACGAGTGTTATTTTGATATTTAGACTAGCTAAGTTGACGTTAGTCCAGTGTCGCGTCATAGCATATCGTCAGAATACCTCGTCAGATATTGATGATTGTCGGATCGAATGTTCGAATCCATCTTTCCACTTTTTCTTCTACTCTTCCAACTGGTCTGGACATGATTAATAGACAAAACAGACTAGACGTGATGGGGTTCTCAGACGTTTTAGACGAGTACAGAGGTGATTGTAGGGCACTTCTCGTAAACATAACTAGTCTGGACAGATAAACAAGACGTTTTAGACTGATCATAACCGGTATTAAGAACATTTTTGACTAGTCGTGTCGCTCGTTTCCAGTATTTGTTTTGCTCACTTGAAATATTTTGTTTTTTTTTATAAAAATCAGACTAGTTTAAACGTATATTAGTGTCAACTTGTGTAGTTAGACTAGCCTTGACTAGTGTAAAAGACGTTTTCGACTTGATGTAGCATAGTTTTTCTAATGTTCGGACTAGTCTAGACGCAAAGATATGTCATTTCTGATCAACCATACTAGTCTTGACTATTGCTCGAAGTATATCAGACTAGTCATGACGTAGTGTCATAAACTTTGCGACTAGTCCTGATATGGCAATATGACGCATATTATAAAATGGACTAGACATGTTGCCCGTCCTATTGACTTTTTTGCTCGCCTGGGGTATAGACAAGACATAGTTTAGAAATTATATTCTTTATTTTTTCTATAACAATTTCACTGACGCCTATAGGCGCCGATAACAGTCGAAAGGTTCAAAGGTAGCTATCGCTCAAAAAATTAAAACGTTACTAATGTAAAAAGTGATACTGTGACATTTTCTCACATATTGTAAGAATATCTAAAAATACTTCTTTTTATTGGACTTAGATCTTCGAAAAACATCTAAATGATGACAGCTCATGGCGAGGTTAGATTCATTCAGGAATAAATAGCTCGCTTTGCTTTGAATCATTTGATGTTTGGAGAAAATCAAACTCATTGTCATTGTATAAAATGAGTAAAGCAGATTATATTAGTATATCAAAGATGCTTGTATAGATAGATTCATATAGTGTATCTTTAGTTGAGCATCGACATAGATCATGTAAGAGACTCGATGTGTCAATATTTCAAATACAAAAGAATCCTGATATTGCAAATGGAATGTGAAGTTTTTTGAGGTTCATCAAAAGGACTACAAAGTATTGTTATAGAAGGTTTAATTTACATTGTATCAGGCATGTTACTGGACCCTTATTTTTAAGGAGGAGGTGTCCACGTAATTTATGAATTATATGCAATTCACAAATTATGTGGACACCTCCTCCGTAAAAATAAGGGTCGAGTAACATGCCTGATTGTATTTAGATGTAAAGAGTGACTCTTTATCGAAGAGATTACATCGACCAATAAATATTGCAAAAGTTCAGTATGAATGTCACGTAACAATTTTGTTCGATTATTCTAAAAATTTGATTAACAACATAATTTGGCTGCTTGTTCTATCAGTATTTTCAAAATTTTAACGTACATTGATACAATATGCCATATTTTGTGGAAATATGTAGAAACGTGAGGATTTCATTGGATAAAAAAAACTCATTATCAGCTGTGTTCTTAAAACAGAACGGAACAGTTGTTCTGAAAGTTTTTAGAAGAAGATGTTTTTCTGTGAGCTAAACTAATCCCAATGAACGCTGAAATACTGTTGATTGTAACCTTGAATATTGCTTATGGAAGCTTCAAAAGCACGGAAATAATGAACAAGTATATTGTTCACAATATAACAGGAATATGATCTGTAGACATATGCATCCAACATGACATTTAGAAAAAAAGATCGTATTTTCACAAATTTATGTAGTTTGATAATTTGCTAAATCTGATTGTAAGAAAATATACTCACTTTCAATTGAATCAAATCACTTTGCATTCATGAAATCAAAAGCTGGAAAAGTATGACATGTGATGCATCACAATAATGAAAAATTGCCCATAGAGGCGCAATAATAGATATTAAAAAGTAGATATTTTGAAAGATGAAAAAAAATACTTGAATCAAATTTTTAAAATTTTAAGAATGCATTTTTAATTGTTTCACATGATGCGAAAACTATTATCTTTCCATTGTAATCATTTTATGAAGGTATAAAAATCGTGTCAAAATTAATCAAGTTTTTCTGTTTAGGAGAATTTAGGATGTCGAGTAATATCCACAGAAAAATTTCCTCATTTATGTGTTCTTCACACTGTTCTCATGTAGTTTTTACCATTTGTTTCTCAATCAATACGAATATCGTATGATTAAAATATTAATCTAGCATTCAGACAGCTTAGCTATTCGCACGCGTATATCTGTATCTTACGAGTTAAACTGAAGCAGATCGTCAACAATCATACTATTAAATGGTAAAAACAATCTAAACAAAAACAAAAACAAAAATAAGGTCGTAGCTCTATGTATATAAGGCGAGTGATTTTTTTAATATAAATATAGTTTCAATGCCAACTTTATCAGTTTAAAATATGAAACAAGAGAGAGAGTTGATACTATGTTGGTTACATTGAGTGACTAGATGTTAAGGATTGTAGGCGTAGATTCTTGTCATAGTCTATGATGAGTGTTACAAGATTATATCTCGACGAGAAAAAATAAGGTTTTTCTATTTCTAAATTTTACATATAGTAGATGATTAACATCAGCTGATAGATCTCTCGTTCGATAGGCTGCGAAATATTCTCATTTTTTACTAATTATTTTCAACAGTTGTTATGAATCGTGTTTCACGATAATGAAGCTATCAAGTTTATTGTGAAATCACATTGAATACACAAACATTTCATTTTTAGAGATTCCAGAATTTGCTGCACCCGGCACATATAAGAAGCTTCCT
>JAJEKB010021488.1:2125214-2202809 GCA_022393335.1 Macrotrachela quadricornifera | reverse complement strand
TCACGTATGCGTCTGCGAGATGCATTAAGTCTTTGCAGAATGAGAGATACTACGTTTTGGCTGCGCTGATTTGCATTTCCTGCTTTGGTACGTTGCAATAAAAATCCTAAAAAAATAGAAAGATCACCACTCTTTTGTTTGTGTACGCGGTTGCGGGGGTTGCTTGGGAGGCGGCTGACTAAGCGACGACGAGCTCCATATAGCAAATCATTGATTATAGATGTCGATAGCGTACGTTGTGTATTTTTTGTAAACAATTAAAAAAGAATTAAATAATTGAATAAAATCGGATAAAAATATTTTTAAACATTTTAGATGCTGAAATTGCATAGGATAATATATTATCTGATGTCGAAAGAGAAAATAAATATTTAATTATGAAGTTTGTGAGTCATTGGATGATCGTTTGAACGAATGGATGAGCTAGTTGACGTTTGACTACGCTGTGTTGTTGACTCCTTTTAATGTCGTTTGAAGAAATATTTAATAGGATAAAGTTGAAAAGAAAATAGAATATATTTTTCATTTGAATCTGAAATATCCGACCAATTAATTCTATTGAACATAATATAAAACTTTATTGGTATTTCAGTATATGGAATAGCTTTTAATTTTCCTTTCAAAAATTGGTTTATATTAGTATCTAAATAATTTATTCAATCGACAAATGGTAGTTTGATCTATGTTTCTGTGAAGAAATAAAAAATAATTGGAAGAAAGCAAATATTGAACTCACATTGTATAGAATAGATTCATGCTTAAAGGTTGTTTGTTTCAGTTAGGTGTACTGAATGTGTATTGAACAAGTGATCATTTTTTTTTTATATTAAGGCCGAGAAAAGTAAAAGAAATTTCTACTGCATAAAATTATCTACGATTGCAGTTCGAATGAGTTTTTTTGTTTTGTTTTGCAATAGAATGTGTTGAGTGGAAATTATATTTATTGAATTAGTAAGTTTTATATAATACAACGAAACTGATTGTTGCTGACCTTGGGGTATACACATTTTCGAATAATGGTGAGGAGGGTGTTTGTTTATTTATTTCTAAGATTCTTAAGTTGTCTGTTCGATGTATTTTTCTGAATATACAATACAGTTTAATTAATGTTATAGGATAAACGACGCACGTATTAAAAGAGAAGAGCGATGCGCAGCGAGACGTTCCGGACTAATGAGGATTAGGAGACACCATCACATTTTTTCCTGACAGAGTTAGTGCTATTTTCTCGCTATATATGGTTCATCAAGTTTTTTCGAATTAAGAACACTTTATACGATGAAACAAATTCTATTTTACTTTTCTGTCTTGCGAGGAAGGAAATCGACTTTCTATCACATTGGAAAAAAATTCTCGATACTTCTAACGCCGAAGGCGTTCACACTAGCAACGACTGGTAGAAACCATGCTTTCCAGAACGCACAATGAATCAACATTTCCCAGAATCAAGTTTTCGATTCACCGATATTTCCGCGCACAGGCGTTTCCATGAAAGATGAATTTTTCTCTGTTCTGTTTATGATAAGTTAATACTTAGTCCAAACTTCCTGAATAATTGTCCTGTCCGCATAGTATTGTAGAATGTAGTGAGTGATCATATGAGTGCTTTCAAATTTATCACAAGCATCTTAGGAGAAGAAAAAAGTGCAACTATGCTCCAGGATAATGATTCAGGTGACCGATTCCAGTGACTTTCCGACCAGAACCAGCCAGAAAGTTACTGGTTCATGCTGAAACATCCCGCAAAAAGGTTGGAGTTAGAATCCGAAATTCGGTGTCTGCACGACCATCTGTACCTCGGTGCTGACTGGTTCTCTCCGAAAACGGAGAAAAGCCATTACCATATTCAAAGATCGAATTCCTACTTCTATGTTCCGATCATTTCCTGGGGTCTTTCGGTCGGAACCGATCTACGCGCTTCGATCTGGGTAGTTTACAGTGGCGCAAACAGGAATTTACGAGCAGTGAGCAAAAGCTGCTTGAGGCTCAAAATTTCAGTGGGCAAAGCGTCTTTTTTAAAAGATTCTGCTGGGAAAAAACGATCTTCAAAAATTTTGAATGGGTAATTGCTCATTTGCCCCTCCCCGCCCCCTGGTTGCGCTACTGGTAGTTTAGAATCTTGTGGTTGGTGACATAGAAACAGAAACTCAACGCAAAGAACATGAAATAATAAACAATCGAATAAAAAAATCTTGCAAACGATTTTAATGTTATTTCCCGTGAAGATTCTTAAAATAGATTTATCAACGCTTAGTTCTTCAATATTTGCTTTACCACTCATCAAATACAACTCATTATGTATCTGTGCCAATTGCTTTACTTCCATAATTTTGTTTTTCGTAAACACTTTCTCATAAACAGTTGTTTCGAAAGTTTGAACTAAGTATTAACTTATCGTAAATAGAGCAGAGGAAAAAATCATCTTGCCCGGAAGTGTCGTGCCACCCAGTTTTCAGTGTGTAAAAACTGATTACACTTGTACAACTGATATCATTTCGTGAAACGGAAATTTTATCTGGGTTGATCAGAAATTCTGTTGTCCTGAATCGTTTCTTTCCAACAACTAAACCATTATCGAATGCAACTTATGAAATTTCTTAATACTTTTGCCGCCGGAGGCGGATCCTCTCGTCACAACTGTTCAATAACGAAGACCTTAAGACGTGAAAAACATTATAACATGTCTCTCAAACGAAAGATCAGACATTTTTTAGATCGGCTGTGATTGTATAATGGCTACTTTTTCGCGAAGCAAAAGATTTTTGCTTTTACTCTATAACTTGTTCGAGAAAAATACAGTTTGATTCTGTATTTTCGGAAAAAAGTTAGCAAAATTTCTACTGCATGCTTGTTTTCGACCTTTTAATTGGCAACAATAACAAAAATTTCAATTATTGGGCGGGTTTTAAACCCCCCCTCCCCCGATCGCGCCAACCCTGCATGGCAGCTGTACAGGGATGCACCAGTACCAGTTCAGAACTGAAGGACTGAGTGTCCAATCAGACTGGGACCCAGTCTACTACAACGGGTGCATCCCTATAACTGTACACATCCTTACTTCACCTTATCACACTCACTTCACCCCCAGGATACCTGTCTTCTGAAATTTACTGGTGAAGTTTGTGCCATCGTCTATTCGGCAAACAATGCAACTCCTAGAAAAAATAAACGATCTACAAAGTTCAAAAATGACCCCCTTCAACACTAATACTCAGAATCTCTCTTATGGTCCACACAAATACTTCAAATTGTTTTCACTAACACCCACAGAACTTTAGAATCTCCATTTTGTCTCGAATAAGTGTCATTCTCCAAATAAGTTCTTATCTGAAAGAAAGAGTCTTAAATTGAAAAATCTATGTATGCTTGTGTGTCTGTCGAAGCCAATCAGGTTTGAGCAAGACTTTTTTCGGTTATCATCTGAATGAAACATGGCCATATTCGGGTTATTTGGGGGTTATCAAGACGTGTCTTTCATATGACCCGAATAACTCTATATTTCATATGAATCATAGTGGGCACCCATTATCAGTCCATAATGCGAACAAGATTTCAATCAATCAGATATGAGCAAGACTTTTTTCCGGTATAATCCGAATGAAACATAGGACTGTTTGAGTCCTATTAAAGATATCTCTTAATAATTCACTAATGATCCAAATATGTCTATGTTTCATTCAGACGATAACCAAAAAAAGTTTAATCACTAGAAAATATTCAAGATTTATTATAAATTATAGAAATTCTATACATGTCCAAAACTACATATGGCTGAAAATAAGAGATAGATACGAACAATTCTATGATATGATTTTTAAGATTTTTAAAGATCCGTCTCGACTTGAAATCGAAAGCTTTTTCGTTTTGCTTTCATAATGAAATAAAATAAACAATTATATATAGAGAAATAACTACAAGTAGTGACATTGCATTAGGGAAGAGAACAAAAATAAATGAGAAGAAGAAACATATTAGTACTCTGTCCTAAATACAATTTACGAAAAAAAATGTTGTAAGATGTGTGATCAATGTAAATAAAGATAGACGCTATTGATACGACGATAAAAACGCCGATAATTCTATAAGAAATCAAATGAAAAGAAAAGGAAAAAATATGATGAAAGATTTTATAAACACCCATAAACAATCCAAGGCCGGTTCAAAAAATTTTCTCAAACAGTTGCTCGTACACAAGAGTAGGTCTTTCACTTCTGATGGAAACATTGTTTCTATTTATGAAAAATCCTTTACATCGCATAAAGTCATACATATCAAACAGATCTTTTTTATTTTTCCTTCTCAAGTTAGGAATAGTTGAAATATTTATCTTTTGAGAGTAGTTCATTTCTGCGGAAATGAAGATGATTTCTCGATGTTTGGAAAGATGGTCCAGTCCTGATATAGCGCAGTAAATTACTCATTACGAATCCATCAAAACCAGGTAAACTTCAATGTTTAGAATGAATCGAGTTATCAAAATAAATGATATTGGGCCATACGAAATCAAAAAAGTCTATTTCATGTTCATGACTTAAAATGTTTACCAAATTGTGAACTTAGCAGTGGATTCAGAAAATTAGTAAGAGGAGAGTAAGTTATCTGGAGAGATGGCGACGATAATCAAAAAATGGCTCTTGAAGTCTATATGAGATAATACAACTCTTTCTTTTTCTATCGTTTCTGCTGAGAAAAAAAGGGAGAAAACGATTGTTATTTTATTTATGCATGAAATAATTTGAGAAATCTTTTATAAATCCATTCAAAGTCAAACATTAGAATTTAAAATTTTGAAAGTTGAGATTATCTCTTTACATGATACTGACACTGCATAAGTGCATTCGTTTATGATCAAAAGTCGAAAAAATAAATTAATCACACATTATCCATGGGACTTCTGCAATATTTTACAAAGCTTGATCGAAGATTTTCGGGATCAAAAAATTCGAATTTCTAAGCGGTTTTTCAAAATTTATGGGCTAGGTTTTTTCTATTGAGGAAGGCTACTTGTCCAGAATAATAATCTTCTATATATGAAGGCAAGTATTTGCATGTCTATTATTAGGCCAAAAGACAATAATTAATAGTTAAAAAAAAATAGCCGTACAATACTCATAGATTTTCTTCAATTATAGTTTAATGATGATGTAAAAAGAATAAAGAAAAAATAAAAATTTTTCATTATATGAATCATTCAAATTTCTTATGATAATCGAGTAGATATTATATACTAATTTTTGTTACTAAGATTATCGCAACAGAAAATGATAAATGTTTTCATTATATTCAAGACATTTTATATAAAAATTACCTAAATATTTCTTGTTTAATATCCGTTTTTGATAATGTTGCCGATAACACCAACAAAAAATACTTTTGACTCTCATTAATAGAAAATTTTGACGTTAAAGAGATCCTTTTATATATGAACAGACAAATATCATAGAGCATAGCATAGAAGTTAACTATGCCTTTTCTAATCTTTTAATCCTTTACATAGTTTTTCTCGTTTTAAATTGATTAAAAGAAGACAACAAGTGCAAATGAGAACATAAAATTTATATGGAGAATAATTCTTATATTTATAGAAAAGGAAAACAAAAGTTGATATATTGTTATATATAAAGAAGAATTTGAAACTGTTAGATTCTACTATTTTATTTTTTGATCTAATTGTATTAATTAGTCTTTGAAGTTTTCGAGAAAGTTCATGTGTATTCTATTTAACTACTATGTCAATTATTAATATTTTTCATTTATTTATCAGTTTATTCGATGAAGCGCTTGCAACAAAGTGTTGTGTTCTGCTAGAAGTGACTTGTGTCGGAACCAACTAAAAGTGCATCACTTTTAGTTGTGCTCTATCTAACCATCATGGTCCCACCCGAGAAGATTTATAGCATCTCAGATAGTTAGATAGTCAAACCGAGATTTTTATGTATTCAAATTTTTACGGCTAAATTCCAAAATATGATTTATTTTTGAGAAGTAGACTCCTGCACGAAGAATCTACTAAAAAGTTAGTATTTTAGGCAAATCTAAATATGAGTAGAAACATTTTGAAGGTCACGCTATTCTAATGATCTGTAATATATGAGGAAAATATGAGGTAAACAGAACAGATCACTTGAAAATGTTCATTTTGCCGACCATACATAATCTTAAAGACATATTTGTAAAAATCCAAAAATCTATTTCACATGATAATTATAGTCTGTAATGTATGCGACAGAATACTTTTATGATGGAAATATCAGCACAGTGAATGCTGTAAAAATACTTTTCAAATATTGTCGCACTAAAATAGTGTAAATATCGATATTATTCATCATGATTGTGCTCACATGGATTACCTATCTTCATTTTACTGTTTTGTTTTTTCTCTTTCCTTTTCGATGATTGAGGAAATAACAAAAAGCTATTCTCATGTCATGGTTCGTTGCATTTTTAACTATTTACATCAATACGATGTTGCACAAGTATGAGTAAATTATGACGCATGATATGCAATAGTGCTTCTAAAAAAATAACATACTGTTTGAATCCTCATACATTTCATCAAAAGGCACACTATAATACAAAGAAAAAAGGAACATCAATGCCAACAGGTAGGACTTCATCCCTTCATACATTACCTGTCGAATTGATTTATATTATAATGGATAATCTGGATCAACTATCCATTCTTCTATCACTTTACAATGTCTGTCAACGCCTTAATACCATTATTGATATGTATGATCGATATAAGGTAAACTAGAACTTTATTTATAAAGTCATATTGTCATCAATGAATTCTATTCTTCAAAATTAAGAATAACACTTAGTGAAACATTTGTAATCATTTCTTAAAATTTATTCAGCTTTTCATTGTTAATTCATTTATCGTTATTCATATGTAATATTTTTTATAAATGATAATAGTTTTAAACCGCAACGCTAGGTTTAATATCATACTATAATGATTTATTCCTTTTCATACTTCCTTATTCGATTTTATATGATAATTAAATGAATGTATGTGCTTGTTTTCCTCGTGATCTTGCTTTCTCCTAGAGAAAGTCAAAGAGGAGACGAGAAGTAGTATACAGTCGGTAGTGACTTAACTGGATGAGATATGTTGTGATTGATTTCACATACGCAATTGCTTTTTTCTTCTTAAAGACACAGATATGGGGTGATTTTAAATGCACAGAAAGGTTAATACTAGAATTCAATATGGTTTCAACATTTCAAATTCAATTGCGACTCTATGCAACAAAAATCTATCTTGAATGAATTGCAATAAATATATTTAAAAGATTAAGTAAAGATCAAAGGAGAAAGTTCTTGATACTCTATCCCATTCAGTCTTCTGTCTTGTGACTCATAGCATATAAAAACTCTCTACTCTGCATATTGACGGAAAATAGTTCTATTCAAAGATTCTTTGCTTATATTATCCTAGATTAAGATGATGCTGACTCAATTGAGAATGATAAAGAAAAGAAATATGACTCAACTTAAGTTTTTTGAATCTGCTGTTTGATACGAAAATTAGTAAGAAAATCATTCAAATCAAACAGTTTTTCAAAAATCACATCAATACATTGAAATTCTATTGGAGTAATGAACGAAAAAAATAAATTTTATTCATCTTTCACGAACATAGAAGTGTAACGACTTGTGTGTCTGTTCTTATCCTGGTTGCGTGTATAGTATTAGGCAAAAGTATTTCTCCTCCTAGGATATCAGTCAAAATATGAGCTGTAGGTCTGAAAATTGGTGTGTACATAGTTCTCAATCAATGTTGATCAGTGGCATCATCCGCAGCTCGATTGTCTGAAGTACATATTTCAGGAACAAAAAGACTTTAGGAGCCGAGATTGATTTCATTTTGTAGCTATACACTTTAGCTATTTATGGTGAAAACTTTCATTGAAATTCAATGAGTGGTTGTGAAACTAGAACCATTTTACTGTAAGAATTGATATTCATAAACCAGTAAAAGCTCGAAGAATCGACTTCAAATTTACAAGAAATGTTGTCCCATAGATCCTTATTTTTTTCTGAAATTTTCAGTCTTATATTATTTCCTAGAGAGAAATGTCACTATGCTCAATTTCTAGATGTTATGATAGGTCTAGCTACTCGAATACTCGAGCAATTGACTTCATCTTTTGGTTACATAATTAATATGTAAAGAGGAACGGTTCTACCAAAACAAAAAATCACAAAGTATCATGGAATACAAGATATAAAATTTTTCAGTCAATTTGTCTCTCGTTCTGACAAAGCTGAATGAGATAAGGAGTGAGAATAAGTATTCGTATCCTTTTCACAATTTCATACCGATTTTCACTCATATTCTTACTTTTACAATTGCTCTGATTCATCATCATGATGAAAACTATCAGAAGACCATTAATAGATTTGAACTAGATAGACAGATAAATTTTAATTCTTTTCCATAATGTTTCTTTGATGCTGTTCAATAAAAGGTCATCAGAATGAGGAAAAAATTGAATAAAAAAGTTTTTATCTTGTGTTCCATGATACTTTGTGATTTTTATAATTTTGTTTCAGTAGAACTGTTTCTCCCAAAAGATGAAGTCAGTTGCTTGAGTGTTAGAGTAGTTAGACCTATCATAACATCTAGAAATTGAGCACAATGACATTTCTCTCTAGGAAATGATATAAAGCTTAAAATTTTAGAAAGAAAATAAGGATCTATGAGACAACATTTCTTATAAATTTGAAGTCGATTCGTCCAACTTTCATTGATTTATGACATACACAATGGGATAAGTCGGCTTTGTCACATATCAGTACTTACAGACCTCAACTTCTAATATCTTGTATTCCTGAGTTATATACTTCAGGTAATCGAGCTGCGGGTGGTGTCACTGACCAGCATTCATCGAGAACCATGTACATACTAATTTTTAGATCTACAATTCATATTGTGACTAAGATCTGAGGAAGCGATACTTTTGGCTAGTACTGTGTAAGGATGTATTTTGTATGTAAGCGATGCGATTCTTAAGAAGAAGAAATATAGAGAAGTGCAGCTCTACCAACGCTGACGCCTTTTCCATAAAAAACCATCACAAGGAGAACTTCTACAAATCTACCAACTTTTGAAATCATCGTTTCAACGTATAGAGAATATAATTCTACATGTGTATTATTGCTTTTAAAGGACTGTCAACCGTCCATAATTTCTCCTCAATTTCTTTCTCTCTTGGAATATATAGTTCACAGTTTAGCATACAAACACTGATGACACATATTTCCCTACACAGAATACCAGTGTGAAGAATTTCGAAAGAGACCAAGAATCTTTATTTATACAAGAAAGTGATTAGGCGTGATTTTTCTATTTAAAAATCTTTAATTTTATCTAAAAACTTATGTAGAAGTTCAACGAGCTAAGCGTAAATTGGTGGTCATTTAATAATCAAAAATTAAAACGTCTGGCTCAAGCATTGCAGAGTAACACGGTTGGACAATTTTTTTTTCTTATTGATTATAATTTCCTTTTATGTTTCAATACAGACTCTTACCAGACTTGGTCTTCGGTACATTGAAATAAATGCTGAAGGGGCACAACAATTGGCTGAAACATTACAGAATAACACGGTACGACAAGTTTTTTTCTCATTACCTATAATTCACTATTACGTTTCAATACAGACACTCACTACACTTGATATGCATGACAATGAGATCGGCGATGAAGGAACACAACATCTAGCTCATGCATTACAGAATAACACAGTGTGAAAAGTTATCCTCTCATTGATTGTAAAATCCCCATTGTTTCAATATAGACACTCACCATACTCAATCTTTTTTATAACGAAATAGGTGATGAAGGAGCACAATATCTAGCTCATGCATTACAGAATAACTCGGTCAGACAAATTTTTCTATTTATCGACTATAAATTCACTATCATCTTTTAATACAGTCACTCATCATACTTGATCTTGGATCCAACAGAATCAGTGATAAAGGAACAAAATATCTAGCTGAAGCATTAGAAAGTAATATGGTGAGATAGATTTTCATCTCATTGACTATAAATTCACCATCATATTTCAATACAGACCCTCATTACATTCATTCTTTACAATAATGAAATCGGTGCTGAAGGAGCACATTATCTAAGTCACTCATTAAAACATAATGCGGTGAGACTATTTTTCTTAGCATTCAATATATTCCACTTTTATGTTTCAATACAGACGCTCACTACACTCAATCTTATAAATAACAAAATTGGCATTGAAGGAGCACAATATCTGGCTGACACATTACAAAATAATACGGTCAGACAAGTTTTCTTACAATCAATTGTAAATTCATCATTATATTTTAATACAGACACTCACCGCACTTGAACTTTGTGACAACGAAATTGATAAAGAAGCAGCAGCGCATCTGTTCAAAAAAGCAAATCATTTGCCGAAGAGAGTTTGGTATTAGTGACAACTGATATATCTATTTTCATTTAAAAATCATTTCTTACTTCGTATATTATTCTTGAAACTGTTCTATATTTGTTGGACAAAAATGTATAAATAAAATCATCAGCAAGACAACAACAGATTTGTTTATACATATGAATTTTGTTAATTATGTATTCCAACAAGAAGATACAATATCTAATCTAATAAAATTTTATCTAAAACTTATGTGCAAAATCTAGAAATAACCAATAATATTGTTTTATAATTGTTAAGATATTATAAGTTGTTAGGATGAGATCAGTATTAGAAACAAGAAAAGACATTGTGTAGAAATTTTTCATATATGACTATATCTGAACAATAGTTAATCGGCTCAATGTGAGAATCAAGTCTGTCTGTTATGTCTGTGAGGAGAGGGGTTGTGTTAGTAGGTGCATGTTTGAAGTTTGTCAACGATCATTTAACTGCATTAGAACAAAATTGAATATTAAACCCATTAATTTCCAAAGTTGTATATTAGTATTTAAATATATATATTGAACTTATTCATAATGATTATCATATTCGTGCATTAAAATTACAATATTTTTGGCAAAATCTAAACGAAAATCAAATGTGTTTCTTTTTGGAAGATAAATATTTATAATCAATCATTTGAATGTTCATCAATAGCTTATTGTCTACTAATTGATTCTATTGAAGATCGAGAGCTATTTTATTTAATATTTATTTGAAATCAGTCGAAGAACAATACGAAGAATATAAGAAGAAATATGAAGTTAATGTAAAGAAAATGCTCTCGTCTCAGCATTCACTGAATAACTCTCGATAGGTACAAGATAGAAAGCTACGGTTTATCTAGCACATCGATTTGTGTAAAACTGTTGAAATGTCACTAGCTGACGGGCCACAAATCTAGAAAAGGCCGAAATTTTTATTTTGGTTTATAGAAAAATTATAAAAATGGCACTGATTGCATCTTTACACAGTTTTTTGTTAATTTTATCGATTTTTTGCCTAAAAGACGAAACTTAAGATGTGTCGCTTGCAATTCAAGGTAAAATTAACAAAAAACTATGTAAAAATGCAGTCAGTATTATGTTTATAATTTTTCTATAAATCAAGATAAAAATTTCGATCTCTTCTAAATTTGTAGTCTGTCAGCTGGCGGTTCTAGTCCATGAATCATTACTGAATTATGAATCGATGCGCTAGATAAGCCACTTTCCGATGTTGAAAACCGCCGCTTTCTATCTTGTATCTATCGAGAGTTATTTAAAAAATGTACATGACCATATAACTCTGAAATAGACTATAAACATATCTCAAATAGTCACACGATCTTTTCTTTAATTAAGAAGTGAGTTCAGATTGTCCTTGAAAAAATATTTAAATCCGTTGCTAATCGAAGCTTGTGTTAAAAAACAATTCAATTGTCTATACTCAATATCAAAAAATTCGACTCAATAAGAAATAATTTTTATCTTATTATGCACAAATGCGTGTTAACACGCATATATGTAAAAATGGTCATATACTGTCTCATTTGTTGATAATATATGACCACTTTTATACATGTGAATGGTGAACAAGCGAACAAGACTGATAATTATATATGCGATTAATTGCCCAGTTATCGATAAATTTAGCTGTATAATAAATACAGGAAGACAAAAAAATTTCTAGAATGAAAGAAAAGAAAAAGAAAAAGGCCATATAATGGAGGAGAAAAAAATAATTAGATGAATATAGAAATAAGCACAATGAAGCGAAGCTGGTACTGCCTTGCAGCTGCTACCAATCAACATATACATCACGAAAAAATCATTTTTCATTTTGCTTCTAGGGTACATCAATGCAGATATATAATAGGCAATAGAATGACGAGGCAAAAAATAAAGAGAATAAGAAAGAAAAGAAAAAAAAACGATGGCCTATTATATTGTAAGGACATTTTGTATTAAAAATGCGCGACATTATTAATACACACATCATTCATTTATCAAGAAAAAAAAACAAACGTTTTTGTCATATCATACTGAGTAAGCATTATATTAAAGTTGAAATGTAATACAATGGAAAATAATATTGATCAACTTGCTTCTGAACTTGTGATTTCATCAACATCAAATGATATACTTAAGAAGATTACATCCATTTTAGAGAAACAAACTTCTCAATCATTATCATCATTTATATCTCAATCGTTTCAATCTATATTAACTATCGAACATTGGGCATGGAAAATCTTGAGTAATAATTATCAAGAATGGACTAATGATATAAACTATGTCAAGTTGTTTCATGCTCTTGGATCATTTAATACAAAAATAGTTATTAATGATGATAATATTACAGGTGAAACTAAAGCAACATTACTTATTCCTCAGTGTATCAATTGTATTGATGGTATTCTCAATCAAATTGACAGAAGTGATGATACATTTTTGACAGTAACTAGTCTTTGGTTTGATATTCTCTCACATTTTTTACATGATTATTCTCAATTTGTCTGTTCACCTGTAATTGCTCATATTAATCAACGAATAGCTCGTGATATATTTATGTCTGATCAATATAAATTTTACTTAAAACAACTTCGAGAAGCACATTCATTAGAATCTATATTTACCGTAAAACAACTCTTCTATATAAAAACATGTTCATTTTCATTATCAGCTTATTTTTCTCTTACACCACAAGAATTTATTTATACATCTGAAGAAATAATTGAACATATTGCTGATGATTATGCACAAATTATTCTTGTTCATAGTTATACAGTTAAATCCTGGAATCATGAATTACTTAGTTGTATATCTTCATTAATTGCTCTTATTAGTGCATGTTGTTGGTGGGGTCGTGAAGAAGCACAACATATAAAGAAGATTGTATCTAATGATTTAACATTATATGATCATGTTTCATCATTAATTCGTATAATTAGTTATAAACCATTTCATAATTGTATTGATGGTCAATGGCGTAATGTCGAAACAATTCTAATCGATTCTATTATAACATTTTTAAGAGGTGCTGTAGATGCAGAAAAATTAAGTTGTTTTATTCGTTTAACAACATCTTTACCCGAGATATTAATAACATTAGTTGAAACAGCACCATATGATAGAATAGTTTTATGTGCACATGGATTACTTGCTGAAATTTTAACTGATGAACAATTAAAAGAATTAAAAATTGTTAAAAATATAAAACATTCATGTTTTGATATTCTTGAACTAACTTGGAAAGATCCATCACAAAAATATCAACATATACCACTAGTACATATACTTAGAGGTTTGTTTAGTTTTATAATAAAAAAAAATACAAATATAATTTCTATTAGGACTTGCTAATCTATCAAAAAATGATACTGTACAAGCAAATGTAGCAGCATTAAATAAAATGCCATTGTTAATTGAAATGTTAGATAAATATCCGATTGTATATGATATTCTTTGGGGTCTTTCATTTAATTCATCAATTCAAGAACAACTTCGATTAAATCATTCATTTATGATTAAATTAAATGATATTGAAAAGAATTCTTCAAATGAAACTATACAGAAAGTTGCACATGGAATTCTTTGGAATTTAACTTCAGATCATGATAAACAAATATTATCAGACAAAATTGATAATACAACATTTGATTTAATGATCAGTTATTCACATAAAGATAAACAAATATGTAAACATTTATATGAAGAACTTACTCAAAATGGTTATAGAGTATGGATTGATTTTGATCAAATGCATGGAAATGTTATGGATGCTATGGTACAAGGTATTGAACGATCTCGAACAATTCTTATTTGTATGAGTGAACCATATAGACGAAGTAATTATTGTAGAGCTGAAGCTGAATATGCATTTCAACGTCAACTTAAAATAATACCAGTACTTCTACAAGAACATTATAAGCCTGATGGATGGCTTTTATTTTTAATTGGTCAATCACTTTATGTGGATTTTACTAAACATCATTTTCCAATAGCAATAGAAATGTTAATCAAAGAAATTAAAGCATTAGATTTACAAGATTCTCATACCATAAAAATTCCGGCAAATCAAAATGTTTTATCAGCACTTGCACTACCTTTGCCTATCCTACAAACTCCATCAAAAGCAGAAGTACGTCCAGAAAATATTCAAAACTGGACAACTGAACATGTCACCGAATGGTTAAAGGATAATAATTTGTTAGAACTGGCTCAACTTTTTTCGGATGTTGATGGACCAACATTGATCTATTTAAGTGAATATATAACAAAAGGAGATGCACAACATATATTAGCATCGCTACAACAAGATTCATTACGACGAATTAATCGTAACATATCAGTCATAGAATTGGCTCATTTTCGCAATCTTATTAAACAACATCGTCTTATACCATCAACAAATGCTAAATCAAAGAACAAGATTGGCGTTTATTATAGAAAAAGACGAAAATCAATAAACCGATGTCATATGATGTAAAAGTAAAAATTCTTAGACAGTCGAATATAATCACTTTGGTTTTCAATAATTTTTTGTACATTTTAAAATTTATTTAACTGTATAATACAATGCAAGACTTGAATAATTATCAGTATCCAAAGCCTTGAGGAAATTTTGTTTTTTAACGAGATGATAGAGAAAACGAAGTTCTATCTTTCTGTGTTATATGATCACTTTTCAATTAATATCATAATAATAAAGTTTTGATAAGAACTGTTTTTGTCTAAAAGTTAACCAGGAATGAAGAATCTACTCGTAGGCTGTAGCGGCACTGTTGGGAAAAACAGACCTCTCGAAGAAACTTTAAAAAAAGAAGAAAGAGACGAAATACTAGACCTACCCAGGTGAACTAATCTGAGAGACGAATCCTATAGGAATATCCTTGGAGTCCTAGTAACAAATATATGTAAGTTTCTATCGGATTCCACCTTCGGCAGTTGACGACGTACTATGAAAACTCATTGTTGTGTTGGAAATATGATTAATCATGAGGATGCTATATTGTAATACAGTTAAAACTTTATAATACATTATAGCCATTTGTCATAGATTAAACTGAATACTGGTCTTATATATCTATTCTACTTTCATTCAATAATTATCACAATATTTCATAAAAGCCATTATACTAACACTGATCAAATATCCTTTTATTCAATTTCTGACCGAGAAAAACAAAATCACCGCCATAAAAAAAGCCATTCGACGCCTTCCGATGTAATCCAACAGAAGTATATAATAACTTCGAAAATATAAATAGTTCAGTGCGATAATTTCCGTTTGGATCCGACACTCTGATATAATCATAAATATCTCGGAATATGGCCGTTGGGTTCCAAAAAGGTTTTGTTTCAAGAGAAACTAAGATAGCAATTTATTATTCATATAATAACCTTTTTTATGCATGTTTCGTAAAAGCGATTAGTAGTTTTGATAAGATTTTAATGAAGGTAAACTTTCAAAATTCGACATGGAATATTGAGAAAATTTGTATATACAGTAAAACCTCTCTAAAGTGAGTACCATTGGGATCAACAAAAATCGTTCACATTAACAGGGTGATTATATTGGAGGAGGGTTTATGCAACATGAATATATGTAAAGTTTCTCGTACAAATTCATTCTGTTCGTGACTGATATCTTACTTTATTCGATCTAAATTAAACTTTTGAATCATCGACTTCAGAAACTTCAACAAGAGCACTCCTACAGTTGTTTCTTGAAGAATTTTGAGAAATTGTGTCAATTCGCATTTGGAATTAATTCTCAAAAAGCAAGGTAGTTCCAGTTTCACAGTATGATCCAACTATTGAAGTTTTAAACGTCACTTCCATACAATTTTCCATGAGATTTCATTGAGATTAATAGATTACTATGCGATTATCTAAAATAAAGACGTATTGTTTTCGATGTTTATGACTTGCCACAGTTATCTGTTTCATTTTTACTCATAAGAGAAGGCAATTATGACTGATCACGTTCAATAATGACTAGAAGTTGTGATTGATCTCTCTCTCTCTCTAACGAATCGTCAGATGAACCAATCAAATGTAGAAAAATTTCTCATCGATAAGTGATGCCATATGTCTCTGTTCATATTATAGAGAATATTTTACATGGTAAGGGCCACAATAAAATGTTCACATTCAGAATCGCGAGGAGGGATCGGAGAGTGTTCAGTATAACAGGCTGTTCATAAAGGAAGGATGTTCACTAACAGAAATTTTATTGTATAACAAAAAGATACCACTTGAAAAGGGAAAAATTCAAACATATATGAATTAATAGGAGCACAAACGAAGGCCAAATAAGCCTTGCTCATCCGTTATGACTAGTCGACAGATTAAAAATAGAAGATGAGAGATAGATTTGAACATTCAGCCCAACAGTATTCGAAACTTGGTGGGCATCCTGGTGACAGACTAGGACACTGAGATAGACTACCGCCAGTTTATACAGTCTCAATCACAAATTGACTCTCGTCCATCTACTTGATAATTAGAAATGATTCGATGTCAAACGACTTTAAATAATCTGAAAGGTCTTTAATAGTAGTTAATACTAGTCTGATAAACTCTAAACAATCGATCCAGTTTCTTCAGACTAAGTTATCCCACTAATTCATTTAAACTGATCAATAATGGAAAGTGAAACTAGTAGAACGTAAAGAAAAACAAATTTTCAACATCTGTGCCATTCAATAAAAATAATCGATGAATAATTAGGTGCATTATTTAGAACATGGACTAGAAAGTAGAATAACAATCATTTTAGCGTCTGTCTTATACTGAAACCATCGCAGATCGATGATGAATAAGCATGATCTGTTATAATATGTTTATGGAGATGAATGACATCTATTTATTTTATATTGGAATGATGTCGATTATTATCGATCTTATTAAATTTCTTTTTGTCTAGCTACAACGACAATAAGAGAGTGTGTTACAATCAATAG
Organism: Macrotrachela quadricornifera; assembly: GCA_022393335.1. NCBI lineage: Eukaryota > Metazoa > Rotifera > Eurotatoria > Philodinida > Philodinidae > Macrotrachela > Macrotrachela quadricornifera. The sequence goes on along the minus strand of JAJEKB010021488.1, from coordinate 2,185,394 downwards.
CCACATCAAACATAGATATTATACTTTTCTTTGTAATATTTATGAACTTGGTAGAAAGAAAAAACACCGAGACTAAAGGATATCGGAAGGGCTCTTTAATGTCACTTCATTATACACTATTCAGGCATAAGAGCTAGGTATGAATGTTGCTGTAGATTATTCATGTAATGACGATGAAAGTGTGCACTGAAGCTGCACTAACAGCACTTTCGATATTTTTTTATTCGACAGCTTTTTTTTAATTCAAAAATTTTTTTCTTTTTACCAAATTCATATCATTTTAGTTTGTACATATTTCTCTTGGTATTTTCTATATGTTGAAAATGTAAGAACATATTGAAATATAATAAGCAGAAGTAGGTACGAAGATCAATATTTATCACGTAGTGAGGAATGCTAATCTATTTTAAATATAAATTCGAATAATTTGAAATTTAAAAATGAATTTAAATTAAAAAAAGTTATTTTAATTGTTAGTTGAAAATACAATGATTTAAATTTTACTTTTGCATTTAAAAAATTATTTTGTTTGAATGATCTTATACTCTCTAAAAGTTAGTATTTTAGAATGGTTATAAACATGTAGAAATTGATCTTTTGATCATGTAATCATTTAGACGAGTGTAGACTCGTCTTATGTACCATCCCTGATGTCTTTATTTTTTCAATTTTAAATCATTCTGGGACGGGTGTCCCTGTCACTCGTTCTTTCTCAAAAAAATAAGACTAGACTAGACATGTATAATGTCGCTCTCAATCATGTGATTTAGACGGAACTTCACGGCGATCAAAAATTCTGAACTAGTCAAATTATAGTCGAGTTTGAAACAAAGATTTCGCATGACGGTTCGACATGACTAGAAATAGGACTACCAGATGATCATATATAGGTGCTGCAAAAAAAAATTTGCATATCTTCTTCTACTGATATCATTGTGTGAATCAACGTTTTTTGAATTGTTTTATATTGAGATAAATAGGCCATGAAGAATAGTAAACGGCAGCATTATTTGATATTCCTTTTGCTATTCTTTAGAAGAAGTAAAAACCAAATTTTATTCTTCTTTGGAAACCATAGAATCATTTATAACCGAAATTTTCAACATTTTTTCATCTTTTCACCTCAAAAATACTATAGGGTTCACGAATTTTTTTTTTCTTAACATTATACTTAAATCTTTACAAAAAGTTTGTACATTCGTTTATGCGAGTGTTGCCTTAAACATGAGTCGTTCGATGCCGTATAATAGATGATAGTCTGCAACAAGTAGCATGGAACAGCATAGGACAATATTTTAACACTTTACCTTCGATTTTTTTGACGTAGAAACTGGTTGCTGATAAGTTTTTAGCAAATTTTTCTTCATTTCGCTATTTGAGTAGCGAATGATTATCGTATTTGTTCGCTAATACAGCAACTTCTCTTACTAAAAATACCACTCTTCATCATGATCCAAGGACGCATACGTATTAAAGACATTCATTCAAAATTTTTCATACAAGAAAAATAAAAGTTGAAGACGAAGAAATGCAAAAAAAAAACTTATTGAGTTGCTTTTCTATGTTGCCACTTTTTTTACAATTACGTCGCAGGTGCGCGTAGCTACGAAATTTTGATCAGAATTGCGCACAATTACGGTAAAAAAGTTTCAAATACGAATTGCTGCATCGTAGTTTGATCGCAGTTGAACACATGAGTTTATTCTTTTTCATCACTACAAAGAACGGAGACAGATTGTCTTCATTACATACGTAAGCTACCACTAATTTCTCATGAACGTCCAATATATTTTGTAATTACATTCTTTACATAATCGAAAATGAAATAGTTATTTCATTTATAAAATGTAGCAGGTTTCATTATGTATAGAACCTGCTAATGATCGAAATATTACAATAAAAAAGTAAAAAAGAACCGTCAAAATGCATTCAGATCTCGAAGTTATGGGGTGAGTGATAAAGAGAAAGACTTGAAATGTGCCACACGGGTCAATAATATTACTTTGTTGCGTATGCTGCATCTTTTGAATACCTGAGCCGGTTGGTGCCAGCCAAGGAGATACTACAAGAAGGTGGCTCGCTTCTACATATGATGTGTTTGGAGAATATCCTCGGAAACTCGATTAAATGCTAAGAGCGCAAAATGTAGCAGATATAGGAGATACAGAACGGAAACATTGACGGAGAGCGTGTCACTCGATGAGGGTGCCACGGGAACACGAGAGGACATCTCTCTCGCTAAGGGTGCCACGGAAACTTAGACAGAGGGCGTGTCTCTTCATGAGGGTGCCATGAAAACACGAGAGAACACCTAGAGGGCATCTCTTATATCTGCTACGTTTTGCTCTCTTACCATTTAATCGAGTTTCCGGGGATATTCTCCAAACGCATCTAATCCATCCTAGATAAAAATCATTTTGGAGGTGATTTGAGATAGTGGAAATTCGTATTTTTATTCATGTTTGTTGGATAAAATCGAAAAATTTTCTTGAAGAGTACAATATTTCAGTTGTCGTCCACTTGAATTCACGATTGTTGAAAGCGATGACTACCAAGTATTTTTTATAGAATGATCGCATCGCCAATATAAATGTCTTAATCATAATGAAAAAGAATACTCGCAACTGCAATCAACATAAAAGATATAAACGTTATTTATTCCTTGAAGTATGTAAAATCAGTTTAGTTTCTTCTCTTCGAAATTTGTGTCCAGAAATCTTTACAAACTGACGCATAGATGTCAGAGATTGGTTAGTTGTTGTTGATCATGTTGTAATAGAGAAAGCATCCCGCGAAAGTAAATGAAAACTTTACACAACCGAAATACAAACAAAGTGCAATTTGTCATTTTTTCAAAGATAAAAAATTCAGAAAATGTTGTGCATATTTAGAAATTATTTATAATTGATGTTCTCTATAACGTGCTTTTTGTATTACTGATGCTGAATCGAGGCAGATCATCACTTCAACAGTTTCTTCGTCCAATAAAATATGGAAATAGCACATTTCTGTTAAAAGACTACCGAATAAGTCAACAAATCTCATAAGATAATAGTATCATCATATGTGTCAGAGATGGAGTCCGTTTTTGAAAATATTAACAAGATGGCATCTAACATGATTTCTCAACTATTTACAACTTAGTTCAGCTGATGTAAAAGAGAAATAGGTTTTTTGAAAGCTGGTGATTTGAACCAGTTTGAAAATGAATTGAAATTATGAGTAGTATTTGTTAGAAGTCAGTCGAATTGATAGATTTGTTGCTGAGTTAGGTTGAGAATTCACTCAACATTAAGCTTTAGACGGTTTTGATGAGTGACGGAAGTCGTTGATATGATTAGGTGATGATCTGCATTGTGATGTTTGATTAGTTCTTCTTTTTTGTGTAATTCTTGGCGTAAATGAGTATTAATCATATGGAGTGATTGTATGCGGAGAAATGAGTTTGGATTAAATGGAATTTTTAATGTAGGAATCGTTCCGGAAGAATATGGAATAGGGTTGTTTGGAATTCATTCGGTGTTCGATCGCTTCCATGAAAGCACCGGAATATCGGAGAACCGGCTGGTTCTTGGTTGTATTCTTTGGGCTGAGTTGAACCTCACGAATACTACGAGGGCACAGCTACCGAGAATAAATATCGATGTATCATACTAATACACTACTCCTTCTTTATCACTATTATTATAAGTGATATCTCTTTTTTCAAGATTACTACTGATTTATTAAAGCAGACGACGATAATGCAGAACTCTAATAAAAAGAAAGAAAAGGTGACCAAAAATCGCCATATGCCTGTGGAACTATTAAACATTACATTTCATGATGAAGAGTCAATTCATGAACCACATGTAATTGACAAAGGTACTGACAACAAAAGTAATTTATCACAAAAGTTTGACTCTCCGCATCTGAACACTGATCAACCAGAAACAGTTGATCAGAAGCAAGTAAAAGTCGAAATAATGGATTCAGTTGATGTACCGAGGGATTATAGAAGAAACAACCGTCGAATTGTAGAAAGAATCACTGATGAAACTGATTTGATACCTACGAATATCACCAATGATCCTACGACGAACTTGAATCCTATTGTGGCATATGCCAACGAACCTTTGTTACCACTTGTGGATGCATGTGCGCCATTGGCCGATATCCTTCACAATTTATCGTACTACGTTCAAATGGCACTCAACAAAACTCGAAAAGAACCATCCGATGGGCTGACAATTGATGAAAGTGCTGCAATTTGTCTTTATACGATAGAATGGAACCAACCACATCGAAGTCTTTATTTCATGCTCAATAACACTCTTAAGAACAACACACGCGAGAATCTTCAGCCTTATTTCAAGTATATGAAATTATTTTTAACTGGTTTGGTCAAAATACCATGTCTCCCACAAACAACTATTTGGCGAGGAGTGACTAAAGATGTAAGCGCTGGATTTCAGCCTGATACTCCAGTGATTTGGTGGGGATTCTCATCGTGTACAAAAGATATGACTATACTCGCCAGCCACATGTATCTGGGTAATAGTGGCAATCGAACATTGTTCTCTGTTGAAGCTATCAATGGTCGACCAATACGTAATCATTCATATTATATCACTGAAGATGAAATTCTTCTTCTACCTGGCACTTATATGATGGTTCAATCGCTATTTAGTCCAGCACCAGACCTTCATGTTATACATTTGAAACAGATAAAACCAGATGTATTATTATTGGAACCACCATTCGAAGGTATTTTTTTGAACATTTTAATTACTTGTTTTAAATTCATAGAATTTCTATATTTAGGTGCACAAATTTATCCAGAAATTCCGTAAGTCTAACTTCATCTTGTTCTAATCATAATTTTAGTGAAATTTTTTTCTAGAGTCACAAGACGTCATTGGTATCGAATGAAAAGATTCATCATTCCAATCTGTTTGTTGATTGTTGTTCTCATCGGAGCAATCATCCTCGGTTCTGTTTTGGGAACAAGATCTAACAGCAATTCAGCATCTACTAACGATAATCCAACAAGTAAGATTTTCAATGTTATTTTCAGTTAAAATGCAGATGGCAATTTATTCTCAAGTCGCTGACTAATTTATTATATGAGCAATCGAAGCTGCTAGATTATAAGGAATATTTCCTCTTTCAATTTCTTCCTTCTTACATCAGATCTTTTTCAGATGTGTTTTCAATTTTTCAATCAGCAGGAAAAACGCTCACGTCAAACGGAAAATGCCGTTCAGGACACAAAATAATCTTCTTTTTTTACTTTTTCAAATAGCGTTATCGAAGATATATCCTACTAATCAAAAGTATCCCCTTTAAATCTCAGTTACTACAAGAGATATTGCTCTGGAAACTTAAATATATACTATTCTCTATCAATGTAGTTTAGCGCCGAATTCTATACTTGTCGTATAAGATGAGTAACAAGAAGGTATAATGCATGAAGTCCATTTCTATTGTGGACTTTGTAACTTCAAAATGGCAAAACTTATGAGCTGCAAGATCCATCATTTTGCATGGTATTCTTTTTTGATTATGCAGAGTGTATATTTCGTTTATTGTGCTGCTCTGAAGGACTCACAACGGATGAAAAATTAAAAAAAAAGTATTAAAGAATACAATAATGCAGGATGCATCAGAAAAAAGGAGAAAGAGAGTATGAAGTGAGACAGCATTCTTTACATCCAAACATGTGCATGCACAGGCGCATGGCATGAAAGAATAAGAGAAGAAAGAAAAAGAACAGGATCTATAAAGGAATATGTAGAAGAAGTACTTGAAAACGAAAAAGAAAGGAGTGATGTAGTAGCTTGCATAATGTATATAAAGAACCAATATAGAGTCATTATCTCTACTGCTTAAGACCAAGAAAAAAACATATTGTTGATTAGTATCAAATTTAGTTGCATAGATCGAATAACTGCCTACCCTTCAGTTTGTTTGATCGATCGAAACTATTTCCCTTGCTTTTCATGTTTGAAATCCTTGATTTGTTTGTCCTTTAAACTGTAGTAGATACGGTCGTTAAAAAATAGGAGAAGAGCGGCGATAGTTATTGTTGGATGTGAGATTGTGGAAACCTTTAATGAAAGATCATATGATTCTAATTATTACAGTTAAATATATTTTGGTTGTTCAGTATTTCCTCAAGTTCGTTGTGCTTATTCTCGATGTTTACTTGACAATCCTGACGTCATAACTTAAACGAGTGACTCACTGATCATACTGAGTAGACAATGATATAGATCAATAACTGCTTCATGAGATTTTCGATAGGTCAGAACGGATAAACTGAGGGTTATTGATGAACCCATGTGAGTGGTGTAATAACCAAGTAAAGACCGGGAAAAAGTACGTAAAGTAGCATGTTCTTAAAACTTGAGTTGAGATTGTCTACATCCGAAAATGTGTACGACTGTTGTAAATATATTTATGGGCTGTTTCCAATTATGAGAATAATGGGATAACTTTTGACATAGTTGGGAGTCTGCTGTATTAATAGATTTCAATATTTCTTTGTAACTTTTCACAACAGGCAGATTTTTGAACGTGCTTACGTCGTCCACAAATAGATGCGTCGAGAATGTATCTGCACATTTGACCAAATCTACGTGGTAAATTATAAAAATGTAAGAACTTAGAGAGATGTCTTGGAGTAGATCAACGTATATATTGAATATACTCGATTTCACATTGCCGAAAGCCACACATACTTTCTTATATATTAGTCAGTTTACTAGTATTTTGAGAAGCTTTTGGTAGATATGTATACGATGTTGTTTGACAATTAATCCATTATGGTACTGGTATGTTACTAGTTATTTTGCACGGCTGTATATTAGCAGTAGTCACGAAACTCGGAGTGTGCGTGTACACTTCTCAAAAACTAAAAGTTCCCAATTTTTTTTTCGGTAAAAAGAGCAGCTTCTCTGCACACTTTGTGCTTTTATGCGAAATTTTGTTGAAAATATCCACTTTCTATCTCTCTAAATTTCGGAACCTCCGCGTCACCCACGTGTATTGACTCTCTATGGTAAAAATTCCATCGAAGTCAATGAAGCCATTGAGAAACTTCATTCATGTTACTGTAGGGACAGGTATACGCAGGAATTGTCTAGCGTGAGTATATGATCCATGATGTAGTTAAGGCTTTATAAATTAGTTGTAAAACGTACAGAAAAATGTCTTCTACAAGTCCTTCTCGTTCATTGAGATTTTCAGAAATATATCACTCATTACAGAGAAAAAGCATTATGCTGAACCTACGAATAGTCCCAAATATGTAGATACTCAAAAAGTCAAGGCGCTTACAATAGAACGAACTTATCTTCTAGGGTGTCAGTGTTCTTGTTCCTTAGAATTCTATTTTGCAGAGACATAAATACATCTTAAAATACATTATATCGATTGTGAGCATTTTCAGGTATCTAAAAGTTTTTGTTTACCTTTTTATTTGTAGCAGACTACTGTGGATTGCGGATGTCTACGAACACAATCCACATCGTTGTTTTACTTTTCGAGAAACTAAATCAGAAAACTACATCATTGATATTTTTACCATGACTCGATAAGTTTCTGTGAGAATTCTACCATAGACAGACAACATACAACGCGATAAAATGTTGAATGTTATAACTGACAAGATTTTGTCATTCTGAAGTTATTTAGTCCACAGTAGATACGGATCGTATGATTACAACTTTCTTCTAATTCATTCAATGGAAGTAGCATGGATTTCGGCGCTATATCATATTGATCGAGAATAATATACATTCAAGTTTCAGTGCAACAGCTTTTGTAATGATTGAGGTCTGAGAAAAGATACTTTTGACTCAATATTCTATGTACGAGTGATTCTCGTATCGATCCTACCAATCAACTTTCAACCATGATCTTATTTATTTCTCAGTTTCTACTTGGTCAAACTAATCGAAAATCATACCACGCTATTTATTCTTCAAACTCTATCTCTTACTGTGTGTGAGAAATGTTCAGGATAAAGTCTTTTTTTCTCTTGCTGAAAATAGAAACAATGGTCGATGTTTTCTTAGGTCTTTTATAGCATTTGGAATGCTTCATTTATTTACGATCTTATTTCTAAGTCAGCTGACCTCAATTCGTATAAAATTGAACTTCTATCAGTGGTTTGTGACAGCGATAGATGATATTAAGGCTGGTTATCGATGAGTATATAGAGAGTGTGGGTGTTTCTTGTACTCATCTCCCACATACCCATACTCACTCTTCGATAGTAACTGTTGTCACTGAGAATATTTCAAAGTCACTTCTTTATTTTTATTCATGAATAGCTGCGGCACCATCATTTATATCAAGCTATCCATCCAAATTGAGTAGATCTAGTTCAGTGTATTGTCGCATTAGACCATGTGCAACAGGATCGGACTATTCCTATGAAGATATTCCACTGATTGTATCATTGGATGGACATTATACAATTAGATGCAGCAGCAGCAGCAGCAACAACTTCGATTCATATGGCTATATTTACAAGAATAGTTTCGATCCTTCTACTTCAAGTGTTAATTTACTTCAGGAAAATGATAATGATAGTGGTAATAACCAATTCTTATTTAATATGACTTTGTTATCTTCAAACCAGTACATTGTGGTTGCAACAACAAATATGCCCAATGTAATAGGATCCTTCTTAATTACTGTAACTGGTCCAGGATCGGTGAATTTTTCTCCATCAAATCAAATATATACCTGTAAGTACGAATGAAATTAAATAAAAAATCAGTAGAAAACACATTCTCATTTACCTTAATTCAGAGATTGTTTTTTTTCTAGTTAACTTATATGTTAGAAAGACAATGAGATTTTGTAATATAGTTGACAATAGTTATTATGAGAGTGTATTCGAGTGAAGAAATATAATTTCTTAATACTTTTTTTTCGTATCATACTGAATCATTTAGACTGAAGGTAGAATCTTTATTTTTGAATAAAATGAGTTTTAACCAAAACCATCTCATGTATTCGAGATTCGAGTTTTGGTAATGTTTTCTGTTTTGAGTTGTTTTGTATTGTCCTAGAAAATATTAGACAATACAAGGGTTGATGGTATCCTTCTATAATTGTGATTACTTCGTAGAAAAAAAAAGTTTTACACAAAACCATAGAAGATGCTCGATTTGGATACCATTTTCAGAACCTTTTAAAGGTTCTAGTATAATCTGATTCTATCTTGAACTTTTTTCTTTTTAAAATACAGTTCTTGTCGGGTATTTGTAAAATACGCGAAGACCCATATCTTATCCCCGATGGATAGCCCGACTCGACTTATGTATAAATCCAAAATTTTAGATATATATTTTGTTGCCTATAAAAAATAGCATGGACCGAGTTTTTCTACTTTATGCATAATTTGTGTGACATGTGTATTTGGTATAAATTCATATATGAGGCCAAAAATAGAAAAATTCGATCCCTGCTATTTTTCTTAGGCAACAAGATATATATCTAAAATTTTGGATATATACATAAATTAAGTCGGGCTATCCATCAGTGATAAGATTTCTATCTTCGCGTATTTTACAAATACCTCACATGTTTCATCTATGACGCGTTCACTCTTAGTATTTCGCATGCAAATGAAGCGCGTTTCAGATACGTTTTAAAGCAAAAAATATTTACATTGGTATAAAGTGAATTCTTACCTCTACCTTCCATCTCTTATTTTAATCCTTAACTGTTAAACTTTATATTTGTTCTACCTCCTTTTCACTATTCAGCTATCTGTCTGATATAAATTCTATTTCTTTCTTTTGAAATTAGAATGTAAATTTAAAAGAGACCGTCGTCCGTTTTTTATTCGTGATAGATATGTAAAACTCATCTGGATTCTCGTTATTTAGATCGAATTTAAATCATTATAAATCTGGGCTAAAGTAATTGCGATGGGAACCAGTTTTATAAAAGAATATCAGTATTAATAGAAAAGAGCGTTTCATAGTAGTCTCTCACATATTGAGAACGATTCGTTTTGATCATAGCTCTTTATTTTAAAATATGATGCGCGATAGAAATATTTCAAATATCTGCAATTATTTTTTTATTTACATGTATTTTTCAACTATCAGAATGTTTTGATCATTTATGACGAACAAATGAAATCCAAAAAGTAGCAAATTTTGGTTAAAACTCCTAATAGTTGTGGATGATAGCATTTTGTCAGCGATTAGTGTAAAACTATTCATGTGCGATATCAATCAGACCAATGAACTTTAAAATTCTTTCATGAAAATACAGTTTCCTGATAATCATTTTTCTCACTTTTGAAAATTTTTAGATACGTACTCATCGGTGTTGGACAATTCTAGTTCAAGTTATTGTCGGTTTTATTCATGTGCTGATGAATCATACTATTATTACAGAGCTATTCAAATGAATGTAGCATCAGATGGATATTATACCATTAAGAGTGATAGTACGTTCGATTCATATGTTTATATTTACAACAATAATTTCGATCCTTTTGCTCCAAATGTTAATTTACTTCAGGAAAGAAATAATAGTGCTGGTAATAAGCAGTTCTTATTCAACATGACTTTGTTATCTTCAATCCAATACATTATGGTCATGACGACATCCAGTCCCAATACAATAGGATCCTTCTCAATTATTGCAACTGGCCCAGAATTGGTGTCTTTGACCGAAACATCTCAAATAAATAGCAGTAAGTAAGAATCATATAGAATCGAAAATCAATTTATGAACCAAATGAAAAAAAGAAATCAGTAGAAGTCATATTGTCATTTACCTTAATTATAGAGGTTGTTTTTGTTCTAATTCACTAATATGCTAGAAAGACAATGGGATTTTGAATTATAGTTGATAATAGTTATTATAAGATTATGCTCGAGTGAAGAAATATAATTTCTTCTCTATATATCAATATGTAAGATAGTTTTTGATAATGTTTTCTATTTGTATTGTGTCTAAATTGATTTACTGTCGTTCTGGAAAATATTAGATGATATAAGAGTTCATGATATTCCTTCATGATAATTGTTTGTATTCTGATCGTTTTTCTCTCTTTTGAATATTTTTAGATACGTACTCATCGGTGTTGGACAATTCTAGTTCAATTTATTGTCGATCTAATTCATGTGCTGATGGATCATACTATTACTATAAATCTATTCAAATGAATGTGGCATCAGATGGATATTATACCATAAGGAGTGATAGTGTGTTTGATACATATGGTTATATTTACAACAATAGTTTCAATGCTTCTGATTCAAATGTCAATTTACTTCAGAAAAATGATGATGGTGCTGGTAATAAGCAGTTCTTATTCAATATGAGTTTGTTATCTTCAAACCGGTATATTATGGTCACGACGGCATACTATCCTAATATGTTCGGATCCTTCTCAATTATTACAAGTGGTCCAGGATTGGTGGCTTTTACCGAAACCGATATAACATATAGCTGTAAGTAAGAACGACATTAATTCAAATGAATACTATGTGTTTCGTCGACAAAGTATGTTGTCAACAACACATTTCATATAAATGTGAAGCTAACATAATGACCAATCAGATAATAAAAAAAAATTAGCCAATAAAAGAAAAGCATAGAATACCAATACCCAGCCACAAAATACTAAAAAATTTCCTTAGTTATTTTCTCACAATATTCTATCCATCCAAGGCATACATGTGAATTCAATGCAGAATTAAGTTCTCTAGCGAATGCTATATAGCTTATTCACCAGATATATTCGATAAGAGAAAATTACTCTCTTAAACACTCTATCGTCACATTAATGAGTATGGAAAGGTGAAACTCATCAGACATGCTTGATCAATATTCTAAAATTGTTTTCGTGCATTGCAATGGTTTGTATGGGTATAAGAATTTTTTTCTTTTAACAGAATAGTTTTTCATTTTTTTGTTGAACGTCGGTAGAAAAGAATAGATTTACAGTTAGTTTGTATTTAAACTTCTATTTTGCAAATTCCATTACTACGCACGCCATGTTCTAATTTTGGTCCTCTATTCTGTGTGTTTTAGTGTTTTGATTTTCTATCCAATGGAAATTTGTGACTCGTTCCGGTATTTTATCGGGTTGTGTTAACTTCACATTAATACGTTTTATCGATGACGAATAATTACTTTATTTTCTTCTGACGTTGAGAAGAGTTTAGGTATTTATCTTCTTAGTTTTGAAGAACCCATCGGATTTTTTGGTTTTGAATTTATTGGATTTATTTAATACACTTCATCCATCCACTGATAGTATACAATAGATTTTAAATTAATTAAAAAGAAGCCATAATTCTTAAACAACAGCCACCATCCTCAGCTGCTCCTCGTCTTAATTATAGTTTTGTTCTCACTTTCAGCTACTTTTCTGTCCTACGCATCATTCTTTTCCTCACTTTCAGTCGAGAACTTGTCTTGTGTCTAGTTCCTTTCGTTTCGTCATAAAATCTGTAGCGTGATTTATAGAAAAATCCCAAAAAAAATTCTAGAAGTTGCTATTCTTTCGAAATTTATTCGATGGTGATGCAAAATATTCAGTCATCCATCCGATATACTATGATGTTTTTTTAAATGAATATGCAAAACAATATATCTTTTCTAGAAGGAATTAGTTTCTTGATATGATCGGCTTTTCGATAATTTATTTTCGACAGAATGTTTAGTCGACGCAGAAACGTTCGACAAAAAACAATTCTTTTTTCATATCAGATCAGACCGTTCAAACTGAAGATAGAATTTTGATTTTTTTTACAGGAAGTGAGTTTTAATCAAAATTATTCCATGCAAGCATATGAGATTTCAGACTTGGTAGTGTTTTGTATTATGTTTAGTTTGATGTACTCTCATACTATGGAATGTTATATAGTAGAGGAGTTGATAATGTTATTCGATCCTTTTGACCATTCTATAAGAACAATGGTTTCATATTAAGCCTAAAAGATTGTAGATTTAGAAAGAGCATCTCTTTATTGAAATGAAACGCCCACAAAATTTTCACTATTCAACTGTCTATCTGATATAAATTGCATTTTTTTTGTTTTGAAATTAAAGTGTAAATCTAAAATAGACCGTCGTCCATTTTTTATTCTTGATAGATATGTAAAATTAATCTGACTATTGGTCAAATTAAGTCAAATATAAACAATTATCAATCTTAGCTAAAGCAATTGTGATTAGAACTATTTTTATTAAAAGAAAATCAGTATTAATAGAAAAGAGTGTCTTATATTATTCTACTACATCTCCAAAACGATTCTTTTTGAACATGATTCTTTATTTAAACAAAAAATGATGTGTCACAGGACTATTTTAAATACCTGCAAATATTTTTCTTATTTATTTGTTTTATTAAACTACCAGATTGTTTTGATCATTTATGACGAACGAATGAAACCCCAAAAAGTTGAAAATCTGTGATAAAAATCTTAATGATTGTACATGATATCATTTTTTTTAGACGGTAAGCTTTAAAAAAACAATTCATGTATGATGTTCATCAAAGCGATGAGCTTAAAATTCTGTCATAAAATGCATTTTCCCAATAATTATTGGTGTTCTAATCATTTTTCTATTTTTTGAATATCTTTAGATACTTATAAATCAGCGTTAACCACTGATCGCAGGTACTGTCGTATTGGATCATGTTCTGATGGATCATTCTTTTTCTATCAAGCTATTGCAGTGTATGTAGCATCGGATGGATATTATACTATATGGAGCAATAGCACCTTCGATTCATATGGTTATATTTACAACGATAGTTACGAACCTTCTACTCCAAATGTTAATTTACTTCAGGAAAATAATGATGGTGCTGGTAATAGCCACTTCTTATTCAACATGACTTTGTTGTCCTGAAACCGGTATGTTTTGATCGTGACAACATTCAGTGCGAATACATTAGGAAACTTCTCAATTATTGCAAGTGGTCCAGAATCTGTCTCTTTGTATCAGACATATCTAGCGCATAGTGGTAAGTAAGAATGACATTGAATGAAAAAAGAAATCAGTAGAAGTCATATTGTCATTTACCTTTATTATAGAGGTTGTTTTTGTTCTAATTTACTAATATGCTAGAAAGACAATGAGATTTTGAATTATAGTTGATAATAGTTATTATGAGCTTATGTTCGAGTGAAGAAATATAATATCTTCTCTATATACCAATATGTGAGATAGTTTTCCACCACACATTCTGTTTTTAAGTATTCCATTCATTTGTATTATTTTCACAGTTTTTCGCTAATATCATAAGATTTTACGATAATTCTTTCTTCGTATCATATCGAATCATTCAGACTGAAGATAAAATATTTAGTTTTGAATAAAATAAGTTTTAACCAAAATCATCTCATGTATTCGAGATTCGAGATTTGGTAATGTTTTCTATTTGTATTGTGTCTAAATTGATTTACTATCGTTCTGGAAAATATTAAATGATATAAGAATTGATGATATTCTTTTATGATTGTGACTAATGAATGAAATTTTTGATATACGATATCAATCAAAGGGATAAGCTGGCATTTCTGTGATGAAAATGCAGTTTCATGATAATATTTTGTGTTCTAATCGTTTTTCTCTCTTTTGAATATTTTTAGATACATACTCATCAGTGTTGAACAATTCTAGTTCAATTTTTTGTCTGTTTAATCCATGTGCCGTAGGATCATACAATTACTATAAAACTATTCAAATAAATGTGACATCGGATGGATATTATACAATTATGAGCAATAGTACCATCAACACATATGGTTATATTTACAGAATCCATCGAAACATATCCGTTTATGAACTAGTTTTTCTTCAGGAAGATAATGATAATGGTGGTGACGGACAGTTCTTATTGGGCGTCATTTTACAGTCTTCGACGTCATATGTTGTGCTCACGACTACATACTATCCTAATATATTAGGATCCTTCTCAATTATTGTAAGTGGTCCAGAATCGGTGTCTTTTTCCGAATTCAATATAAGATATAGCTGTAAGTAAGAGTGATATTAAACTATAAATCAAAACACGACATATACCTATTTGCATTCACTATAGAGATTATCTTTTTATAGTTAAATGATTCAATAGAAAGACAACGATATTTTGTATGATACTTCACAATAATTATCATGAGATTGAGTTCTGTTAGTGAGAAGTCAATTTTTCAGAGAAAGATAATATCTTCTTCTTATGCCAATATTTGAAAGATAGTATCCTACTGTACACATTGTTTTTAAGTATTTCATTTACTTCAATCGGTTTTAGAGTTTTCTCTTATTTTCATAAGATTTCAAATAATTCTTTCTCGATCTCAAATCATCCAGATTGAAAATAAAACTTTATTTTTGAAGAAATGAGTTTCAATCAAAAACAATAGGTACCTATGTATAGAATTCTAAATTTGGTATATAGTGTTCTGCGTGATTGATATTTTTTTTCACGACAATAAAATTCTTAATTAAAACTGCTCTCCGTTAAATTATGTGCTTTGTTTTTTTGTAACAAGTAGAAGATGAGTTATTAGAAAATGTTACATAATAGAAGGGTTGATAGTATTTATCTATGCCTGTGACAAGTCAGTAGAACGATTCATGTACTGTGTTGATCAAAGTGATGAACTTAAAATCCTATCATAAAAATGCATTTTTCCTAAAATTATTTGTGTTCTGTTCATTTTTCTATTTTTTAAATATCCTTAGATACTTTTTCATCGGCTTTGACTCTTTCGAGTCTAACTTACTGTCGTACTGGATCATGTGCTACAGGACCATCCTATTACTATCAAGCTATTCAAATGATTGTGTCAACAGATGGATATTATACTATTCGGAGCAATAGTGTGTTTGATACATTTGGTTATATTTACAACAATAGTTTCAATGCTTCTGATTCAAGTGTCAATCTACTTCAGCAAGATGATGATGGTGGCGGTAATAGGCAGTTCTTATTCAACATGAATTTGTTATCTTCAAACCGGTACATTGTGGTCGCAACAACATATAGTGCAAATGTATTAGGCACATTTTCACTTATTGGCAGTGGTTCTGGTGTGGTTTATTGGAATTAATTCAAAAGCTACGAAAAACCATAATGAGAATTTGAATGTTAAATTTCGACATTAATGATTATATCTTGGAATTCATTGACAATTTACTTATGCTATACATTTATTGCTTTGTGAAGAATCTGATGGACATTCATATAATCTATGATTTACATTTTTTTATATTTTGCTTCTTGGATATGTACAAATAAAAAGCATCTTATTCAGTGTGCTGAAATTATTTCGATATATGCATCTCATCTTTAGTTTCCTTTGGTTTTCACAATTCTACATACAATTTTCTTCGTTAATTATTTCTTCTTAATCTTCACATTGATTATCTCTTGTTGAAGAGCTTTTGTTTGATGTTAAGTAAACAGATAATACCTAAGAAGTGTAAAAATATTTTGTATTTTTATATGTTTCGCATGAATACTCAAAAAGAAAACAATGATTTTCTTCAGCAGAATAGCACTTTTTCCATAGAAATCCACTTTAATCATTTCACTCCTGGCAACACATAAATATGTGCAGATGTATTTATCGAATAAAGGTCGTATTAGTATACCAGCAAGATACCCGCGACATCGTTCCAGGTCGCGTGTAGTGTTTATGCAGATGTAAAAGTTAAGCGCATAGAATTTTGATCTATTTGAAAATAAAAAGTTCACAGTTGAATTAAGTTTTACCTCGTAGATTGCACTGAATCTCATGCTGTGTCTAGTAGTGTTTTGTGCTTATTTAATATAATACATTTGGAGATTAAAATATGCAATGCAAAGTGTGGTCTTTCATTACGGATCTCCTGTTAATACCTCACTCATATAGAGCTCCGGAATCTTCTAAACAGTACCGAAAACATTTTAGGATACTTTGGATCCTTTTAGAACCTCCTTTTATGACTTTTCAGAACCTTATGAAGATTTCTAGGAAATCTTAGACAAATTTTCAGTAACATTCATGACCATTTACCTTCAATCGATAACCTCTGAGCTTATCTAAGAGCGCGTTTTTTTGACCTTTAACCTGGTAACAGACAGACTACCACGTTTATTATATAGGTATGGATAGGCTTCGTAAGTCAACCAAAAGTCAGAAAATTCAAGAAATTAATGGTAAAAAACCAACTTTTTGTATTTTGTCATTTTCTCGGCTCAGGTGAGGTCTAAAAATTTGAAAAATATATATTCTGAATTAGCGTGAAAAACTCTATCGACTGATGTATAATTTCTCGAGATTTGTTTTCTGCTCGACTTTTGCAATGCTCGCACTTTAGTTTTATTGTGATTTATGTGATAGGTTTCAGTATGTGATATCTGTAACGCTGTTTTGATGTGATACATCTATCATTTATCAGGAAAATTTTAGCAGAATTATGAAGTTTTTAACGGTATGAATGCGGTTTTGATTCTAGTCGATAAAAAAGGTGATCATTATGTTACAGATATCTTTAATATGGATTTTTTGGTAGTGACCGATTTTTTGAGAATATATTCGAAAAAACAGTAAAATAAGAGATATATTGAGAAAACTCATATTAATGAATGAAAATATAACTTTGAATACACAACAATAAAAGACAAATAAACATATGAAAACGAAGGTTTTTAGTAAAATTTACTAAACAAGTTTTATATTTTCCATAGAACGAAAAAGTGATTATAATGTTCATAAAAAAACGAAATTTTCTGAAGAAGATTCGAGCGCGATATCTCACAGGCTTTTTCTTCAAGCAAATTCTTAATTGCAACTTGAATAAATCCGTACTCTATAACCCCTTAAAGTTTTAGTTTAGAAATCATATCAATCACAAGTTAGATATTGCTTTTTTCTACCATTGTAATTTCATTCAAATCACACTACACATAATTTCCACTATGGTTGTTTAGAATTTATGTTTAAATCGAAAACAATAAAAAGAAATTCAATCAATAATAAATATTCATTTCACATAATTTTTCAATAAGACAATGGTGGATTTTTGAGACTCATCCTGTTGAAAAATTCGTATTATCAGCACATTTTATACGCTTATACGATATTTAATTTTGGGGATTTCTGAGATTTTTGTAGGTTTCAAGGATTCGCAATTCCGGAAATCCACCATTTTCCTAATCAGTTAATAGTTTTGAATTACAACCTATTGATAGCTCGACTTCAAAAGACTATACTTTTGATTTTGTGTAAGTAAGCGTAGAAAACTAAAATGTGAACAAATTCTATGAAAACAATCTCCACTATCGACAAAAATCATTGATTGATCAACTACAAGCTATCTTTCTAGTGTACATATGTGGATATCACAAAATATGAATCTGTAAATTCATAGATTCCAATCTTTAAAAGATTTTAATACGCTTCGTCCGTACTTTCGTTACCGAGCAAGAAACCTAGGATATTTTCGACCTGAATATTTGTGATTTTTTCAAATACAATCGATTTCTTCTTTTATTTCATTGAAAAATTTCCTATGAAGTTCAATAAGAGTTTTATTTTAAATTGATTATCAATCATAAATATGAGATTTAACTTTCGAAACATTTTATAATTTTAATAAGAAGTTATTCAGTATGTGTCAACTTGTTACAATTGACCTCGAAGTTGATTGAATAAGTAATCAACTTCTTAATTTATCCCAAATATTTATCATCGATCAGGAAGTGTTTACTCATAATGTCTCTATCAGTAACAATTTCCAAAAAAGTCCATAAAAACGAAAAACTGGTCACATACATTTATTGATCAAATAACTAATGACTCAGGTTATCCAAATGTATGTCAAACAAATCTGAAGACCTACTCTTTCTCACCGAGCAGTTCATTTTAAGATCGCTGAATATATGAAGTTTTTTTTTCAAAATCAATCGAACTGAGTATTGTTTGTATCAAGCACATGTTCATCAATAGAAGATTACGGTGAACATCAGACTTTGAAGTCAAATTTCCAAAGAAAAATATTCTATGAAACAAATATGAATAACAATTGTTAATTTAGTATATTCTATAACTTTATTTATTTAATCATACATATAATAAAAACCAGAGAAATACACATTCTCTTCTATACATAAACAAACGTAAGCGCACGTTAATAGACAAGCAGAAACGAGAAGAACAAGAGAAGGAAATACGCACAACATACATTCATCAACACCAATATTGATGCATAATTCTCGCAGAAATACAAATGATAAATTATATTATTTATTCGATGCTACCAAGAGCAAATGCTTCTTTTTGTAATACAAGAATTGTAGAAAGAGAAAAATATCGTATATAACTCGTAGTTTCTTCATATATTCTGCTAATCAACAGAACTCGCAAATGAATACTAACATTGTAATACTTCTATTCGCCATTCTTCTCAATTGTTTATTACAATCTATCAATATAAATGCTCAATGTCAATGCCAATTTTGTACAAAGAAAGTACTGAAAACACCTTGGTACACATCAATTTCTAAGAAAAGAGCATCTTATATTTATGAAAAGAAATGCGAAAGCTCCGATTATCAGATACAAATTAAGATGATAGAATTTGCTACATTTAATCACACGCAAAAAACTGCTAAGACAAAATGGAAATTATTAATTAAAGATGATAAACACTCGGAAGTCTATCATAATCTATCAACAATTATTTTACCATCGTCGTCATCAAATGCCGTTCAATGTTTCCATTTATCAGAAAAAGTACTAGATATTTCATGTCGTCCATTCATCTTAAATACATCTTCAATTTATATTGAAATTAAATGTGAAAATAAATGGCAAGATTGTCCATTAGAATATAACATTTATACAACATGTGTACCTCGTTTAAAAATAACAAAACGGTAAGAATTGACAATTTCTTTTTTAAATTAATATTATTTCAATAATCTATAAGATAATTTTATATATAAAACAATAACAATGATAGATAAAATATTTCATCATTTATTGAGAGATGATTATGATTTAACTCATAATAGAATGAAGAACGATATGTAAAAGAGTAATTATTTTAAATTATGATTAGTTATGGAATAAAATAAGTCACTTCTGTAAGTCTAATGTTTGTTATATTAATTATACATATTACAGTAAATGAAGACCAAAATTCAAAGAACAATTTCATAAAATGAATCCTAGCAACTATCCCTGAATTCTCTAGAACAATTGCATCGCAAAGTCCTGTTGATCTGTTCTGATGAGCATTTACAAAACTGAAAGAAAAGATGCATAAAATGTTGTTACTTTCCGCTGGTTTGAAAAGAACAAAAAGATTTTTAATATATCTATTTCTCATTTATTTTCACCCAAACAAATCATAGAACTTGAACGTTTTTTAAAAAGCAAAGTCTTCTTTTGACCTGTTCTAATCGATTTTTATGAAGGCTATAAGATGTATGAGACTCTATAATTTTTTACTCTTTTGAGTTGAATTCGCTTCTCTATTTAAACAACTAATCGCCTAACTGTTCACTATTCATTCTTTAAGACGATTTTCGAACACGAAACCGATCACTTTGATGGTATCACTGTATTTCGTAGTGCATTTTTGTATAAAAATACTTACTTTTGATAATCAGTCTGCCATTTGTGATGCTGTTAGTCAACTGTTATAGTGATAAATAACAGTATCTCTTTTATATATCTTTTTTTCCAATTTTCTAAAAATGCATCAGTAGAAGTCAATAGAATTTTTTTATACAGTTGTTGCAGAGAACGCCGGCAACGTATTTAAAAAAAGAATCATGGTTTTAGAATTTGTGCATGTAAAGATACATACAAACTAAACTTTGTTGATAATATTTAGAACATTCAATTTAATTTAGAATAGGATCCTAACATTTTTTTCAAATATTGGGCCTCTCCAAGCCTAAGGGTTCCGCCGCCCCTGAAACGTGCATCTGTTATATTTTCAACGATAGGATAAAGTTGACATTTTGTTTATCCAGTTTATTCTCGGAAGTTTATACAATCAATTTTCTATGAGAGAAGATATGACAGAATATACTTTTGTTCTTAGAAATTACCAAGAATAACACTAACAGCTTTGGATAGAATTTTTTTTTTGATTAAACTAGATATATTTTTGTTGTGCCGCTCGGAAGCGCTTACCACGTGATATGAATGATATAAGTGATGGAACGTACAGTAATGCATGAGGAATAGCAAAAAGGATGCGAGCAAACATATATTATGAAGGCAATATTTTTAACAACCAAGCATTTACATGTGTCATATCTTCAGAAGTGAAAGAGAAAAATTACAAAGGAAAAAAGGAGAAAGAAGGCAGGAAAGCAATGCCAAAGCTTAAATTCTAATGATAAAAGCGATACATATCTCTATCCCTCGAAAATACTAATCGTTGTGGTTACATTATAGACACGACTAACAGCTTTGGATAGAATGTTTATATCTCCAGAATGATTAATTGTAGATATATGAATCTTGTGCGATTATGTTGACACTCTACTATCGGTTTGAATACAAGTTTGAGAAAGAAGAATTTATTATAAATATCTCATCAGATACGTTTTGTTTTCGACGTAGAGGAATTAAACGTCTTTTAATGAATTTTCATCTCCTCTTTTGAATACTGACGAGTAAAAGTGTCTATAGAAAAATAACTATTAAATACACATTAGTGTGATCGTTCTATATGATATTTCTCTTGTTTTCATGTTACACAACCAAAATCAAATATATATTCGGTATACCCATGTAGACTTCAATTGATTTTATTAATTTTTTCCCAAAAATACAAGTTTCAGATGAAAGAAAATTTCTATCAGTTGTTGAAAAGTACAGATCATTAGGTATTTCTGTTGTTAAGATATTAATATGACATATCCGCTGTTTGCATTCTGAAGAATAACACTTTTGTTTAAGATCGTTCTCTTCTTAATTATTAATATGATAAATCTATTCCTATCCAAATGTGAATAATATTGAATAAAGATTTGGAATTAATCAAGTTGATATTAAATTATTGAATTTACATAATATGATGAATAGAAAATAACTAAAAATGAATAAGAAAAGGAGTTATCGTTTAACAACAAGTAACGCTCGTTCCTGTGACTCGCACAACCCTCGACTGAAACATTGAAAGTACTTATATACTAATCCATCCTATTGGCACAGCTACTGATAACACCACACATTTGCATCGGTATCACTATCTATATAGTTATCATTCACATAATTAAGCATAAAAAGAAAACAATCAAACTCTTACTCTGACCGAATCTATTTATCTGTGGTCACAACTGTAAATGTCCAATCTCCTACTTGAATCCAACTATTACGCGTACCTTAGAGAGCAAAATTAATTTCCCACAGATAGATGCTCATCAAACTGTTAACAAACCAGTAACGTAGATGCAGATGATCAACTAGGCATCTTGAGTATATCACGTTCTCCAGAATTTAGATACATATTTCGCAATCATAGAATCTGACATGAGGTAATTCACTATTCGATATAACCATATACACGCCACAATAATGATCCCATCGATTTTTATAACTTCACAACCTACGACCCATAGCTTTACCTACAATATTGGACTTCCGCCTCCAGTAGTGCTCCCATAAAACATAAAACACGATTGAATGTGTAAGGACCCTCCAACAATATCCAACGAGAGATGTTATCGGCCTCACCACCATGTACTACATCAAGATCTATCGACACGATCACGATATAACACTTAAAGACCTATGGGTACCTCTATACTATAGCAATTCAGGATCTATGAACACCCCTATGGTATAGTATTTGAGGTAGAGAGCTGCACCGAATTTTTTGGACCCGAACAAAGAATCTTCAGCTGTTCTATCATATCAAATGTTGAATCATTAGTTGATAATGCATTTTGTAGAGAAATGTTTTCTCTTTCAGCCTATGCAATCAGAAATATACAAGTCTTTCATAGCTAAGATTTTTTAAATAAAAAGCACTGAGTCCAGGCACGGGTCTAGACCAGGCCCAAATTGGGCCCGGTTTTATTTACTTCAAAAAATCTTAGTTATGAAAGACTTGTATATTTCTGACTGCATAGGCTGAAAGAACAAATATTTCTCTACAAAATGCATTATCAACTAATGATTCAACATTTGATACGATAGAACAGCTGATGATTCTTTGTTCAGGTCCAAAAAATCCGGTGCAGCTCTCTAATTTGAGGTCCTATGAATAAAAATATTTCTAGTGATAAATGTTTTCTTGACCTTAGTCCTTGACACAAACAGACAATCAGACAGACAAACTATTTTTTTTCATATGCCCCTAACTACAGTCCAGAGAATATGAATATTTTTTATTTTAATTCAATAAAAAAGATTTTTAATTGGATGATAAACCAATAAAGTCGCACACAATTGAAATTTTGTTTAAAAAAATCCTTATTCTTATAGAGAAACATGGGATGTACGATTCGATCAATGCGGAAATATTCTTGAACCAGAACTATCATCTAATTTAACTGTTAATTATACTTCAGATCGAATTCAAATTAGAGATAGTAATAATCTCCCTGGTAGAAATTATCCACATTACGTCTATGCAGTCTATCATGAACCAATCTATTATGATCGAAACGATTCATGGCTTTTTGAGGTTAAAGCATTAATTGTTTCGGGTAGGTTTTGTCAAAGAACAAATATGTAATTCATTTTTGTTTATTTAGGTAAAGTGAAAAAAGGATATTATGATACAAAATATAAATTATTATTTAGTTTTATCACCAATCAATTTCCAATGCATAATACATTAGAATATGGATGGAAGTTAAGTTCCAAGGTTCTGACAAATTTTACTGAATTTGCTATATTACGGCAGTCTGGCGTTTATTGTATAGATGAAGAAGCTCGAAAATCAAATGTTACATTGCCAATCGGTGATGGACATTATCACGTTGAATTATATCTCTATCCTGTTCGTAAAGGTGATAAAATTCGAATTGATATTGGTCGAATAAATGATGTTGAAACAAATAAAATGCGAACAATAATAAATGTTTTTAAAAATAATGAAATAACACCATTCAAAGATTTCGATTTATTAGAACCGGTACCAAAAGTGTTATATCCAGGTAAAGGAAAAGAAAGTTCAATTAGACCAAATCAAATTCGAGAGTATTAAAGATATACATTTAGAAGTTATTTAGTCGTTTTTATCATATAGCATAACTGGATGTTTATGAAGTTCTTCATATATTCTGACATTTTGAGATAGAAATTATTCTTTTTGGATGAAACTTTATTGAACGAGAAAATTTTGAAACAATTAACTATTTTTAGTTACTTTATCTATTAAATAATTTCGTATTGAAATAGAACAAATTTGATAGACAAACACTGATAGAGATAAGAAAATGAAAAGATGATATTATAATTTGAGCATTTTCTTTAAGAATTATTTGATCTTCATTTTCTATATTATATAGAGACATTGAACTATATTAAAATAGTAAAAATAATTTATGTATTATCGTTAATAGAAAATTTTGATAGTGCATTAGAATTGCACTGAGTTAAAGATTAGTATGTTATTGAGAGCACGACTTTTTCAAACTGTTATTTGTTAATTAAGTTCATTAAGAGTACATTGAAGTATTTGAAATTAGTGTAAGTTTTTTGAAATTGATTTGTAATTGAGGATAATAATATAAAATATTTTTTTCTGGTATCATAATTGATGTTTCTATTTTAAGCTATTGGTTTCAAACGAAATGGAACAGTAACAATACAACGTGTCGAACAACGATCAAATTAATCTACTATTATCCTTTGAATAGTTTAAATCTTGCTATCAATTGTTTACCTTTAGTCCCGTTTCGAAATCACATATTTAACTTTCTTTTTAGATTATAATATTGTGAAGCCTCATTTTTTACAGTGCATAAGTTTATTATTTTTTGAAAACTGTCATAGATAATAGAAGATTGATTTTCAATAAAATTGTGTTTAAAGCGTTTTAGCTCTTAGATTTTATATGGAATGAGCGTTGTAGCTTGGAATTTATTTTAATAAAATAAAATCTATGTGTAATCAAACATAGCTTTCGTTTGATTTTGCGTAGCGAGGGGAAATTTTAAGGGAGAAAGCCTCTCAAAGCTAAAGAGAAAATGGATTATATTCTCTTTAAAACCAGTTCATTTTCATCAGATGTACATTATTATCTCAATGAAACAACAGGTACTATTCGTAGAAATATTAAGAGAAGCTGTTTTGCATTAGAGAAAACAACTGGTTCGCTTATCAAAATATGAAAAACGAAAATTGTTCGAAAAATTTCCAACGAGAAAATTTTGCGGGGAAAAATCCTCCGGCTTTCCTCTGCTAATCATACGCCCTGCATACGATGTATTATTCAACATCCGTTGATTCAATTCAAATCTTATTAATCGAGTTATACTTTTGGCCTTGGTATAATTTTATATTTTTTCCAACATATTCTATCTTAAAATACGAACGGATATTTTTTTTTGAAACCGATTCATTCTCTTTGAGTTTAAACTATTCTCTCTTTGGATTTGAACTATTTTCTTTTTAAAAGTGATTTACTTTCTGTCTTGATCTCAACCATTTTCTGTTTGAATCGGAAGTTTTTTCTTTAAAGCTATAAGTAAAAATGCTCAACTACTCGTTAAAAAGATTTTTAGGAAAAAACCTATAATGTAAGAAAAGAATTACATAGGGGAAATATTCCCTCCTCTTGTCCCATTAATTATAGGCTATGCAAATAGAACAAAATTCTTTTCCAGAACTGGAATAGAGATTTTTGAACAAGAAATATTGTTGAGGGTATTTACCTCTTTTTATTGCCTTTACAAATGATTCATTTTCTCTTTGAAAATTCAAACAGACATTAGTCTTAATTGAAAGAGAAAATAGTACACTTCGCCAGAAAACAGGTTGTATGTGATACAGTAAACATTTCTCCCTACTGGTAGTATACAGAGAAAACTATCTTGTATCAGAAAATACAAGAAGTTTGTTTGTGCACAGCTTGTCGTACTTATTAAAAGATAAAAAGAGTTATACTCCTAAAATTCTCAGAGAGAAAGCCAATACATAAGAAAAAAAGTTAGTCCGGAGAAATATCTCCGCATCCCCCCCCTCGCCCTAATCGTATGGCCTACGTCGATATCAATTTATTGACAGTCTGAGGTATGTGTGATATTTGGTCCCACCTTGTGAACCGTCATTTCTTCGTCGGAATTTCCAGATTTAAGATATGTTCTATCAAAAAAATCACCATCCAAAGAGCTCACTAAGTTCATTGATTAGAAGTTAACTCTTGGCAGAAATGGATATTTCGGAGAATTTTTTCTAAGAAAACTGAATCGTAGTGAATAGGTTAAATTAACAGCATTATTATTAACATCAGTACCTGGCGTTACTTTGAATAGAGTTGTGATGGAATAGTAGCATTAATAATTCAAATCCAATGTTTTGTGAACATATTTATTTTCTTTAGAAAACAATCTAGATGTAAATTTGAATAGAAACTAGAAGGTGAGAAAACAAGAAGTTTTGCTTTAGAACTTTTTCTAACAGGATACCAATGGATATTACAAACACCACAGACCTAATACTCATTAAATTCTGATCTAGATTTTTGTTAGCTGAAATAAAAAGCCTTCTATGCAAAAGATTATATTGTGCTCTTTATTCATCTCCTGAATTATCTTTTAAACCGTTTTCTTGTAAGGAAGAAAAATTAATTCTCATATTTATCTACGAAGTAAATACAGGTACGCAATCGGTTCATATTCATGAGTCTATCATATGAAAATTTCAGTTAAAAAAAAAACGAACAGTTTTAAGGTGTTCGAATTTTAAATCGTTGGATACGATGATTGTTTGAATCGGCTACATAAAGGTTGCCTTCGCGATCGAATGCCAAACCTTCAGGACCAGTTAATTGTTTTGCATCATCTCCTGAACGAAAACGATCGCCGGCAATAATATCGGGTTCTTCATTTTTCCGCCAGCGCATAATTCGATGGTTTCTATGATCGGCTACATAAATCGTACCTAGTCGATCGACCAGTACTCCTGCAGGATAATCCAATTGTTCTCGAGTTTTTCCTCTTCCTTGACCACCAGCTACAATAATACCTTCGTTTGCATTTCTCTTCCATTTCACCACACGATTATTCCACGAATCCGATACATAGACAGAAAAATCATCTCCAATACATATATATGTTGGATGATTAAGTTGTTTGAGTCGACTACCTTGTCCATTGCCACCAGCTACTACTTTTGCATACTTGGAACCTATTCGATATCGTCTTACTTCGTGTTGTTCCGTATCAGAAACATAAAGATCACCGTTAATATCGGTAGCCACACCGAAACATCCAATATTCTCTAGGAGTGTTCTATCACGTCGTGTACTTCCAAGAAATTTTTGAAATATTCGTCGATTATAGGCATCACAAATGATAAAACTTTTTGTTTGGGAATGAAAAATTATATTTGATGGCTTAGCCAGTAGATCAGGCCCATAGCCTTGCATATTTTTACCTGCTATCTTTTGAATTATTCCAGTATGCAAATTATATTTCATAATACGATGATTGGAACTATCAGCAATCAAAAGTGATCCATTTTTTGATATTGAAATACCTTGTGGAGAACGAAGTCGATCGAATGTAGAACCTGGATAGCAATCACCCATTATCGTGAGAGCATTAGACTTCCATACGGCGTTTAATGGAATATTCGGTAGAACTGCAATGAGAAAATAATAGAAGATAAGTAACTATTTCAAATCAGTATTCTCTACGTACGACTACGACCAAAATTGAAGTAGACCGGTTCATCATCTGGCAATTCATTTTTAGAATATGGTTGTAATTGCTGACGTCTTCTTCGACAAACACTCTTTGCTATATCATGAAAAATTTCATCGACAGGTAGATTTTTCTTTTGAATATGTAACAAAAAATATTTCTTGAATAAATTATCTTTAGTTGTCTGATTGGGTGCACATGAAAATTGGATAAATACTTTTCTTCCACTGGGTACCTTCATTCGATGCAAACCTTTATTTTGAACTATAGCTAAACAAATGTATATAGATATTCGAGAAAATCGTATCAATGCTTTCACTTACGAGCATTGCCTGTTATTCGATTGAGTGTATATGGTCTGCAACAATCTAAAACTAGGACGAATACACAATCTGGTTTATTTTCGATTAATCTATCGAGGATGCGTTTCACATTTACACCAAACACTTCAACATCTTCATCACTATTTATTGCAGTATCATTCGTAGGTATAAGATAGTTGTTTCCATCAAATTGTAGAGCATGACCCGAAAAATAACATAAGACTACATCACCATTATTGAATGTTTTTGTAAAATCTATCACTTTTTCTATCATATCATTTTCATCAGCAAGATTCCTCTGTTTAGTAACAGTGAAGTTAATTTTCTGAAGTATATGAGCTAATTTTGTTGCATTGTTGATAGGATCAGTGATTTTATTTTCTGATCGAGAATAATCATCGTTTTCAATGATCAGAGCATGCTTTTGAATTTTGGCCGGTGGACCTAAAAAAATATTCCGATATATACAGGTTTTTTTTTCTTTTATTGTACGTACCTCCAATTATTCTAACTTCATTCAAATAGATTGTTTCATCTTCTGGCAATCTTGATGTAGAATATGGTCGTAATCGTCGGCGTCTTTGACGATATACATCCTCTACTATGTCATAAAAAATATCATTAATAGACACATTGGCTCGATTAATATTTCGTAGTAAATGTTTATTGAACAGATCATCATTTGTTGTTTCATTGGCGGCACATGAAAATTGAATGAACAGGTTTCTTCCATTCGGCATATACATTGTTTTTAAACCTCCAGTCGATCCTCTACTTAATGGATATGGTCTACAGCAATCCAAAATTAGTATTAATATACAATCTGGTTTGCTTTCAATCAATCTATCAATTATTCGTTCAATATCAATACCAAAGACTTCGATATCTTGATCTTTATTTATGATTGAATCATTGGTGGGTATAAGATAGTTATTTGCATCATATTGACAAGCATGACCAGAATAGTAGAATATCACTCTATCACCATTCCGAAATGTTTTTGTGAAGGATATCACCTGTTTCATCATTTCATCTTCCTCTTTAACATTCTGACATCTTGTTACAGTAAAATTTATATCTTGAAGTGTATCATCTAATTTTTCGAGAGTATCGAGAGAACTAGTAAGTCGATTTTCTTCTCGTGCATATTTATCATTTCCAATGATGAAAGCGTATTTTTGAATATTATTAGGTGAACCTAAAAGAACTTATTGATATAAGTATAGTAAATGGTAAAAATTTGAAAGAGTTTTTGAGTATTGCCAATAATAAATAGCTTTATGAAAATGATTGATGTTTTGCATCATACATACTCTTAACTATTCTAACTTTATTCAGATAGATTGGTTCATCTTCTGACAATGTTGATGTGAAATATGGTCGTAATCGTTGACGTCTTTGACGATATACATCCTCTACTATATCTTGAAAAATTTTCGGAATAGAAACATTTTCTCGATCAATATTTCGTAGTAAATGTTTATTGAACAAATCATCAGTTGTTGTTTCATTGGCTGTGCATGAAAATTGAATAAATACGTTTCTTCCATCAGGTACATTCATTCGATGCAAACCTTGATCTGAAACAGTAACAAAATTAATGCATATGCATATATTCGAAAAAGTCATATCAATACTTTTACTTACGAGTATTACCTGTTACTCGACTCAGTATATATGGTCTGCAACAATCTAAAACTAGGACGAATACACAATCTGGTTTATTTTCGATTAATCTATCGAGAATGCGTTTCACATTTACACCAAATATTTCAACATCTTCATCACTATTTATTGCAGTATCATTCGTAGGTATAAGATAGTTGTTTCCGTTAAATTGTAGAGCATGACCCGAGAAATAACATAAGATCACATCACCATTATTGAATGTTTTTGTAAAATTTTTAACTTGTTTCATTATTTCATCTTCATCAGAAAGATTTTCGTGTTTCATAACAGTGAATTTTATTTTGTGAAGTATATGATCGAGTTTTCTTGTATTACTAATTGCATCAGTGAGTCGATTTTTTGTTGAAGAATATTTATCATTTCCAATGATTAAAGCATGCTTTTGAATATTGGCAGGTGAATCTAAAAACATCATTAATAAATGCAATGTATCCGTTAGTTTTGTGAGTGAAAGGATGAAAGATGAATTTTTTTCTATACATACAGATCTCCTTTTCTACTTGATTCAGATAAACCGACTTTGTATCTAATAAATTAGCTTCATAAAATGGTTTTTGTTTACGACGTCTTTGATGGTAAACATCTTCTGTTATTTCTCGAAAAAGATCAGCAATATGAATATTTTGCCGATCAATATTTCGTAGTAGATATTTGAAAAATAAATCATCATCGACTGTTTCGTTTTCAGAGCAGACAAACTGCACGAATGTGCCGGAAGGAATCTCCATTTTAATTAAACCATTTCCCTTGGTTGGCACTATAAATATGAGAACACTTATTCAACAAAACAATTAACAGTTTTTTCTTAATTACTTACAATTTGATACTACGTCATTTTTTAGCTTGTATGATCTACAGCAATCGAAAATAAATACTACAGCACTCGGATGCGTATCTTCAACTAATCGATTGAGTATTCGTTCAGCATCATTTCCATTATCTTCAAAATAAGAATCCGTTCCATTGTCACTATCTCCGACAGGTAGCAAATAGTTTCGTTCATCGACGTGACAACTTAAGCCGAAAAAGTAAACAAGTATTAAATCATTCTCTTGAACATTCTTTTGAAATGCCTGTATTCTGTCCATAATATAATCCTTGATATTCATCTCTATCACAGTGTTGAAGTTGATATCCTTAAGTTGAGCTTCGAGCTTTTTAGCATTATGCTGCAAATGATTCAATGAGCAATTGAATTGTTTATATTCGTAGTTACAAATAATTAGCGCTCGCTTTCCATAGTTTGATGTGTGACGAGCAGGAGTTGCCATAGCGAATTTAAATCTTAAATCTAAAATAATCTTCAATAAGAAAATATTTAGATGTTTCTAACGGTTCATTGCTTCTGTGACATAGCGTTGAGGTACAAAGGCTGAAAACTTAAAAAATATCACCTAACATTCACATTGGTATGCAATCACTTGATGACATCCCCGAAAGAGAAGACGATCATTGTGTAAATTATTATCAAAGTCAACCAACATGATTTGACAAGAATTATTAAGAAAAAAAAACTCTAAAAATATTATTTTAAAAGAACTTGGTTACCGATGAAACCACAAAGTTTTGTAAATATATACAAATTTCTTTCTCTTTCTATTGCAGTTTTGTTTAAACAATCGGTTGTGAGAAAAAGAAAATATAAAACACAACGTTACAAAAATGTGTTGTTAAAGAAATATTTTTTATTCTATCATCAAAATGTTTCAAAGGAAAAGAAAAGAAAACCTTTCCAACTTACTACTAGTCAAAAAAAAATTACCTCTCTGCGTGTTATGCGTCTGTCTCTTATCAAAAATAATGATTTTAACATCCGAAGACGGTAGAAATCAGACGAAAAACGTGAAAAAAAAATTCACCTCTCATTAGTATTGATCATTTTCTTGTCAATAAAAGTAAAAAGTATCCATACACTTTACATATTGCAAGTTTCGGAAGACAAACATGTAATATGTACGATGTTCGTCTTACTTATTAAGTTTCCTTTTCGAAAGTAAAATTGCATCTCTAACAAAAAAAAAATACGTTGTCGTTTGTGTATGAAAAATCAGTAATTTTGCTCCGGCCTCTGTGTGTCTCCGTTTGTTTTGAAACTTTTGTAGAATTTTTCAAATATTATTATTTTTTTAAGTTTTTTTCTTGTTGATAAGTATAGCATAAAATTCTCGTTATTTTTAATCGATTTTTGTAAAGAAATGAAAGTGTTCGAGATCATTAAGTCATCTATTGAGGCTTTACCAAAAATATCATAAATGTGGTTTCTATGCTATTTTAGATTTTACTAAAGAATGACTATATCTTATAAAGATTCGTCTGATCGCCGAAAATTAGCATTACTCGTTGTAAAATAACGTTGAACAACTGAGGCATCTACTTAAAATAATTAATTTCGATTTTACAACAGCTTGTAACTTAAACAAACAGGAGAGAGCGATGAATATCAATATTTTTTTGAAAAAGATCGTCGATGGTGATAGAATAGGAAATTTACAAGATGTTGAAAAATAGAAATCCATCCTTTGAACTGTTGCAGATCCTACGTATTGAAGGGTGAAACAAGCAGGCTTCGTAGTCGTCCTATATTTCCTGTATTTCCTATATTTAAAAAAATCGACCTATAAATCCTTTTTTTCGAGAAATTTTCCTATATTTCCTTTATGTTAGAAAATTGAATGTTTTTCAAAAAACTAATACATTTCATATAGAAAAATATTTTGAAATACATTTCTGTACTCGTATCTTCTAAAAGAAGTGAGCAGCAACTAGTGACAATATACAGGGTGAGCTATAAATAACACGGCGATAAGAAATTAAAATATCTCCATTGCAGTTTGGGTAAATGGACTAATTTTTTTGTCAATGCAAGAGACATGTTCAAAGTTTATATTCATAAAGACATACATAGAGAGACTCTTTGTTAAGTATCAGTAGTGATCTCAACAAAAAAATTTTACTTTTTCACTGATAGGAACAGAGCAGTCAAAAACCCACGCATCGGAGAAAAAATTGAATAGCTCTGCTATAACTCAACCAAACAGACTGATTTTTTTACCAAAAATAGAGGTATGTTTGCACTTTAAATTTATATAAACACGATTAGAAAAAGCCTTTGTTAAGTATCACTAATAATCTTCACAAAAAAAATTTACTTTTTCATAGATAGGAAAAGAGAACAACATCCTTAACAAAGGATCTCTCTAGACATGTCTTTGTGTATATAAAGCTTGAGCATGTCTCTACCATTGATAAAAATATCAGCTTATTCACTCGAGCCAAAATGGAGATATTCAATTTTTTTTCGGCTGTGTAGGTTTTTTGGGTCATCCTGACAAGTCAGGCTGTCGAAAAAGAATTCAATATCTCCATTACGATTCAAGCAAACGAGCTGATATTTTTATCAATGGTAGAGCCATGCTCAAGCTTTATATACATAAAAACATGTCTAGAGAGATCCTTTGTTAAGGATGTTGTTTTTTTTTCTTATCCATGAAAACGTAAAATTTTTTTTTTTGTTGAAATCACTACTGATACTTAACAAAGGGTCTCTCTAAGCATGTCTTTATGAATATAAACTTTAAACATGTCTCTATCATTGACAAAAAAAAATCAGCCCATTTACTCAAGCTGCAATGGAGATATTTTAATTTCTTATCGCTGTGTTATTTATGGCCCACCCTGTGTATATTTAAATTTTTTTGTATGCATTTTCGTTATACATTTTTTTTATTGTATATTGTTTTTCTGAAGATATAAAGTCAGTATTCGTGAAGAAATCGAACAGACATATTATTGTATATTTTTCCTTATTAAATATCTTGTTGAAAGTCTTTCTTAGCGCATGGTTTATAAGTTCTTTTTCTATTTTTTGCTAAACCAGAATTATAATTGTATATGACTGTAAAAGTATCATAATGTACAGAAGCGTATTTGGGATTTTTCAATGACAAGTTATCATCCTATATAGGTCCTATATTTTAACAAAAATCCTATATAAAATCTGACTCTAAAATCCTATACATTCCTATATTTTGACGATAAGTCGCTACGAAGCCTGGAAACAAGAGCAACTTTTGAGTAGCGACATGTTTATGACACTGTAAGAGCAATAACATGAGATGAAACCATCGAAATGAGCATTCATCCAGTTCTCGAGTGCCGCTAATCAAGCAACTAACAACGATTTGTTCGCTTAACATTTATTAGAAAATACAACAACTTCAACAAATTTTCGTAGAAAGTGAATTATCCACAGCAAAATTTTTATCCAATAAACCGTTAGCAAAAGAAGAAAAAGAATATTATCCTCTCACCCAGCAACCTTTAATACCAGTTGCTGATGATGTATTAGATAATAGCAGTAAAATATCAACATCATCAATTAATTATGCTGTTCATCCAAAGTACTCAGAAGTTAAATTTATCGAACTATCTAAAAGAAATAAGTTTTTCAAAGTGGGTAAATTCGTAAAATTTGTATTGAAATGTCGTATTCATCGAAGTAATATCGTGAAAATAGATCGAGAAACACTAAATGCTAATAACTAGTATCGACCCCAATATTGGCAATGTATACATCGAACGGCGTAGCAATCATCATGATAAATCCGTCGCTAATTTAACGATCCTGACTCTACCTGAATCAGAATGGTAGTATCAGACACATCTATGTTTTCATAAACAATGCTGTTGGTTAGGCATTGATTACGCTACTCTTGTCAAACAGAAATAACGTGATTATACATATAAAATTCTCTTTAGCGAATAAATAAACAAAGTGACATAAATATGAAATAAACGTTTCCTTCATGAGATATTATATTTCAAAGAATCTCTCCCTTTGTCATATTCGCGCACATTAGAATATAATAAGCCAATTTATGTCGTGCATAACCCTCTTTCTAGCGGAAAAAAATTAAATAACTAATAGGTAACAAAAATTCACCACAGATTCAGATTCTGACCCTTGATTACTCTTCGGTCAAATTTTATAACGACGCGTAACCATCCTTTCAGTAGAGGGAATAAATATACTTTCGCCTAGTTATGATCAAACGACGAAAGCAACTACATCACGCTCTCCCCTTATCGTTTTTGTTGTGTTCTGTATCTTTTCTTTCCTTTATAGTAGAATAAAACTTTTCGCATGCAATGTTGTAATTTCATAAGAAGTAAGAAAGACAGCATGTTTTATTTTATTCAGAAAGATTTTCTTTTTTTTGACGACATAAAATGACAAACCTGGAAAAACAAGCGGATGAAATCTTTGCATTACAATCAATATTTGATACTAAATTTCATCTCCTTCATGACAATACTCAATATGAAGTTTTTATTGATTTTGATCTCGCTCAACCATTTATTCTTCGATGTAATAATAAAACATCTATTATTCATCATTTACCGCCATTTTCTCTGATGATTCATTATCATGATAAATATCCAAGTGATCAACCTCCTTCATTTATTCTTTCATGTTTTTATTTTTCTAAAATTTCTCTACAAAATCTTTGTCAAAAACTTGATAATTATCCATTTCTCAAAGGTGAAGTTTGTATTTATGATTGGATTGAATTAATTAAACAAGAAATTACCAATGAGCTAATTCTTGATACCACAATCGATGAGCAGATAAATGATTCACGAGCATTAAATGGTTATTTACCTGAAAATATCGATCAAATTTATCAAGATTTAATTAATTATAATACTGATCGTGAAGAAAAACAATTTCAAAATCAACTGCAAACTTGTTTAATATGTACAGATGTTATTGCAGGAAATGAATGTATTCGTCTTTATCGTTGTGGACATTTTTATTGTCATTCATGTTTAAATAATTATGTTCAAATGACATTAAAAAATGGTCGATTTGGTGAAAAAATTCTATGTCCACAAAGTCAATGTCAAAAACCATTACTTCCTAATGAAATCAAACAAATTCTTCAAGATGAACAATTATATGAAAGATATGAAAGATTAACATTACAACAAGCTTTAGAATTAATGAATGATATTATCTGGTGTCCAAGATGTCAATCAGCTGTTCTAATTAGTAATGGTGATGATAATTTAGGTTTTTGTGATCAATGTCGTTATACATTTTGTAAAAAATGTCGAGAAACATATCATTTTCAAGAAACATGTCCAAAAGATTATCTTATTAAACAATTAAGACTACAACAAGAAAAACAACTGGAAAGAATTCGAAAACAACAAGAAGAAGGACGTCAACAAAAACAAAAACTACAAGAAAAAGAACAAAAACGATTGAGTAAACAACAATTAAAAGCTTTGACAGAATTAGAAAAACTTGAAAGACAAAAGAAAATGGCAGCTGAACGAGAACTTCTTGGACAACGGTATCGTGAAGTAACTATTGATCTATCAGAAGAAGATACTTTATTAGAAAAAATCTTAAATGCTGAACGAATGGAAGTATTAAATACTCTACCATGTCCAAATTGTCATGTAAGAATTGAAAAAAATGGAGGATGTACACATATGCATTGTTCAAGATGTAATCATGATTTTACTTGGTCGGCACCGGAAGGACCTCAAGATCCGAAAATGAACTCATTGTTATATCATTCTTCTTCGGATCAATCAGTCGAATCAATCCGAGACGAAATCAATAAGAAATTCGATGCAAATAAAGTATCTGAAGAAAATGAAAAAATTGTGATTAATAATCGATCATTTCTTGGCTCGGCGATCGTCAAACGAGTGAAAGCATGTCCGGATCCATCATGTCGAACACTCAATGTTAAAATAGGGGATGATAATTGGATGACATGTAACGAATGTTTGGAACAATATTGCTTTTTATGTGCCGGACTCATTCAAGGACCACATCATTTTAAAAAAGATTGCGCTCGTTACTCATCATTTTAGAGGTTTTATTACGATAAATTTCAACTCATTATCCTGACATTAATTTCATCAAAAAATCTAGACTGTTGTATCAATGTTTTAGCCTGAAAAGTGATCATCTTGAATAAGTGTTAACGTCTATTGCCTCTCTTATCATCTTCATTCAATTCGAAATCTTCACGAGATGAAACTAACCAAATTTCACATAGATATCAAGCACAACCATAGTGCATATTTTCTTGACATTGATATGAAACTATCGAATGGTCCAGATTAAATGACAATGGCTGTATTTTCTCCTTTTTTGTTTTAATATCCAAAAGATATGCTGTGAAATGCTCTACAAAATAAATATTTTATGAAATACCAATTTTTAGAGCATTTCACGGTACATCTTTTGGAAATTAAAATAAAAAAATAGAAAATACAGACACTGTCATTTAATCTGGACCATCCGATTCCGCAAAAGCGATGAAGATCATCTTTACTTCAACAGAATTATCAAATGGGATTAATCAATTTCTCTATTCCTACTTCATGATGATCCTCCAAGTCACCACTGAAACAATGTGCGAAACGATAGCTTCTATGATGAAAATTCACCTCAGTTGTAAATGTGCATTAGATCATGAAATATTCAACAATGGAATGCAAATTCTTATTAATGCACTGTCTACCCACTAAGTGCAACACTTTCTGAAGCAATCACTTAAAAATGCAGGATAAATGCTGGTACTTTCACAAGAAATCTGATCAGTATCAACCATGAAAATTGATAAGACCTGATTCATTAATCATCAATGGTTTGAGAAGACAAAAAGTAGTAAAAATATCGATCTTTTGTAATTCTGCCTTATTGAATAAAAACTTTTGAATTCACGAAAGAATAGAATTATTTTTTTTAAAGATGCATTTCAAAAAAAAAACATTCTGATCGATACACTTTCCTCCTAATAATAATCGAATAACATATAAAAATAGAGCAAAAGACGCTTCTCAAGCTTCTATACGAAAATAATTTGTCTTGGTCACTACTTTTAATATAGCCTAAGTAGAAAACCGTCACAAACCAACAGGAAATGTTCTACGACTTTTTTTTCGCTCCCCGTACATGTTCTTTGTTTTCTATTCTCTATGTTTTGTTACTCTTTTCGTTCTCCCTACATTGTAAACTAGAAAATAACTTATAGAATTTAATGCATTAAAATCAGCGTTGATATTCTAATTTGTAAAAAAATGATTTTTTCAAAAATCAAATTTAATCTGTGTAAACTGAGAATTCGTTGGATGAACTATAAAACTTCAAAAATATTTCAGCTTATTTGCGGTCGATTTTCCAAATAGCAGAAAAAAAAATTACAGTGCATTTGTGTCCTTGATCCTCTCTTCATATATTACATAATATCGAAAAAAACGATTGTTGCACGTGAGACAGGAAGAAAAAATGGTTGATTACAGGCTCTCATCTATAATTATCTGCACATGTTCTATTAATGTGAGCAAGTTTTTTTTCGTTTCTTGATATACGTTATTTATAAAGTGTTTTTACATATACAATAATGAAAAAGAAATAAATGCACCCCCTTCTATCTGATCGTTTAGTTCATTTTCTTTTTTCTGCATCATTAGTCAAAGAAATAAAAACGTACTCTTTTCTTATTTTTATTTTGTTTAGATATACAATTTGTGCATCTATTTATTCATCTTTGGATAACAAGTAACTTAAGTTTAGATTGATTAATACTCATGTAAGTATAATCAAACATTATTATAAGGTTCAATCAAAGAAAATAGCAGACAAAATTGATAATATGACATGTATATTTATCCCAAGTAACCATAGAGTGTAATACTTTAAATTGATCATATTTTTGAAGAAACAAGTTAGAGAAATGAACTTTTTATTATTGAAAAGTGGAGATGGAGACCCTCTTTAAGAAAAAAATCTATCTGGTAAGTTGTTTGTAGTGAATTTTTAATTATCAAGTATAGCTTCAATCCACTCATTGAAAGTTTACAAATTGTAGAAGGCTACAATGAATAATATGTATCTTAAAAAACAAAATTTTTGCGGCAATTAGAAAATTGAATAAAAATATTTCAAAAATCCAACATTAGAAAAAACTAAAAAGTACAATTTGATGCGTCTTTATCTCATTTTTCTAACGGTGAAAAATGCAATTTTCCATCTTGTTTCTTGAAAAAATCACATAAAAACTACTCATTAGTATTCATGAAATCGTTACATACGCGAACAAAATACATCTTATTTTCGATTTTATTATTATTACTCATTTTGTTGAAGTATGATCAAATAGCAAAGAAAAATAGACCATTATTTTCTCTGTTAGACTATATAGAGAGAAATTTTTTTCAAGCTTTTTATATAAGGAATTACAAACTCTCGGCATTACTTTTGGTATGATCTCAGTAATTCTTTTTAAATTCAGTAGAAATTCAATATACAGAACAATAAAAAGTACGAATAGATGCAATATGTAAATATTCATCAATCATAGGCAATAAAAGATTACAATTATCGCATGATTATTTTAGTCATAATTATCGTGTCTCATTTAGATTATATTACATGTAACTATTAGTCTTTCTCCGTCAAAAGATATTTAATCATCGATATTAATTGAAAACAACATTCAAAGATGGACAATTTTAATATGAACAAAAAAGTGATAAAGAAAGATGATCATATCGAGTTGATATCATTCAAGAACGAGAACAATCCATCACACATAGATGATAAACAGCACATGATTTTGAATGGTGAAAATACACTTGATCAAAGTCAGGAGTTGGTATCTCCAATAGATTCGAATAACATACTAAACAGTAGTATGACAAAAAATCGTCGACTTGTAGACGAACCTACCTCACACGAAGAGTTGCCAACGACGAATAACATGAATGATATTGAAACAAATCTTGGTCCTATTGTCGGATATGCAGAAGAACCTTTGTTACCACTTTACAAAGCATGTGCTCCACTAGAAAATATTCTCCATGATTTACATGTCTATGTTAAAATGGCATTGGATGAAACACCGGAGCAGCCATCTGATGGACTAACGATTGACGAGAGTGCTGCAATTCGTCTTTATACAATCGAATGGCCTCCACCACATCGAAGTCTTTATTCAATGCTCAATCATACACTCAAGAAAGACAATCGAGAAAATCTTCGACCATATTTCAAATATCTTAAACTATTCTTAACTGCTCTAGTCAAATTACCATGCATTCCACCACTGACAATTTGGCGAGGAGTAACAAAAAATTTGAGTGCAGAATTTCCATCAGATACAATAGTAACATGGTGGGGATTTGCATCATGCACTACGTCAATGACTGTGCTTAAAAATAACACGTATTTGGGTACTACTGGCAATCGAACATTATTCTCCGTGGAAGCCATTAATGCTCGATCAATATGTAAACATTCACATTTTGTTACAGAAAATGAAGTTCTTCTTTTGCCTGGTACTTGTATGATAGTTCAATCACAACTTAGTCCAGCATCTGATCTTTATATTATTCATTTAAAACAAATCGAACCAAAAAAAATGCTATTAGAACCTCCATTTCCAGGTATTTAAAATATTCACAATCATTATTTTAAACTAATACTATTTCTATACTTAGATGCAAGAATTTATCCAAAACTTGAGTAAGGCTAATCTCAATTTTTTTAAATATGTTCTTAATACAACTATTCATTATATTTCCAAGACGTCAATGGTATCGTAAGAAGAGATTTGCTATTCCAATTTGTTTATTAATTATTTTATCTATTGTGGCAATTATTCTCGGTTCTGTTTTGGGAACAAGATTAAAAAACAATCAAATAGGTATGATTTTCAATATTCTTTCAATTCAAACATAGTGTAACTGTTAAATCATAATGATGATGCCACTTCTGTATCATATTCCTTTTGTATAAAAACATTAAAAAAAGAAATCATGATTAATGAGTAAAACTAAGACGAAAACATTGACAAAATATTATGAACATTTTCTTGTATAATATATTCTCAAATGTAGATCTGTTAGTTATTAATTTTGTATAATGTAATGCAATTTCTCAAAAAACAATAAGAAACATGCAAGATTTATTTATTTCTGTTTTAACCCTTTCTTGCCCAATGGCACCTATAGGTGCCATTTTTTAAGTGCTTCTTTCTCTTGAACTATAAGACTTAAAGTCATGTATTCTATATTAAAATAAGGCTTACATGTTACATATTGCAATCCATAAAGCAGACATACATCTTACCAGAAAGATCTTATTTGAGGTTCAGATGAATACAGTATATCATAGGACCGATTAGATTCGTCATGGGCAAGAAAGGGTTAAGTATCAGCAATAACAAGATATAAAAATTCTAAATTAGTGCATTCTATATTTGTCTGAATGATCTTATCAAATGGAGTGTTGCACTGATGAGTTTTATAAAACTTTCACAGAGGAATCGTTTTCATTTTTCTGATAGTGAAAATGTTTAAGTCTTCACTTACTGATGGGTCATTGTTAATGTACAATTAAAAGCACATTATAAATGGCTTTAGAAAATCGAATAAATATCCACTGAATGTGTGTATTTTATTATCCTAAAATAAAACTCACTGTCAGTAGCAAAAACATCTTATTATTCATTTCGTACCTTTTATTATAAGTCTCTTATTACTTTAATTCGTTTTTTTTTAATTTTGTTTGGGAATTAGTAAATAATTTGTAATATAATTTACAAGTCATAGGATAAAAATAGGCACTCTTATAGCTAAAGTTAAATGATAGGTTTAAGAATAGACAAATACTTCTGATAGTAACGATAAGATGAAGCAATGATTTGAAATCTTCTATACTTTTAAACAATTACTAGAGATAGATGAGCTCTTCAGTTTGTCGATGGGAGCTGTCAATTTAACTCTCAAGATTTGTTTGCTAAAAAAACCTTTTCATAAACTTTTCTATAAATAGATGGTGCATATCAGATATAATAAACCATTTAGAATCTGAATCTTTATCAGAGATTTTGAAAGATAAATAAACTCAAGAAATATATTCAACAATAATCCTTTAACAAACATTAAGATTAATAATTCAGCGGTGATCTCTGTTGTTCAGTGTACTTCTCCTATTATCTTTTCTTAGAGCATATATGCGATCGACCTTTTCAAGCACCAAAATCTTACAAAACTGGAATGAATCCAACGTCTGCAACACTTGCTTACTTCAGGAATAATAGAGAACTAGATGTAGCAGTCGTAAACGAAGGTGACAACACAATCAGTCTACTGCTTGGCTACGGAGATGAAAACTTTCGAATTCCAGGGATACATACAGTTGGTAAATTTCCCCAATCAATAGCATTAGATGATTTTAATAATGATACTGAACTGGATCTGGCAGTGGCCAACTCCGACGACAATACTGTTAGTGTACTGCTTAATTATGGGAATGGAGATTTTCAGGCTTCCATAAAATATATGGTTGGTCGTTATCCCTACTCTGTAATATCAGGTGATTTCAATAAAGATAATAAGCTAGATCTGGCAGTGGCCAACTACTTGAACAATACCGTCAGTGTATTGCTTGGCTATGGCAATGGAAGTTTTCAGACTCCAATAAATTCTATAGTTGGTCATTATCCAAACTGTATAGTATCAGGTGACTTCAATAATGATAGCAAACTGGATTTAGCAGTGACTAATCAACTCAACAACACTGTCAGCGTACTGCTTGGTAATAGTAATGGAAGTTTTCAGACCCCTATGGAATATATAGTTGGTAACTCTCCCCAATCTTTGGTATCAGATGATTTCAATAAAGATTATAAACTGGATCTGGCAGTAGTTAACCACTATAATAACAGTGTCAGTATTCTGCTTGGCAATGGCAACGGAACTTTTCACAATTTAATGAGCTACACAGTTGGTAATTCCCCAATCTCCATAATATCAAGTGATTATAATAACGATACCAATCTTGATCTAGTAGTGGCTAATCAAGGCGACAATACTATCAGTATGCTGCTTGGTTATGGCAACGGAAGTTTTCACATTCCAATGAATTATACGGTTGGTTATTCTCCATACTCTTTGGTATCAAATGATTTTAATAATGATACTAAATTGGTTCTCGCAGTAGTCAACAATGGCGATAACACTACTAGCGTGCTGCTTGGATATGGTAATGGAAGTTTTCAAACTCCTATGACATATATGGTTGGTAACTCTCCCCGATTTGTGATATCAGGTGATTTCGATCATGATTATATATTAGATCTAGCAGTGGCTAACTACTTTGACAATACTGTCAATATTCTGCTTGGCAATGGAAATAGAGTTTTTTGGACACCAATGAATTATATGGTTGGTAACTCTCCACGATCTGTAGTATCATATGATTTTAATAATGATACCAAACTGGATCTTGCAGTGACCAGCTACTTTAACAACACTGTTAGTATTCTATTTGGTAATGGGGATGGACGGTTTCAGACTCCAATAAATTATACAGTTGGTCGATTCCCTATCTCGGTGATATCGCATGATTTGAATAATGATGCCATACTAGATCTAGCAGTGGTCAATCAAGTTGACAATACTGTCAGTGTGTTGCTTGGCATTGGGAATGGAACTTTCCAGACGTCAATAGACTATATAGTTGGTCGCTATCCATATTGCGTTGTATCAGGTGATTTCAATAATGATCATAGACTGGATTTGGTAGTAACAAACTGGGACGACAATACTATCAGTATACTACTTGATAATGGAAATGGAATTTTTCAGACGCCAATAAACTATACGGTTGGTCACTACCCACAATCTGTGGTATCAGATGATTTTAATAATGATACCAAATTGGATTTGGCAGTGACTAACTACGGCGACAATACTGTCAGTGTATTGCTTGGCAATGGTAATGGAAATTTTCAGAGTCCAATGAATTATACAGTTGGTAAATGGCCTCAGTCTATAGTCTCGGGTGATTTCAATAACGATGCCAAACTAGATTTAGCAGTAGCCAATAATGGCGATAGTACCATCAGTATTCTGTTTGGTAATGGAAATGGGATCTTTCAAACTCCAATCTCACATTTGACTGAGAAGGGACCAAATTATGTGATAGTAGGCGATCTCAACTATGACAAGAAACAAGATCTAGTTGTTACTAATGTGGATTCTGGAGTTTTGTCTGTTTTTCTGAATAATTGTACGAACTAATAATTTAATTTTCAATTTATTCCCTTTACTGAAAGAAAGGGTTATAGGCTCGTTAAAAATCGTTAAAGTTTGTTTGTCGCGTAAGCCAATCAGATTTCTTCGCCCTGTAAACTCAACAAAAATAGAATGTAATAGTTCCTAAATATGTTCCTAAAGGGTTTTGGGGTCGTGGAATCCAATGGTACTATTATTTTTTTATGATCTTGTACCAAAAACCTTTTTTTACCAAAAAAACGCTTTTTTAAAAAAAAAAGAATTTTTTTTCATAAAGCTTGACCAAAAGGAATTCGGGGTCGAGGAATCCAATGGTACTATTAGTTTTTTATAATTTTGTAACAAAAAAAATTTTTTACCAGAAAGAAAAGCTTTTTTAAAAAAAAATTTTTTTTTCTCGACTCAAATAATGGTTATCCAAAAAAAATAGTTTGTATCAGGGTCAAAAGAACATCGAGGCCAAAAAAATATCGTCAAAAGGCTAATGGCCATTTATCTTCCACATGCG
This sequence comes from Macrotrachela quadricornifera, assembly GCA_022393335.1. Classification (NCBI taxonomy): domain Eukaryota; kingdom Metazoa; phylum Rotifera; class Eurotatoria; order Philodinida; family Philodinidae; genus Macrotrachela; species Macrotrachela quadricornifera. The sequence continues at coordinate 2,140,897 of JAJEKB010021488.1, read as the reverse complement.
CTTCTTGTTGGCACTGAAGTATGATCGTTGATCAACAGCATTGCTGATTGTGGTGGTACCTGAATTGATCAGTTGATGTTAAGAATTGGTGAGGTTTGGTATTTTTCGTCGAAAAGTAGAGTTTTTTCACAAATTGATGGGTGCACCATGGTGTGTGATGAACATCATTGCTTATTACGGTGGTACATGAATTGATCAATTAATGTTAGGAATTGGCGAAGTTTGGTATTTTTCATCGAAAAGAAGTGTTTTTTCACGATTTGATGGTTGCACCATGGTGTGTAATGAACACCATTGCTGGTTGTGGTGGTACCTGAATTGATTAATTGATGTTAGGAATCGGTGAGGTTTGGTATTTTTTATCGAAAAAAAGTGTTTTTTCATGAACTGAGGCTTTTACCATGGTGTGTGGAGAACACCATTGCTTATTGTGGAGGTATTTAAATTGATCAATGGAAGTGTATGGTAGTATTAACTTTGTTAGAAGGGTTTATTTCCTCAATTGAGGGGGCAATCATACGAAGAAAAGAAAAATGAGTTTTTGTATCTGTTGCCTGTCGTTGGTCAAAGGCTTGATCTGAATCATATTTGTTGTATCGATAATTTTCAAGGTCGATGAATCCAAATTTGGCATTCATTTTTTCAAGTTTTTTTGAGATTAATGTTTTTTCAGAAAAGATAAGTTTTTTACAAAAAAATTATTTTTCATGGTGTTCGACCAACAGGCTTTTGAGGTTGCGGAATCAAATGGTATCATTAGATCTTATTATCTGGCGAAAAAATTTGTTTTACGCCAAAAAAATGTTTTTTTTTCTAAAATAATGGTTTTGTTTATACAATTGACCGAAGCGCTTTCAAGGGCGAGGTATCAATTGGCGTGAATAGTTTTTCAAAAGATTTTAAATTTATCGTTTTTGAAAAAAAACACTGAAAAACAGGTATCACGCGTCGCTGCGACTCGCTTAACCCTCGGCAGAATAAAGCCTACGCATTCTCTATCACCTCTCATCGCATTTGATATTGAGAACTCTTACTGAACAAATATATGCATTCAAAAAAGTATGCATTATTATTTGAGACAACTTTCGTGTAAAAAGATCAGCCTTTTCAATAATAGATAGGCTTTTTGTATGCATGTGTTTGTGTAACGATACTTCTAAATGTAGAATTTAATTAGGTGATAAATATTGAGTGTATTGTGTTCAATCGAGGGTTAGGCGAGTCGCAGGGACGAGCGTTATTTGTTCATTAAGTTTGACCGAAAGGTTTTTGGGAGTCGAGGAATCCAATGGCAGCATTAGTTTTTTATAATCTTGTAACAAAATTTTTTTTTACGAAAAAAATGTTTTTTTTTTATAAAACTTGACCCAAACATTTTTAAGGGCGAGGAAAGAATTAGTGTGTTTAGGTTTCAAAAGTTTATAAGTTTACTATATGGTCGACTGAAGGGACAGTGATACCGAAAAAAATGAAATGCGTTTATTCGTTTGTGCCAGGTCAAGGGCGAAAAAAAATGTTCTTAGAGAAACCAAAAATAAATCTCAACTTTGAAAAAATCGAATTTTTACGTTCCAATAAAGGTTTTCGACGTTGAGGAATCGAATGGAACTGTCCCAGTCAAAATTAAATTTTAGGCAAAATTAAGCAGGCAAAATTTGTTTTTTTTTTTCAGCGCGAAAATTTTTATTTTATTTTTTTTTTTCGTTTATATAATAAAATAAATTTCGAATTTTGCTGTTAAAAAAAAATATGTGATTCATAATTTATATAGTCCGATTAATATTATTTATATTTATTCAATTTAAAAAAAAACATAATAATGACTTCTATACTCTCAACAGATAATGAATCACGACAAATATTTTACAAACAAGCAGATCAACATATAAGTTCACTTAACATTAAATTCCAAGAGAAGGCTGTAATTACGTATAAAATGAGTGAAAAGATTGTTGCATGTTTAGAAAATAATTTATCTTTAACAGAAAATAATTCACGTTTTATATCATGGTGTCGCAATTCATTTGCATTACGTATTATTGGAATACATAAGTTTTTATGTGACATTAAAAATGGAAAAGCTGTTTTGCTGTATGAAAACATGTACGATGTTTATAAAAGGATTCATTTGGAAACTGCTCATGGGGGTCGAGACAAATGTTTAGATAGTTTAGCAATTAATTATAGCTGGTTTAATAGAGATTTATTACAAATATTTTTAAAAAACTGCTCATCATGTCAAAAAAGAAAAAGTATACAGAAACCGATGTTGTCAAAGCCAATTATTGCATTAGGTGAGATGAGATAAATAATTTTATATGTATAATTTTAAAATGTTCAAAAATCATGAAATATTTTGTGCTGTTCTTCATAGTGAGTTATTTTTACTATTAAATCATTAAAGTTGAAATATAAGTATGATATAAGCAATATATACTAATATTTTTATCTGGATGAAATTAGTTTAACTTATGTATAGACTTTACATAAATTTTTTTTCGATCTCGAATACTCTTTTAGATTTTGTTTATTTTTTATTGATATATTATTACCTCATGATTTAGAATTTATGACACGGGTCCAAATGGATCTCATTGATATGAGAACTCGACCTGATGTAAATTCTAATGGCAAAGTTTATAAATGGATTCTTCAACTTAAGGACCATTTTAGTAAGTTTTGTTGGGCAAGAGCTTTACAAAAAAAAGAAGCATGTGAAGTTTATCATTCTGTACGTGATATATTTTTCATGTTTGGTCCACCACGTATTCTGCAGAGTGATAATGGGAAGGAGTTTATTAATGAATTAATAAACAGTTTACAATTAGATTTTCCAGGTAATAATTAGCATATCATAGTTTATAATTATATAGCAATTTTTGCATTTTAATTTTATAAAATATATTTAATTGTTCTATTTGATTTCATTAATTTATAATTGAATTATTTTTCGTTTATTTATTGTATAACATTTTTTTATGAAGGTATGCGTATTGTTCATGGAAGACCTCGTCATCCTCAAACTCAGGGTCTCATTGAACGTGCTAATGGCATTCTAACTGATGCGCTTGGTAAATAAAGAATTTGTATTTAAAATTTATTAAATACAGTATTAATAAAAGCTACGCTAGTATTATGCTACTGAGTAGAAAGGATGTCAAGGAGAAAAATCCGACCAGTGTTGATGCAATAAGAGAAATAATGAAAAGATTTAATGATGTCATCATTGGCGAAAATTATGAAATTTATATATCGATTTACGATAAAAATTAATCACTCGTATATGTTTTACTTTAATAAGATCAATTGTTGTTTTTTTTTTTTTTTATTTTTTTTTTTTGAGAATATTTTATCCTTCTACAGTAGCTAGATAAAAATAAAACATTTGATAGAGCTTCTTATTTTTATTTATTTTATTTTTTTTTTATTTTTAAATTTCCAATACGATTAAATGCAAGTAATTCCATCAGCATCTTATACGTTTTCATATATAAGAATAGTAAATAACGAATCATGATTCATATAAATAATTGAATGCTCAATGAATGTCGTTTTCTGAAATTATGCTATCAAGAATCAATAGAGGCTTCTAAGTAATGAATTCTATTATGTCTACATCTAATTTCTTTCAGTTGATATAAGTGATTAAAGTCCATATGTTAAAAGGATATCATGTGATATATATATATCAAAATGAAATCATTGATCACACTAGTATTAGAAGTATTTTGAAAACTAATTAAACTCATTGAGTATTATGATTCACTTGATTATTTCAAATTTTGCAAAAATATGTAAATCATTTTTGTAGTACCAACTCTCGTATGAAATCTTACTGATTATTCAAATTCGAATATCATTCAATTTTTGTTATCTAAAATAATTGATCGTATATCTTCTCTTTGTATATTTTATAGGAAGTTTTCCTTATATAAAGCAATAAAAAAAAAACTCTGTGAATATATTAAATAAAAGAGATAGACCCAAAGACTCTTGATAGAATGATAGATAATATCACAAAGAGAAAATTAGAAGAAAAACTGACTAGAAGAACATTATAAAACATATGAATAATTCTAAGTACCTAAACTAATTTCTTTCTTTTTTGAGAATATTTGTATAATTTCTAGCTAAATCTAATATGTATTACATATAATTAAAAGGAAAATGGATGGAGGACAATGCGTCGACTCACTGGGCTCAAGGACTTGCATCGGTTATTTTTTCCATCAATACACGCACCACATACACCACAAAGAAAACACCTTATCAATTAGTTTTTGGACAAGATATACGTACTAATAGTCATTATTGGGAGTCTCTCCATTGTGCAGCTTTAACTGATGATGTACAAACGGATGATCTTATTATTGATAAAGTCCTACCATCTGACAAAAATGTCATTTATGAACAATCAGATTCAACATCGATGTCAAAGGAATCATACACCAACTCAGGTTGTACAGATTCTACAAATTCTAATTAAATTTTTTCTATATTTTATGATTTATTATTAGAAATATCTTTAAATTTAATAAATGAAACAAATAATATATTTGATGAAACTAAAATTATTTCATCTTCTTCAAAATCAAATACTACTGATGATAGGTTAGAATTTTAGTTACGTAATATTACAATAAAATACACCAAATACATATCTATTTAGTCGTCATGAGTCATATCGAGCTTCAGCACGTGTCAACTATCTGAAATTTCAAAATAAACGACAAAAAATCTATGAGAATCATATACAAAAAATATCAGACTCTTATAAAAATGGTGATCTTATCGGTATAGCAATTAACAAAGTTGATCGTACAAACTGTGACCCTAAAGTTATGCCATGTATTATTGAAAAACGCTCCGATAATAAAGAGATTCCAACTTATCATCTTATTAGTCCTTTTGGTCGATTATCAACACCTTTTCCTGTACATCAACTTATACCTATGTTTGGTGCAAAACCAACATCATTACAAAATATTGATTATAATACTATACCAACAACAACACTTATACAAGCTTCTCGACTATTTGCACGTGGAAATCCTTCTGCTACGTGTGATTGTAAAACAAAGTGTGAAAAAAAAACGTGTTCGTGCCGTCGCGCTTCAATTCCTTGTTCAACTAAATGTCATGCTAAAGCCGGTAAGTGTATGAATACTGAAGAATCATAATATTTATAACTAATTTTTAAAAATAATAAATTAATTAAATATTAAATACATTTTAAAATCGATTTTAAATCATGGGTTGCCATACCCAAGGCTTTTTGTTACATGGAATTCGATTACAACGTATAGAAAACTGTTTTTCTTCTAGGTTTACATAAATAGTACTATCATTGAAGTAATCTTCATGTAACATTTTACAAATATTCATGTTTCGTATGTTACACATAATAAATCGACGATATTTTCCTGTATTAATAGAATGAATTACACCAGATGATCCTATTTGTTCTAGATACGTTTTTGTCCAAAGTTCAGCAGAAAGTTCACGTTCAGTACTAGCTAAAATTTTATTTCCATTTTGATTAAGACGTTTTCTTTTTATATTTTGTTGATTATCAATATGTAATTCTCCTTCTTTTTTGATATCGAATCCAATCGACTTTATCCATTTCCAGATATCATTAATATCTATACAATAATTATTAATTCGTGATGGTTCAGTTATTAACGATCTTTGAAGCGTTTCTTTGATTAAAGAAAGATTTACTTTTTCGTTATTGTTAAATACTTAATAAAAAAAATAAATTACTTGATTAGTTTTGCATTTCTTTCTACTATTAATTATTACCTTCAACAACATCAGATACAAATTTATGCTCTACTAATGTAGTTTTTAATAATGGTCTATTTTCGCCTCTTTTTGTACACATAAATATACGAAAATCTTGTTCTGTTTTATATACTTTTGTATCAACACATGGAATCATACATCCTCTTTGATTATAGACAAATAAATTACAAATATCGCTTACACTAATTTCTAAATCTTTTATTCTGCAATTAACACAAGCATAATATTGTAAATGAACCAAATTGAATGTATCTATTATTTCGGATAAACTAGCTTCATTATTTATTTTTTTATTAATATGATTTCTATTTTCAATGCACTCATGCTTTATAGTTAATAATAATGTAATACGAAGTACTTCTTCAATAAGATAATTTAATGAATGATTATTTAAAAAACGAATATTTTCATTAGCTAAAATTATATGATAACTCTCTTTTTCAGATGATGATGCTTCTAATACAAGCATATCACCCATACATATAGTTTGGTTATTTGATATTATTTTTATCACATCAATAAATAATTTCTGAATACATAATAATGCTTTATTTTTATTTACTATTGCATTTTGATCAATTTTATAATATTCATAATCTAGATAGAATTTTACAGCATCTCCATGACTAATATGTTCATAATAACATCGTTTTTCGATAGGTATTTTTTCAATTAATTCGAATAACTGATCAAAAGATACACATGTATATTGTCGTTTTTTATTTTCTACTTCAATTGATATACAATATTCATTATGTGTTATACGACGTTTTGGACAATATATTATCTTCCAATGAACGTTATTTTCTGGTAAAACGAATTGAATATCAGCATTTTTATAAGACATTATTATTCAATAGTAAATAGAATTTTAACTATCTAGTTAAAATATTTCATACAAATTCCCGCATAAATCAATATAATAGTATTATTTAAATAATAATTATCTCTATTCATTAATCTAAATCATATACTAATATTACAACTAATAATATAAATATTTTTTCTATCTATGGAATCATACAAAACTAAACGTCGTAAATATGATATTGAAGATATCAATGAGTTATTGGAGAAAAACATTGAAGTAGCTTCACATATTCACGTTGATGTCGAAAAATGCATACATCCAATTGTTTTACAATGGCTTCATAATTACAATCATTTGACTAGTGGACAACCACTTAGTCTTTATTATGCACTTATGACGACTATTGCACATCTTTCTATAGAAAGCACAGTTATGCAGTGGAATAGTATTGCTCGATTTCTTAATTTATATTCTATTATTTTGGGATATTCTGGTACATGAATTTTTAATAATACTCTTTAAAATTTACATATCCATCTATTAGGTGTAACAAAGAGTGGTTCAGTGCGAGAATGTCGAGAAGCTTTAGAAGAACTCTATGAATTTCTTCTTGCAAATAATATTGGTAATCTTAATGCAATTAATTCAATACTTGATAAATTTACTGATGCGGGTTTCATCGATCAGGTTAGAATTGAAGAGAGAAATTAATAATAATAATAGAAAAAAAAAGCTACCTGATTAATATCTATTATTTAATTGTTTTAATATATATATTTTTTTTTTTCTTTTCTTCTATATTAAAGCTTCAAGAATCGACTAATGTCATTATCATTCAAGAAGAACTTGATGTTGCTCTAAAACAAATGAGTTTTTTTTCAAATAATGCACCAGATTCAAATAGACAGATGTTTTGTCAATTATTTGACGGACTTACAATGAGAAAAAAAACGAAAGGATATACACAACGAATTCGAAATGCTCGTATGACAATATGTGGAACCAGCACAGGAGTATTACTTCCACCAATATTACAAGATTTTCTAAAACACGTGATGACTGATGGTGCTGTAGTGAGATGTTTATTTCTGGTACTTGCCTATCGACAGTATCTACGTGAACATCATGTTGATCCAAATCCTACTATGCCAACTATTTCTCAAATCCTCATGGCTACTATGATCCTAGGTCGTCGACAATATATATTTAGTCAGGAAGCACAGATACTACTTGATAGTTATATTGAAAAAATATCGAAACAAGCTTCTGAAGCTGATTCACCTCGAATAACATCTTTTCTTGCAAAACAAGCTTCTCAAATCACTCGAATAACTGCTCTTACACAAATAATTGATTTACTACCAATGATTATAGAAAACGTTAATGTGTAAATATACTTCTACCATATTATATTTTATTATTTTTATCTTCACCTCATAGCACACATTCACTTGATAATACAATTGGACTAAACATTCGACTTTTTAATGAAATTGATTCTTTTATTCGACGTACGTTAACACCACAAATAATAATAACAAAAGAATCTACTAGTCGAGCAATTTATTTTCATGGATATCTTCTTGAACAAACATTAAAAATATTCGATGTGACACCATTAGAAACAATAACTCCAAAACTAAATCATATGGCACCTTCAGAAATAAAACAATCATTAATGCGACAAATTTTAATGTTACCGAAAATAATTATTACCAAAGAAAATTTATATTCAATTAATGGTACGAAAATTAGCATTTATTTTTCAATTATTTTTTATTTGTCTAAAATAAACTTCACTATACTTTTTCTTAAATCCTGAATGAAACAATTTGTTCTGAATATATGATCATAAATAATGAAAACCTACGTTTCTAGTCTCAAAAGATAGTTTTGAATTACAAATTACCCGTCTCTCTTATTAATTTATTTTCTTATTTCCTATAAATATTTTCAAAACTATCAACATATTTTCATTAATATCTCAGACGTAATATAAAAGAAAATTTTAGTCTAAAACTCACTCATATACCAATTATAATCACTGAAAAACAAAACTAAAAATTATGAAACTTTAAATTAAATAATAATTGATAAATAGATTAAAACTTCTTTATATCTAATAATTACACATATATAATTCATCAATTCTATACCTAGAAAATAAAAAAATTGATCGAAATATTGGTACACAATCCTTTGAAACTTTAGTTAACCAAGGATTATTATACAAAGACTATTTCGTTTTAACAAATACATCTCGACCAATTGAATGTTATGCTAAAAAACTACCAATCAATCAAACTGATCGTGTTATTATTACTAATAAACTTCAAACGCATAAAATTCAGATATCAGATTATATTGATATATCACGATCGATTGGAATTCAACCACCTTCTAAATTAAGTGCTATTGGTGAACGATTTTTCTCACAAATTCCTTACTCAACAATTTGCGATATTTCAATTTCTTCATTCGAATCTATGACTAGCATTTCTCTAACACAAACTATGTCATCAAATAGTAATTTATCTATTATTTCCCAATCAAACATACAAACAGCACCAATCAAAACAATTAATAAATTATCCACAACATCTCATTCTGTAAGATTTATACATCTTTACTGCTATTACTCATATTCTTGAGAACTTTGAAAAAAAAAAAAAAAACTTTAGAAGTCTTTCTTGATTAAATATTTTATTCTTAAAGTATTCAAATATTTTTATAGTAGCGTTTATTTTGATCACACACATCAAAACAACTGAACAAGATACGAAATTTTTCATACATAGCCCCACAATAAAATGAAAAAAAAATAAACAAAGAAATTCATAAAGAATCAAAAGATACATTTTATAATCGGTCATTTAATGAATTATTAAATATTTCTCGTTTCTCCCTTTATCATTTATTCATTCTCGACAAATGTTATCAATCTCTCAACATACTTTAAAATTTTCCTACACGTAACCTATATAAACTATTATTTTCTTTACCAAAGATAAAACTAAAATAACTAAATACATAAAATAAAAGATAAAAGCAATTCATTCATCGTTTAGACTTATCAACAAAACAAACATCGACATCGATATACAATTATACGACGAAAAAATACAAATATATACAGTACATGTTTATAATCTACTATTTATTTATAAAAGATTTTTTTTCTTTAAGATTCATCTGTACAACAGTCTGATATGGCTGATGAAAATGATATTATTATAACAAATGAACTTATATTATGAACAATACAACTTATCTATAAACCTATCTATCAATTATTTCCTTACTTTTTTTTCCAACCAAGATCTATATTAATCTTTTTATAGGGTAATGAAAAATTGGAAATATTCCATATAAGGTTATATATTACGCATATTGATGTTTAATAACACAATAAAAAAAAAAAAATATTATAATCAATACAATAGTTTACCAATAAATATTGATTTATAATTCGAGATCTATAATTCGTCCGTTTTCTCCTTTTTTGGTCGAGACACATATTGACCTCTACTAAGATGGCAAAAAGAAAATTATAGCAAACAATTTTCATATAATCAGTGTGATAATTTATACATACACTTCCTTTTTTTACATTCCCCCCCCCCCCCCCACACCTCCTTTTTTGGTCGGGATGCATAGTGTTTTTTAATAAGAGAATAAGAAACATCACAAACAAGATAGTTCGTCTATGAATCTAAATTTTGATTATTTACATTCTTTCTTTCCAGTCGAATTAGATGAAAATAATCGATTACAGAATAAATATATTCATTTTTAAAAAACAAAAAAAAAAAAAAAAAAAACATTCTAAAGGTTTAAATTTCAATAATAATCTTATAGTTATTAAAAGTCAGTATACAGTTAGAATGCTCGCTAGCAACTCTCTCTTTTTTTTAGAAAAATAATATATATACCAATGAAACGAGAAGAATAACACTTTAAAATATCAGCACAAATGCAAAGACAATGACATGGATAAAAGGATAATAACCATAAGAGTGATGCGATAAACTCGCAATCATGAAAGACATGGAAAACGAAGAAGAAGGTGAAAAAAAGAATAGTAGAAAGAATCCTTGATAATAAAAGAGAGAAGAGAGAACAGAAGCCTATGTGCGGTTCGAGTCATCTATATATAATGACAGAACGAAAAGATAAAAAAAAAAGATTGTCTCATATCCTAATATATGCATTTAATAAAGATTGTCTGCATTAAATAATAATAATAATACTTATTATGTTCACCTGTGTACATTCTCCAAAAAAAAATAGATTATAATCGTCGATGTCATTGAATAAATGGGCCGTTATTACTTCAAATCGAACTTAGTATTTGAACAAATACATATAATATCTTTTCTCAAAATAATAAATAATTAATTTTAATTCGGGTAACTTTTTTATTATTTTTATAGTGTATATAGTAATATGTAGAAACATATCGTCATTATTAGTCTTGTCTTTAAAAAATTTCAAAATGTGTGTATAAGAAGATGCATGTCTAAATTATTGAAAGAACTTTATTAGCTTAAATGATTAACACAAACTTATAATTATAACCATTTTTTTTTATTAATGCTTTCTTTTGTGTCACGTTCGTAAGCCCTTACACATTATAATCAGATTATTTAACAAGTAAATGAAAGTATTTTCCTTTGCTTCATTGATTTTAAGAACCATAATCAATAATAATAGATATAAATGTAAAATAATATTATTATATGTTTGTTTATTTGAAGATCAGAATATCAGATCTTATTCCACATTTAAGACAAATATAATTGTGAGGATGTGCATCAAAATAACATTGCTCATGCTCTACATGTTGACAGGAATACTGAACTATACCATCATTATTGTTATTGTCAATAATTAAATGGCATTCTTCGCAAATTAGAAAGTTAGCCATTCTTTCGATGTTACTTCAAAATAACTTTTTAATACAACTTCATTTAGATATAAACACACAGATTGTTCGTATTATAGAATAGAATAAATGAAAGTGCTAATTAACTCTCATGCTTATAAAACTTAAAAAGAAAAAAAAGAAACTTTTAGGAAGCTAAAATTATTTTTTCCGATGCATTGTAGATTTTCAAGATTTCTGCGTTGCCTAAAATAATCATCTTTTTTTTTTTTCTTCTTTTTCACCTACCATCTTTTTATAGAAGTAAAAAAGAAAATTATATAAATCTAATAGTATTCGTTAAAATTAAAGTAAAACTAAATATTTATTCTATTGAGAAGAGATGATTGCCTTCCCTATACATATGACCTCAGTAATTTACAAACTACTTCAAAAAAAAACACAATTATAAAATAGATAATTTTTTTTTATTATTTTTTTCTTAATTTATAGCGCATAGTGTAACTAAGAAAAACAAATTTAATCAATACTAAAAAAGATACATCACTTCTTTTATCAAATGACAAATTTATCAACTTTCTATTACAAATTATGTCTGAACTTACAAAAAAATCTAAATATATCAGTAAGTTAAAAAAAAAAGTTTATCAATAATTTAATGCTTAAAATAAAACTATTAGTTTCTTCATCGGATTCAGAAATTTCAGATGAAGATGATGAATCAACAACAACTTCATGTATACCAGAAAGTAATTCACTTATAAAATTACTTTTTTAATGCGATGCGAAACAACGTTTTTGTAGTCATTTACGACTTCATTTTTTTTTAATTTCTTTCCACCTTCGCATTAAAACTTATCTTTTTGTGACATGATGATCTTGAGAATAGAAAATTACATAATATTCGTTCAAAAATGAGATGAAAATATCATGATTTAACTGCTACCATTATATTTTTTAACATTCGACATAATTAAAATTAAAGTAATATAAAGCTAGCTACTATTCTCCTTTAACAATTGAAAACTAGCCGCTACTGACAGATTTCATATAATATAAGATTTTTTTTTTTTTTTAAAGCTTGATAGAATTTTTATAATAATAGCATGTCTCACATTTTCTAAAATTATTTACATAAATAAATAACATTAATGATAAATAATTTCTTCAAGTTTTATATTTATTAAAATTGTATGTCTTTTCAGTTTATTGTAGATTTAGAACGTAATATTATTTATTAAAAATTAAAACAAGAATAAATAAACTTTTTTTCTTAAAGAACATCGCCAAGTTTATGACTTTCAAGTTTTTTTTACTTAGGATCGATTATATCCTGAAGAAAAACTAACTATGATCTACCTTAAAGCTTTTCTTTTTGTTTATCTTTGAAAGTTCAGAGATGTATACGTTTCTCATTAAGGAGTTCAAGCCATGTTTAATTATATAAGCATGAATAATCTCAATGAGAAATATTAATGTTAACGTTTAATTTTACCAATTTTTAAACCGTTAGATGTGGTTCATAAAAAACATCAATGGCATCGAAAGTAATATCGCCAAAACAAACATATAAATGATGGCTAATTACTTTATCTTTTAGTCGTTCCAGGGGAATTTTAGTTTTAACTATCAGAGCTATGAAAACAATTTTACGTTTTAGGCATCGAATCTTATTTATCTATTGTTTACCACGAAAATCTGATTCATAACAATTTTTTCCTCACTTTACTTTCTTTCAATTTTGACTTAGTACTAGCGATCGATATATAATATTTCTCATTGTATTTATATACAAAGAGAAGTAAATATATTATACTAGTAACATACTTGAAACAAACGTTTTGAACTCATTAGTACAAAATTGATTTATCTTTTATAATTTATCAATCACTAATTAAAAGAGAATCGAATTCTTTTGCACCGCATTTTACATATGAGTTTGATTTATGTACTATCTAGTCTTCTCTTTTTTAACAATAAAAAGGTTTTAAATCAATATACTCATCAAAACATCTACACAAACGTACTCGAGCATTGTCTCGATCTGATGTAACAGAAGATTATCAATTATATATATCACTAAAAAATTCATCGAATTTAACTAATATTAATCAACAAATTACTACTACTGATAATTTATCTCAAATAAACAATATTAATTTTGAAACTTCATCAAATGTACACAGTAATTCTAATCATAGTAGTGAAAACAATGATGATAAAGAAGAACAATCGAATGTGAATGATGAAGAATTATCTACAATTGATGAGCAACAATCGAACTTAAATGAAGAAAAACAATCAAACATAAACCTTGAACAAGAATCGACTAGTAATAAAGTACAATTCCATGAAGATCATACTGAACTACCCAATATTACGACATGCACTAATACTACAACTCAACAAAACAACAACATACGTAAGTAATCATTTTCAATAATATATTTTTCCTTAAAAATAATTAAGCAAATCCAAACATTGCTTATTTATTATTAAGAATTAATCTCAACTACAACCATTGTACAATCTAATATTCTGAATGATTCACATACACAAAGTAAATAATAATCTTAGCTACTTCATCATATATATTTTTTTATATTATAGCATGTATCACGAAATACTTTCCAGCTTCAGAAAATTCTTTTAAACAAATCAATGATCTGAATGAAACTAAATGCGAGTAAGAAAATAACTCTCTTTTTTTTCTTAATAATAAGTTTTATAACATCTGATTAGTTTTCGTATTCGTTGTAAAATATTATCTATTTGTCAAATTCGATATTTCGCATCAAATAACAAAGTATATGATGCAATTGTCTGTGATTGTAGTGGTGAAATAAAAATTGTAGCTTTTAATGAAGAAGCTAATCGTTTCTATAATAGTATCAAAATCAATCAAGTAATGAATAAAAAAACATTATCTTATAAATTCTTTTTGTTTTTGTTTTTAGAAAATAACTATTGAAAATGGTGAAGTGCAAAAAGCAAATTCAAAATTTTGCTCACCCTATTCATCTTATGAAATTCGATTACTTCCATATACTATTATACAACCATATGAATGTATTAATTTTTAAACCAATAATCAAAATTACAAGACAACAACTTCAAGATATTAGTCAAATACTACATGGTGCATACGTCGGTAAATTGAAATACGTTAACATTCTAGAATATCTATATCTACCACAATCATTAAATAAAATTATATCTTTCGCTTTACAGTTTTAATTTGAAACTATTTTAAAACTATTTTTCTCTAACTCTGTACTACACAAAATCTTTACGCTAAAATCATGAATTTTTTTTTGAAAGAATAATGTTCTTTATACATAATTTATTAAAATGACTGAACAAACATTCGAATACCTGTTACACTGTATAGTTTTCGTAATGAAAATAAAAAACTATCTATACATAAAAATTTCTCATTAAACTATCTATACTCATCAAAAAGTCTAATAAGCTTTTTTCTATATATTATAGATGTTGAAGGAATTGTACTAATGGATAGAGGAACCATAACAACTGATTTTCGACACAATGTTACACTTTTAAAACGAAGATCATTAAAAATAAAAGATGAAACAGCTGCAGTTAATGTAACCATATGGAATGAAAAAGTAAATAGTTAAATCTAAAATTATTTCATTTACTCTAATATTTATTTTTATATAGATAGATGAAATTCCAGAAACTGTTGTTAACAAGCGTATTCGAATTCGTAACGGAAAAACTAATCATTACAACGGTAATATATCTCTTTTATTTTATTTTATTTTTTTTTTTTTTATTGATTCAATACAACTAATGGTCATTTTGTTTGAATAGATTATGTGTCAATCAATGTATCCGGTCAAGCTATAATTCAATTTTATTAAATAAAAATTATAATAACTTTCCAATAAAATAATATTCTTTTATTTTATCTATCATTTGACTTTTTTTTTCTTAAATACTTCAATTAAAATAAAATTTTACTGAATACAACTTGCGCGCTCTACATCTTCTAAACTTTAATTCAATTTCTATTAAATACAACTTGCGAACTCTACATCTTCTAAACTTTAATTCAATTTCTATAAAATACAACTTGCGAACTCTACATCTTTCTAAACTTTACCTCATTTCTATTAATTACAACTTGCGAGCTCTACATCTTCCAAACTTTAA
>JAJEKB010021488.1:2010077-2053782 GCA_022393335.1 Macrotrachela quadricornifera | reverse complement strand
ATATATATATATTACTAGAACTAAATCTATTCCTATGAATTACATGGATACCTATGTATAAATATGTAACTTTGACTAAAACTAAATCTATTTCAATATATATCTATTTATTTTATAAGTTATATATGGCTGTTGAGGATGCATTTATATTATAAGTCGAATTAGGCAACTCATGAAAGTTTCAGTCTTCTAAGTCTTATAGTTCGCTACAGATCATCATTGCTTTTACGGTAGGTGAATCCAACCTGCTAATAGATGATCCATCATAAATAGGAGAACTTTGTATTTGATTTTTTAATTCTTAAATATGATTTATTAAAAAAGCAAAACTCATCATAAGATGCAGCATGAAAAACTCTGCAATTGACAAACAACGGTTTTATTTTAATTGTGTCCATTTTATTTAGAAAGTAAAATCAAACACCTCTGAACTACCTATTGCAGCATCGAGAATTGATCACTTAGAATACTGTTTATTTTGAAAGAAAAAATATACAATCAACATAAGCTCTATATTGTAGATTGTAGAACTTTTCCCGCTGTATCTTCTGGTATGTTTTGTTTTTATTTTCATAAAATGTGTTTAAGGATCAAAATATGAAATTCAAATTTCGGCCATTTATCATAAGTTATTCGTTATGTAGCGTATAAAAAATGGTATGTTACTCACATAAAAGAAATGGTAGAATTAGTGGCGGTGCAAGACTACTAGCACCTCTCTTGTTTTACAGAGGGGGAGCAGTGAAAGTTGGCGCCATCACTAGGTAGAAGACGGCAAAATACAAGACTTATGAGTCTGAAATTTCGCACATATTTCTAAGCTTGTGCAATTACGAAAATAGTGAAAAATATTCTCAAAAAAGAGTTTAATAATATTCTTAGCATATTGATGAAAAGAATGGAATTTTCTATAAATAACTATAATGACTATTTTGAATATCTGATAAAATAAAACCGAAAATTTTCTCTTCATTATATTTTTTGTAAGGATGATAAAACTTTTGGTCGTCTTTAAATATATAATATTTTCGTAGCTTATCTTATCCGTAGGTTTGCAGGCTTTCGATATCGTAAAAAATATTTACTCAAATTCTTTTCCTCTATGAGAAAATTTTATTCTTTTAAACATACAAGAATGACTGAGAAAACAATTATAAAGATAAAAGATACGTCAGGTATAATGGTGATGTTTTGTATTTTGTTTGTTTTTCACATAATACTGTCCGCTTGGATGTTTAAATCTACCTTTCTTCTTCTTTCTTTTATCGTTCAACTAATCTAGACGAAGTCAATGGTCAAAATAGACTAGATTTGAAGACATAGTGGACTACTTCAGATGTGCTTGAATGGCATGTCTTCAAAAAGTACTTAGACATGACCAATGTGTAGAATGTTTCAGACTAGATCTGACGAGTATTGCGAGCACTTTGGACTAGTCATGTCAACCATCTTCCATTATATTTTTGTTGACTTGGATAAATATTCCATATTATGATAATTAGTCTATACATTCATGTGTTATTGGTAGAAGTGCACCGTTAGAAAGGATATCTTTCTCAGCAGAACTTTTAACTTGTGACCAATGTTTGAGATAGACACATGAAAACGTTGATCATGTCATGTTCTTGAATAAAAATAGTGAAAATAGGTTTGTTTATTATCTGATGTATTTATATACAAATTTATTTTTTTGTTGTTGTTACTTATTCTTATCTCTTGATGGTTCTTTTAATAAATAAATTTATGAAATTCAGAATGTAATTATTAAACGAGCATATATTAAATAAAAAGTCTAAAGTTATGTCATATCTGAATAAACAAAGAAAACAAGAAGAAAAGAACTATTAATAATAATTGATCATTTATTTTAATTTGTTACGTTCTCCTGTTCTGCTCTGTATATATCATAACGCGTTAGAATCGTTTACCGTTCATTTCTATCCTAATGTTCACCCGCAGAACGATATTCTTTGTGAAAGAATTCTTCTAAGTAATATCTCTTTCATTATAAAATTTCGATAATTTATTCCAAATTTAAAATCCCCATAATTCGTTATAAGGAGTTTGATTTGACATCTGATACCGTTCTTTGTAAAAGTTTAATGTTGCCTTCTATTTCTCTACATATAAAACGGACATATTGTAAAAAAAAACATGTCTGCTTTGTTTTGCTTTTGTCTTGCTATGTGAAAAATTTCTTTGTCTGCATAAACAAGAACATACTTGATGGTTAATTGAAAGAAATATGATGGCACTTGTCTAATAATTTATTCAAGTAAAATGAAAAAAAATGAAAAAGACTTTTGATCATTCAGATTGTTTATTAATCAAAATGAAAATAAATAACGAAAGTGCCTATTGTCATGTGCTTTTCTCTGTATTCTTTCTTCCTACTCGCTTTTATCAGATTTCCTTTGTCAATAATTGTGGGAAAAAACCCAGTGTATTTTATATAAGAAGACATAAGCAAAAGCTTATCTTCATATAATACGGTGAACAATTTTATTATAAATACTAAGAAAAATCTCTTTAAGAATGACTAATACTCGAGATGATCATCGTATGAATTCAGGTGGTTTTCAGAATGTGAATTGGTTACAGAGTTCACAGTATTCTGAAAGAGTTATGAATTCTTCATTCATTTCAAATGCATCTTATGCAGCTTCTTCTACAATAAATACCAATCATGGTAAAACGCGACAAAATTTCACTACTGGATCAAACTATGATGTTATCAGGTAGTAGTTTATTCCAATGAATTAATGATATCAACAAAAATGATTATTTTAGATATCGTGAAGAAATTCATCAGAGTTCAAACATGAGAGATCCAAGAAGATGGCCAAATTTCAACGAGCAAAGTCAATATTCTAATGATAATAACAATAATCGTCGTTTCTGTGCAAAACGTCATTCTACGACATTTCATACATCATCTGAAAGCACGTAAGTTTTTATTAGGAATAAAATATAAATAGAATTATTGTTATTAAATTTGTTAGATCAATTAAAAGATCATGTTTACCTCCAGTTTCATATCGTACACTTATCAACTTAATCGATAAATCATCAGATAATATTCTTGGTAAAATGCTTCAACCAAATTTTCAATTAAATAAATTTTTAAATGATAAACGTATGAAAGAAAGATACGATTGGATTAATTCAATGACAAAATTACTTGAAAAAATCACATTATGTGCTGGATCACGTCAACATATTCTAATAATCTTTAAACAATTATCTAACACACTTTATCTCAAAGGTGTTTATGATGAAATTAAAAAATTAGATCCTAATACAAATCAATTACGTTTTAAATTTATTGAATTATTTCTTAGAATAACAAATACATTTATTGATCTTATGCCTCAATCAATTGATGATATATCAAATATTGTTGAACGTATTGAAGTACTGTTCACAAAAACAAAATTTGATTCACATGTATGAATAAGAGATTTAATCATGTCTTTAAATGACTACATTTTGATTTTTTTTTTAGGAATTTGAAGATGCAAAACGAATATTAAATGAAGTACTCGAACGAATACAACAAATTGAAAAACAAGAAAAAAAGAGACAAGAATTAATAAATCTACGTACTTTAAATCCTACTAGTCAATATGATATTAATCAAACATCTCAAAATTATCGTCATTTATCCATAGTTCCTACTATAAAAGAAATTTTATCTCCACAACAAACACATCTTCAAAAAAATATTATTGATGGTATTTATGAAAATGCTGAACAATATCTTGATGTAAAATTTTCATTAATATAAATATTTTGCATTATTTGATAGATTTCTTTTTTTTAAAGATTCATTTTCGTCTTTTACGTGAAGATTTTATTGGACCATTACGTGATGGTATTCAACAATATTTATCAAAAATAAAAGGAAAAAATTCTAATGTACGAATATATGAAAATGTTCATTTACATGGTTCACGATTAACTCCACAAAATGGAATTGTTTATGATTTACGTTTAGATTCAAGAATAGCATCAAAAATATTTTGGACTAATAGTCGACGTTTAATTTATGGAAATTTATTACTTATTACATCTGATAATTTTCAATCGTATATATTTGTTACAGTTGAAGATCGTTCACAAATTGAAAAGAATTTTATTATAACAGTAAATTTTAGCTTTTATTCATCTTGTTTTTTTTTGCTTTCTTATTTAATTAAATTAGGTTAAAACATTAGAAAAATGTTCTAATTTTGAACGAACTCAAATTAATCTTGATAACATTGATTTTTCATGTTCATTAACAATGATTGAAACAATGACATATTTTGAAGCATATCGTCCAGTTCTAAATGCATTACAACACATACCTTATGATTATAGATTTCCTCTTGATTCATTTATTCTTAAATTAACGAAAGAAATGAAACCACCAGATTACATTAAATCAACAACAACATATGATTTTACACCTCTTCTTGTTCATCCAGATTTACATATTAAATCACAGATAATTATTCATCAAACATCACCAAATCTTTCGTTAATAAATTCTGAAATTACAAGAGAATTTCGAATAAATTATGAAGAATCAAATCGAATTGAAAACAAATATAAAACCATACCAATACTTGATAAAGATCAATGGCCAACATGTGAACAATTACATCTTAATATAAAACAACGTGAAGCTTTAATCTTAGCTTTAACAAATAAAGTTGCACTTATACAAGGACGTAAGTTAAATATTTAATTACCTAATAACACTTCTGGCATACTGTACAGTTATTTTTTTCTTTAACGATTGACAGCAACCCTAGTGAATGTACTCGTCAAGAGAGTACTCAAAACGTACTCATGCTAGAAAATGCCGCGAGAACTCATGAGTACTTACCAGATTTGAGTACTCATCGGTCGTACTCACATTAGAGTTTCAAGTATATGAGTACTACATTTCCCTGGTCTCATAACAGTATACACTAACTGAGTACTTCAATCTTTCCTTTTTTATACTTGCTAGTATTTAGACCATTTAAGGTCTGGGTGTGCAGCCCTTCAATTGAGCTTTGCAGGCTCTAGAAGAGTCTACTTCTCTGCGATGTTACAAGCGTAGAGTGAAATTACCATGTTAAAATTTGCAACTTCTCCATAGAAAATCAGCGCATGATACCCTTTTCGCCCTGACACATTTCATTCTGTATATTGAGTATTGTCGGAGAAAAAGACGAAGAGTACTACAATGAGAACTCAGGATTTTGCCTATGAGTAGATTTATAGTGAAAGATTTTCTCGAGTACAACTCTGAGTACTAGACCATTTTAAACACTCATGAACTTTCGAGAGTACTCGCTCGTGTAATCTGAGTATTCATGCTTGCAAGTCGTACTCTCTTGATGAGTACATTCACTAGGGAAGGCTTTGGCATTTCATCCAATAAAAGCATACGAACAATTGACCGTATCTATATAAATAGTCATAAGATCTCATGCTCTTATATTTCTATAGTTCATGTAGCCTTCGTCCTTATAACTTTATCACTCGTGTTCATTGTGTAGCTTTATTCCCTATTGCCTAACTCTCTTCAGGGCCTATAGGTACCCCATCATAGAACTCTTGAGGACCTATGACTACCTCCATATAGTAGCGCTTGGCTGTTCCCCTGTAGCCTTGTTTAATCTTTAACCCTTGACCTGATAAGAGACAATAGCGTTTTATTATAGGAAGTGGCTATGTACACCTAGGTGTACATAGCCACATAGCTATGTGCACTCATAAAGTTTTAATCAACTATTTGATCAAATCTCGACTTTTTACAGTTTTCTCTGTTCTTATTTATTGATATAAATAGGCTATTGAAGTTTTTATTGAATTTCATTTCATAAATTATTTATTAGAATCGAATAAATTATACAAGACAATATTTACAAGAAAGGAATAAGAGAAAAAAAATAATATTAATTAAGTTCAGACAAATTATTTCAGTCAACGAGTATCGAGTGTCCCAGAATAAATTACCTTATTTGTATTTTTCAAATTTCTTCTCCACGATTCATTTGATTAGAATATTTTTTTACCAAAAGATAGCGTTTGAAATTCTCTACAAAATCATATATGACTAGACCTAAAAACTGTTTTAAATATATTTGAAAAAAGACAAAAACTGAAGACATAAAAGCAGCTGTAAAGATAAAATAACAGATGCCCCAGAATAAATGGCGGTACTTTACTTTTCATGTTTTAATCTCTATATACGTTTTATTAAAAAAGCAAAATATACCACATGATGCAGCGTGGAAAGCTCTACAATCTACAAACTAAAGTTTATTTTGATTTTATACTTTTTCTTTTCAAAAGTGAGCAAAAATCTGTGCGACCAATTTTCGCTGTTGCGAAGACCGATCGCACAGAAATTGAAGTTTTTGTGTACTCAAAAAGTGAGTACACTACTAAAATCGGTCAGTGTGTCCGGCCGTCCGGCCGTCCGTTTATTCGATAACTCTTCACAATTACATTCGATTGAGCTGAAATTTTGTGCACACAATTGTCTCATCAATATCTCGGTCGAGTTCGAAGATGAGAAAGATCCGACAAGAAATGACTGAGTTATCGAAAAAATTCTCATTATTCACCAGACCATCCCTGAGGGAGGGTACAGGGATTTTTCAAAAAAATTTTTTTTCTCAGAACTATTTAAAATATATATGAATCGACTCAGTTTTTAATGCTGATTCCGAATATGATATTAATTTTGAATGAAACCGTAGCTTTTCCAGTGAAAGTTGCTTAAACAGGTCCCAAAATGCACAAAATCCGTATTCTGAGGCCAGTGTGCCTAAATATATCTCAGGTGACTAGCGGGTTTGGGCTATTCTAGATGCATGGTTTTGTCGTAACTAAAAAGAATTATAAAATGGAAAAAATCCGAACTCGATAGCTATTTATATTGGGGGATTATTATGAAAACTAGCTATACCCTGTGCAAATTGCACGGTTTTTTAATTTTCTTTAAAGAAAAGATTTATCATAATGAAAATAAAACTTCAACTATCATATACCATTAGATAGAAAATTTCATGGGCTGCAAAGTGACGCTAAATTATAGGGGTAAATAGGTTGTGGACAAGATTTCCTCTGTATGACAGTGTCGAAAAACTATGAAAAACTCATATATCTTGACAATACGTCAGTGTGATATTTGTTTGTTTTCCATATTTTACCAATACCAACTCTTTCAGAGTAGATAGAACTCGTTAAGAGCTATAAAATGATGCAAAATAATAGGGATAGATATGCTGCGGTTAATATTTATTCAATATCATACTTGCGAAAAATCACGAAAAAGCTATATGCCTTAATAGTGTGTCTGTGCGATATTCGTTTGTTCTTGATAGAGCCAACATTTTTTTTATGTAGTCAAAAAGTGAAGCTCACGATAGATTGATTTTTAACAATCTGTCTAAAAAAAATTCATCATTGAGCGCACTAAGGAACTGCTCTTTAGGCTGTGCGGATGCCCTCTTTTTTGCCAGATAAGACATGGTGAGCAGTTAGTTCCGAAGACTTTATTTATCTGCATAAATAAAAATTTCCTCTTTTAATTAAAGCTTGTTTCAAATTATATTTCATATTATAAACACATGTTAATTAAGCCAAAGCATGGTAGAAGTTGTTGAGGGCTATCTTGAAAAGGTAAAAGAGGATCATAATGAGTACCATTGTAATAAGTACGAAACCCTGACTTATTTATAAATAAATTCACGGTTTTCTGAAGAAAATTAAAAAAAAACTAAAGAAAATCAAAGCAAGAATTCTTGTGTATAGTGAATAGTTTTTCTAATCAATAATAATTTACAGACTCAGAACTACCTATACTAGATCAACTTAAAATTTTCAGATCCGGATCCGACGGGGTCTATTAGACACATTCTTGGATAACTCATCTGTCTTGTTCGCTTTTTGAAGTACACATAACTCTCGGATTTAAATCCGAAGTTTCCGCATTTATTTAAACATGAAAAGTGCACAAATAAAATAAACTTTAGTTTGTAGATTGTAAAGCTTTTCACGCTGCATCATGTGGTATATTTTGCTTTTTTAATAAAACGTATATAGAGATTAAAACATGAAAAGTAAAGTACCACCATTTATTCTGGGGCATCTGTTATTTTATCTTTACAGCTGCTTTTATGTGTTTAGTTTTTGTCTTTTTTCAAATATATCTAAAACAGTTTTTAGGCCTAGTCATATATGATTTTGTAGAGAATTTCAAACGCTATCTTTTGATAAAACAATGTTTTAATCAAATAGATAATGGAGAAGAAATTTGAAAAATACAAATAAGATAGTTTATTCTGGGACACCCGATACATAACATCTTTCTCAGATCTAACGCTAATGAACTCATGAATACATGTTCATGTTTAATTTACTAAACCAATTAGTTAAGAAAAAAATTATCTTTCCATCATCAATGATCAAATAGGTGTTGTAAATAGACAAGAAAAACATCGATTAGGTTTAGTTTTGTATAAAAATCTTGAGAATAAAGCAAAATGATTTCCATCAAAATGTAAGGGAGGAAGTTCTAGAAATAGTGGTAAACTAGTTGATCTATATTTGAATTAGATAATTGTTATATTTGTGTGTTGATTTAACTACGCTATTTATACTTAATTAATATTATTTTTTATCTCTTATTCCTTTCTTGTAAATATTGTCTTGTATAATTTATTCGATTCTAATAAATAATTTATGAAATGAAATTCAATAAAAACTTCAATAGCCTATTTATATCAATAAATAAGAACAGAGAAAACTGTAAAAAGTCGAGATTTGATCAAATAGTTGATTAAAACTTTATGAGTGCACATAGCCACTTCCTTTATTATATAGGCATGAATTATTCAAAAAACTAAAAGTTTTTCTTTTTTTTAAATAGCACCTGGAACTGGAAAGACTTTTCTTGGTGTACGTATAACAGAAATGCTTTTATATAATCGATCAGTTTGGTGTCGATCTTATGAACAATCAACACCAATTCTTATGATTTGTCATACAAATCATGCACTTGATCAATTTTTAGAATTAATTGTTGAACGTTTAAATATAGATCAAGGTATGAATTAAAATTCTATTAAATTAAATTTATTATTTATCTTTCTTTTACTTTAGGTATTATTCGTGTTGGAAATCGATGTCAAAATAAACGAATTCAACGTTTTTCATTATATAATGCACGCCAAGTTGCTCGAGAGCATCGCTCTGT
Source organism: Macrotrachela quadricornifera (assembly GCA_022393335.1). NCBI lineage: Eukaryota > Metazoa > Rotifera > Eurotatoria > Philodinida > Philodinidae > Macrotrachela > Macrotrachela quadricornifera. The sequence continues at coordinate 2,044,538 of JAJEKB010021488.1, read as the reverse complement.
ACCTAAAGATGTGTATCGTGAAAAATATGAAATATTAGAGAAAAAAAGAGAAGCTAAACGTTTTTTAAATTTACATAAATATAAAATGCGTATGTCACGAACAAATATTGTTTCTCTTACATTACTTAATGAATATCATATTATTGATCATAAACATTATACTTCACTATTAAAACCATATAATGATTATATAGATGATACGGCATTATTAGAATGGCTTGGTCTTGGAAATCAATTTAAAAAAAAAGATAATTATTTAGTTTATAAAAAAAATCTACAAACAAATGTTTCACATATGGAAATAAATGATTATATAGAAAAAGAAAAGACAAGAGATCAAAACGAATTGAATGAAGAAGAGGAAGAAGAAGAACGTAGACGAGATGAATTTGATACGGAAGAATATCAATATTCTCCTTCATCGACTACTCTAAAACCTGAAACAGTTGTGGTAAGTCCCATGGATATAGAAATATCATCAAAAAATAATAATAACAGTGACGGACAGTGGATAAGTTTATCCTCAAAATCGAATGATATTAATCAATTAATTCAACATATTATTCAAAATCCTACAACTCTTAATGATCAAACAGTTAAATACATGCATGATGATATTTGGCTACTTCCTATGGATCAACGTTATAATTTATATCGATATTGGCTTTTTCAATATCAACAATATTTACGTTTTGGTATCGATGATAGAAAGCAAGAATATAATACAGCTGTATCAGCTTTAGCTGAACATCGTCAAGAAGAAGATTATCATATTTTAAAAGATAGTATTATCGTTGCTATGACAACAACATGTGCTGCTAAATATCATACAGTTTTAGAAAAACTTCGTAAGATGACTTTTTAATTTCAATTAAAATATTTATTTTTATTTTTAGAAAGTAAAATTGTTATTGTTGAAGAAGCAGCTGCTATATTTGAATCACATATAATAACTTCATTAAATACAAATTGTCAACATTTAATTTTAATTGGCGATCATATACAATTAAGACCTAATCCAAGTGTATATCGTCTTGCAGTTAAATATAATATTGATGTGTCATTATTCGAACGTCTTATTAAAAATAATTTTCCAAATGTTCGATTGAATATTCAGGTAAAATTCAAAAAAAGTTATGTCGCGAAATTTCTGCAAGATTAAAAATATGAAACACAATGAAACTGCGTACATTGTAAATCACATATTTACATACTAACGAGGAAATGTGTCGTACTTTGCGACACTTTTTTCAGTACAAGGATTTTTTTCGAAAATCGAATTAGTGGTACCTATTCTCGGGCCTGAACACGATCAGATCTGACCATCCAGAGATTCTTAGATATCTATAGAATCACTATGCACACATAAATACAACACATTTTATTTTAGTGTGTATCGTAGTCTTTAACATTTCGTCTGTCATGGTCTGTGAAGGGATTTATGTAAATTTCTATCCCTAAATATTTTAATACTCTGTTTCAAATCGTGTTTCACAAAAAAATCTTTTTATTTTAGCATCGTATGCGACCAGAAATTGCTCGTCTTATGAAACATTTTTATGATGATTTAGAAAATCATATAACTGTTACAACTGATCGAAAATCAGTACGTGGTGTTGATAGTAATGTTTTTTTTATTAATCATGATTCTATGGAAACAACTGTTGATGATGGAAGTTCAAAACGAAATGAATTTGAAGGTAAATATGTTATTGAATTAGCACAATATTTAATCAAACAAGGTTATGAACCATCACAAATAACTATACTTGTTATGTATCTTGGTCAAAGACAATTTATTGCTAAACAAGCTAAACAAAAAGGGATTTTACATGGTGTTAGAATTATGGTACTATTTATTGATATTCAAATTTAGAATTTTTTATCTTTTTTTTTATAATAGGTAACAGATAATTATCAGGGTGAAGAAAATGATATAATTATATTATCATTAGTTCGTAGTAATTTAGAAAAAAATATTGGTTTTCTTAAAACACATAATAGAATATGTGTAGCTTTATCACGTGCACGTTGTGGATTATTTGTTATTGGAAATATAAATTTATTAGCAGAAGTTGATGAAACATGGAAGAAAATTTTTACAACTTTATCAGAAACAAATAGTATTGGAAACGGTTCGTTAATTATTTAATTAATATTCTTAATTCAATATTTCTATTATTAGGTTTATTTCTTTGTTGTCAACAGCATTCACAAGACAAGCTTCTAGCCGATAAAGTCGAATCTTTTGCAAAACGTCCACAAGGTGGTTGTAATAGAACATGTGATACTCGACTTAAATGTGGTCATCGTTGTCAATTACGGTGTCATAATTATGATTTAGAGTAAGTTAAAAACTAATAAATTCTAAAAAATTCTCTATTTTATTCAGGCATAATAATGTAATCTGTAATAAAATATGTGATGAACGATTCTCATGTAGTCATTCATGTGGAAAACGATGTCATTTTGAAACACCAGATCAACATGGTTCATGCCGTGTTCCTGTTGAAAAACCAATTCCAGAATGTGGTCATCAAATATCTATTGAATGTTATAAAACTCCAACTGTCAATGATTGTAAAAAATTCTCATTAAAACAATTATCTTGTGGTCATCAAATATCTATCGAATGTTATAAAACTCCAACTGTCTATGATTGTAAAAAATCTTCATTGAGAACATTACCTTGTGGTCATATTACTGATGTTCCATGTCGTATTAATTCATCATCAGATGAATTCAAACGATTTCCTTGTCCAGAACCATGTAATATCATACTTGCTTGTGAACATAAATGTATTGGAAATTGTGGAGATTGTCGTACAGGACGATTACATATTCCATGTGGACAAAATTGTGAACGTCAATTAATATGTTCACATGTAAGTTTATTCAATAAGAAAATATTGTTTGATTGTATTATATTTAGGTATGTAAAGTATCTTGTGCAACTAATTGTCCACCATGTTCACGTCAATGTGAAACATGTTGTGTACATTCGAAATGTACACAAAAATGTGGAGATATATGTACACCATGCAGAGAGGTTTAGATATTATGCATTTTATTGTCGATTATAAATAAAATCTTTTTAATTTAGCGATGTGCTTATCAATGTAAACATCGTAAATGTACTCGTTTATGTTCTGAACCATGTAATCGTGATCCATGTGATGAACCATGTAAAAAGAAATTAAGATGTGGTCATTATTGTAAATATTTATTTTCGATCAAATAATTTTATGTCTTACAATGTTTTATTTATATATATATATAGGTATTGGTATGTGTGGTGAACCATGTCCTCGAGAATGTCGTATATGTGATAAAGATATTGTAGAAGAAATATTCTTTGGTTCTGAAGATGAACCTGATGCATGTTTTGTTTTCTTACCTGATTGTAGACATATAAGTATGTTTTGATTTATCTATTCTTATAGTAAAACTTTTTTTTTTCTTATAAATCTTAAATTAGTTGAAGTAACTGCATTGGATAGACACATAAAAGATTTTGTAAATAATTCTAATAATAAAACAGAAGTTCGTTTTCCTGAATGTCCACGTTGCCGACAAAAGATTCATCGTTGTACACGATATATGTCAATTATAAATCAAGTACATTATTCAATATCTCAAGTTAAAAAGAAAATTTTGGGTAATAATTCTAAAAAAGAAATAAATAATCGACGAGAACAATTAAAAATAGATTATAAGACAATGAAAAATAATTTAAAAGAAATTTATTTTGATAAATTCATGATGGATTATTTTTTTATTTTATATAAAAAAAATGATTTATTTTCTGATACGTTAAATTTAATGGGAAATATTATTGGATTTATTAAAGAAACTGATAAAATTATAATTGATGGACGTAAAAAATTACAAAAAAATACATTTGAAGAATTTGTTAATTTTCCATTACGACATATTGTCAAATATTTATTTAAACAAAAACATAATAGAAATTTTGCTGAACAACAATTAAACGATATTCAATCTGAATTAGAACGTATTCGTCGAGTTATTTATATTGAAACTCTTATTTTTTCGTTAAAACAACCTTTAAAAGGAAATGATCAAGAAGGTATTGATTCTATGCAATATTTAACAAAAAAATCCGGTCCATTTACTGATCAAGATCGACAAAAATTTGATGATTTAGTTAAAAAATTTCAATATTTAAATAATTTACCTGGTTTAGGAATAACTGAACATGAACGAAAAGCTATTATTAGTGCACTCAATTTGTCAAAAGGTCGTTGGTTTCTTTGTCCAAATGGTCATCCTTATCTCATTACTGAAGTAGGAATTTTCTATAAAACAAATTCTTTTTATTATTTTTACATTTTGGTTTAGTGTGGTGGTGCTAATCAAGAAATTCCATGTCCTGATTGTGGAGAACAAATTGGTGGAAAAAATCATCAAATATTAGCAACAAATCGTCATTTTGGTTTAATGGATGGTTCAGAACATGCAGTTTGGTCGAATGAAGCAAATTTAAATTATCGTATTCCACCATTTTAATTGATTGTCAAATTTAGTATTTTTTATTCTATGACCCATGTAAAAAATTTTTGAGATTAAACGCGTTTGTAAACGCATCTAAACCGCGTTTAAAACGTATACAATAAACGCAGTAAACGCGTCAGAACTGAAACATTTGACGCGTCCTGACGCGTTTATAAAACGCATCTAAACGCGTTTCTTTTCTTGAACGCGTCTGAACGCATCCAAAAATAAGATGAACATTGGACGTTCAAACGCGTTTCGACTTATAAACGCGTTTCGACTTATGAACGCGTCTAAATGCGCTTAATTTTTTTAGAAAAAAATTTGATTCCATCCTCGCAGATTCGATCTACGTCATCATCATCTTCACGTCGTGATCATCTCCTGCACGAAGTATCATCTATGACATTTATTTAATTTTTATAGATACATTTAGATTGTGCGAGTAGTGAGACTAGAACATAAGACATTAGATTAGAAGTCTACTTACTTGAACCAATGAACTATATTGGCATATCTATACATAAGTTAGATTTCTCTTTTAATAAGATAGTCTTTCAGAGCTTATTTCAAATAAAGTTAAATGTATAAAATATAATAAATTTTCTTCAATATTAGTTAATAATTTAAATTTCTGATAATTTTCGAATGATAAAATATAGACTTTTTCATTGAAGAAAATAAGTCAAATGAAAATAGATTATAGTTCTTCAAGAAGGATAAATTAGTTTCGTCGAAAATAAAAACAGTTTAATAAACTAGTAGAAAACATTTTTATTTATAAAACTAATAATTTTATTATTCTGCTTCTTAATTCTATTTTTCTTGGTGAATTTTTAAATATTCTTATTTGTTATTATCTCAAACAATAATTTGCATCGACTACTTGACTTCGACTCGTATTCGTGAATAGTCATTATTTTTTGTTTTATTTCATGTCTAAAAATTTAATTTTTCACCTAGAATATCTTTGACAGAAAAACCTTGAATTGAACAAAACTAAAAGCTTATACTGTAATATAAGATAATTTCTAATCTAAGAAATGTAATGGTTTCGTTTGAAAAGACTATTAAAGTGATTATTAGTTATCTGAAACTTTATTACATTCCACAAAATGATTGAATATCATTGTAAAAATACTTGAAAAAATTAGTATTGTCATGTTTGTTCGAGCATTGATAAAAGTTATTCGTAAACTCAGTTATTTTTATCTAAAAAAAGTGTGTAGACGCGTTTTTGACCGTTTCAGTGAGGCAAATCCGTTTAAACGCATTTGTTCTCTTTCAGAAATGAGATAAAATGAAACTGTAAACGCATATGATCGCGGCTAATAATTAAAACAGAAAACGCATCTTGGGCTCTTCTATATGAAGAAATGTGTGTACCATAAACGCGTTTGGGTACAGGTATAATGCGTTTGAACGCGTTTATCACAAGAAATATACGAAAACGCGTTCAACTGTAGAAATGAATGAAACGCGTTTCTCAGTTCAAACGCATCAGGACGCATTTTTGAAACGCGTCTAAACATGTTTTCTTAATCGAAACGCTACGAAACGCGTTTGATATGTTGCATAAACCAAACGCGTTCGTGTTATAAACGCATCTCCGTAAATATCTTATTAGAAACGCGTTCAAACGCGGTCACTGGATGCGTTTAGACGCGGCACATTATATTTTGAAACATCTGACGCGTTCAAACGCAGACTAAACACGTTGAGACGCGTTTAGTCTGCGTTTCAAAGTTACATAGGGAGTTTCTTTTAATTATCTTCTAAATAAACAAGATTATGACTTATCTAAACAAATCATTTTTATCAATCATATCAAAAAACATTTTCACATTGAAATTCGTGCTTCGCTCTGCAAGACTATACTAACATCAATCTATACCTTCGATAATCTTACGTAGAGTTTTCTTATAGAACATCACAAGTTTTAAATATTTATTAATCTAGGCAACACCATTTTTCGATTGGGGTGAATACACAAACATACCGACAAACTTTAGAAACAAGCATATCTGTATAACTACAAACTTATTTGATGTTATATGTTCTCTCCTCCAATGCACGAGACAAATCGTTATTTTATAATAAAAGCTCTTTTTTTAGTAAAAAAAATTATTTAAAATAATTCAAAAACTGATGGTACCATTTGATTCCCTAACCCCGAAAGCTGTTGCTGAAATGTTAAGATTTCTTATTCTTTTCTCTAAGAACATGTTTTTTTGACCTGGCACAAACAGTCACACAAATACATTTCACTTTTTTTCGTATCACCCTCCCTTCAATCGAGGGAACATCTCATCACCTGTAATAATATCAAATGGCTACCAAGAACTGGCATGAAATTTTGTCAAATTTTCACGATAAAATTTAACTCTTTCTTGCTTTTGTTCATCAGCCAGTTCATGATGTATTCAATGTGATGTAATGTTTTTTTCAACTTAAGATAATCGTGGATAATTCGTTCTATTGTACCATGAGACAGATATCTCAGCTATAATTTCATTATAAGTTTAATATGGATCATCATTGACATCCTCTGTTCCTTCACGAGAACGCTTTTCTCACATTAAAACTGCTGAATATGATGGACCCTTAGGTCTGAAAGCTATTGCAAGTCCTCTGTGAATTGTCTTGAATTTATCCCCAAAATAGTTTGAATTAAAGTTTATTTTAAAAAAATATTTTTACTAGTGCTGAAATAGAATTATTGTATCTATAGCTATAGACAATGTATTCTACTATTTATTCATGCGAAAATCACTTCAATGTTAATTGGTTTATAAAATTGCCAAAAGCAATCTGAGAAATTTTGGTCCGACTTAAGTAGGTTTGAACGCAATTAGTAAACAAAATGTATCTAAATACGTTGAGTATTCTTCAGAAACGTGTTAAGATGCAGTTCATTTTTTTTCTGATTGCGTTAAAACATGTTCTATACAAAATATTTGTCTCCATCTCAATATATTCCATATTAAAAATGCTTTCAAATGCGTCGAAAAAACTGTTGTTAACCGTGTCTGGGCGCATTTTTTTGTGAAACTATGTGCCAATACATTGATTTTGCGTTTCGTATTTATATAAGACAGAACAGAACATTTTATTAGTTCTTGTTTTTTCTCTCTTCATAGTGATTCATATATACACAAACTTGGTTTTTTCCCAATTTGTTTAAGATGTGAATGTCATGCATCACGCGCTATAAAAAGAAACTCTTTTCTTTTATTAATTCAATATTGAGTAAAGAACACATTATAATGACTAATAATGATGAAGAGACAAAAGAAGTGATAAACGAATCCAACAATCGACCAGATTCTTCAAATGAAACTGTTGAATTAAAACGATCGAAGAAGAATGAGAAGGTAATCATACTTAATACAATCCTATAAGGTACAATGAAAATATTTGAAATTTGTCGGTATGATTCAATATAATGATCATATTTTGAAATGTACTTAAGTAATTTCTCCCTCAGTTTATTTGATATTGACTCAATTTACACGAAATCGAACAATAAATTTTTTTTGAATAGTTTGCTTAGGAACATCGACAAATACGTGCAAATAAAGATGATTTGACTGTCGTTTGGCTGGATCGTACGCTATACGATGAAGTGACTAATAATACAGATAATCGGAATATTTATCGCCTGCAGGAAGTGGCTGACTTTGTCAAAATGTTTCGACATGTTGATCCGTGCAGAAACTACGTCTATAAAATGGATGTTTCGCCAACATTTATCATTGTATCAGGCTCTTTTAGTCGTCAGTTCGTTCCGAACATACATAAATTGAATCAAATCAAATTCATTTATATTTTTTGTGCAAATGCTCAAGAACATAACGAGTGGGGAAAGACCTGGGACAAAATTGGTGATCGTATTTTTATTTCAACAGAATTACTTGTTGAACGTGTTCGTCGAGATATCATAGATACGACAGGACATAGTATATCTCGTGAGTTAATTGTTTCCATTGAAGGTCGTTCCATTATTGATACTCATCGGTGTGTACCGGAATTCAAATGGATGCGATTACTGAGCAATACATTAGCACGTTTTACACCAACTGAGCGCTCACGTCAAGATATGCTAAATGCACTTCGTGATCAGTTTGATTTTAATGTTGCTAACGAGAAGTTTGTTAATGATCTTGCAGAAAACTACCAGTCAAAAGATGTTCTCACATGGTATTCTAAAGCTGGTCCACTCTTTCGTATGCTCAATCGAGCATTACGCAATGAACGTATGGATGTCATTTACAAATATCGTCAGTTAATACGAGATATCTCATTAGCCCTTCAACATGAACATGATGCACAAAACAAACATTATGAAGAAATAACGATGGGCGATCCTTATTATGTTTTTCGTGGACAGAACATGCCAATAGCAAATGTCAAAGCGCTTCAAGAGAGCGTTGGCAAAGTTACTTCTTTCAATGGATTTATATCCACAAGTCATCAGTTAGATGTTGCTAAAACATTTCTTCAATCACGTGAAAGCGGATTTGAACCTGTTCTATTTGGATTCAAGATAGATCGCAATCAAGAAACAACAGCTTTTGCTGACATTCAAGATTTTAGTCGTATAAAATCGGAACATGAAGTATTATTCGACCTAAATTGTTTGTTCCGTGTTACTGCTGTTACTGAAAAAGAATCTGAGACAGTAGGAGAGGCAGAACCAGCAGATGGATCGCTTCAGTCTAGCACAAGTCTAACAATTCCAGCACATTGGTATGTTGAGCTTGAACTTTGCTCAAAAAACTGTGATGTCGGTCAACACTATTGGGACATTGAACATGTTGGGCAACCTCAATCCGACGAGCATGAATCACATTTATTCGGCAAACTTCTCGTTGAGATGGGTCAACTTGAGCAAGCTCAAAACTTTTATGAGAACTTACTAACTGAAGCTAAGGATGACAATGACGACAGTTTACAAGCTGATTGTTTCATTGGATTGAGTCGTGTTGCTTTAGATAATGGAGGTTATTCGATGGCTTTACAGTATGCTCACCAATCTTTGGCACTAAGTCGAAAACTTAATATCTCTTTACGAAGCATTTTTATGGAACTAGCAGTGATTCATCACGATCTTGGTCAGTATCTCAATGCTCTAAATTATTATCAACAATCATTTGACTTATATACAGAAGAATACAATATCGATAGAGCACATATTTTAGATTGTATGGGTATGGCATTGCATCGTATGGGCCGCTATGATGAAGCTCAGACATATTTTAACAAAGCTTTGGCCTTATACAATACAGCATATGGTCAAAATCAGTCACATCCAAGTCTAGCAACTGTACACAGCCATCTAGGTGCAATGTTCATGGCTCAAAATACGGAATTTGATAAAGCGCTACATGAATATCGGATTGCATTGAATTTGTATAGAGAAACTTTGCCTGCTAATCATCCCTGTTTAGGACAGACTCATGGCTCAATTGCAGAAGCATTAAAAGGTCAAGGTCATTTCGATGAAGCAGTTCATGAGTGCAAACTAGGATTAGATATTATCAAGCACACATTGCCTCCCATTCACCCCTATATAGCAAGAATTTATAACATAATAGGAAGCATTTATGTCGATCAAGGTTTATATGAACAGGCTCTCGATCTTCATGAAAAGGCTTTACTTATCTTTGAAAGTACACTAGCATCTGGTCATTGGGATCTCGCAAGAACACATGATTTCATTGGTACCGTGCATATTAGTGTTGGCCGATTGGATGAAGCACGACAAAGTTATCAACGTGCTGTTGAAATTGCTAGTGCCAACAAACCGGATCATCCTGATGTAGCAATCAGCCACAATAATTTAGCCAATGTTCTTGTTGATTTCAATCAGCATGATTTAGCCATAGATTATTTTCGCAAAGCTTTACTAATTCAACAAAAGAGCTTGACGTCCGGTCATACAGCTATTGCTATGTGTCATTTGAATCTTGGCTTGGTGCTAGCTGCAAAAAATCATATTGATGAAGCCCTTGAGCACTACTCTATAGCCAAAGAGATTTACGAGCAAATTTATGGTAGTCCTAATGCTGTTCATCCGGTTCTCGGTTCATTATATCACAACATTGGCCAGGCCTATCATATAAAGCGCGATGTTGATCGTGCCGAACAATACTATTTACAATGTCTTGATATTCGTCGTCGCACTCTACCTTTCAATCACAAAGACATTGGACAATCTATCTACGCCATAGGTACTATTTATCATTATCGTAAAGATTTTCTTGCAGCGCGAAATAATTTCGAACATGCTTTGGAACTTTACAGACACACATTACCCGAAGAAAGCCAGCTTATAGTCGAAGTGCAGTATGCTTTGAGTAAATTACCATCACATACTGAGCATACGACAGCATAAAATTTTCAGTGTATTTTTATGTTTTGAGAAAATGAGTAAACAATTTTCAGATTTTAAATAGGTTTATTATTATATAATCTAGCAACAATTTGCACAAAAGGTACTGATCAGTAGGAAACAAACATGTAGCTTAAAACTTCAACTATATCAACATTGTGAAATTGCTTATGTCACTGGAGGTGATTTATTTAAAACTTTCAAATGTCCTGGTCAGTATTTCAACTTTTAGATCTGAAATGAAATAAAAAGCCACATATATTTCTATATAACTCATGTTAGTAAAGATGAATACAGAATTTAGACTGCTACTGTACAATCTAACTTAGCTGAACATTGAGTTTTCTCTCTTAAGGAGCTTCAAAATATATTCAGTTTTTCACAAGTAGAAATCTTAGTGTGGAAAGAGTAATTAACGATAAAATACACTTCATTCTTGTCTTTGATTAGTCCTATAATGAGCATTTTCAAGATTGAATTTTTGTATATGGTCATTCGATTCGGAGAACGACCAGATGCAAATTATCAATGTTAGTCTAATTATACTGTATCGCTTGTTTTATTCTCTTATATTTTTATTGTTACTCTATCAATTGTCACTTCTGATAATATCTTTTGAAAAACAATTGATGAAATCTGATATCAATTTCCTTTCTTAATAAACGTTCAGAATAGTATACAAAGTCATTGTTTAGAGCAGTCTTCTATTTGTATATGTATGTTTTCCTAACATAAATAATTCAATACTTGAATATTCTTACATTTGATTGAGTGAAGTAAATGTTTGAAATAATATTATTTTAAATTTCAATAACTTTTCAAACGATCGTATGATCGACTTATAAGTACTTGCAATTTCTTAAGAAAAGTAGTTCGAAAAAAATTTTGAATATTCTAGATATTTTTTTAATGATTATATCTCGATATAATCCTGGCGTGAGAAAATCTTAGTAACGTATTATTTATATAAACTCTACACCGGATCTAATTCAAGTTGATATTAAATAAGAAAATACTTATGTGGTAACACCTATTCAATAGAAAACTGATTTGGGTAGTGCTATTCAACGTAATATTGAATTGACAAAAAAACAGTTCAATATGATTGTAGGTATATGAATAGGTGCAATCTGAAATAAGATCTTAATGAGAATTTGAAGCTTCTTTTAACATTTCACTTTCATTTTTTATAATTGTGCTGCTAAACACCCTAGGATTCAATCTTATATTGCACATATTGTACGAAAAACATAAAGAAAGAACAATCAAACATCGAACAGAAAACTACATATATACATCTCAATTGTAACGTAATCGATTAGATAAAATATGAACAGTATATCATTGTTTTTTTATTGAAAAGAATCACTATATTTGACAGGATCTATTCAGCTGGATTAATATTTTCTTTATCAGAGAAAAAAAGATAGTACATTGCATTAAAAAAACATAAATTATTAAAAGAGTTTTAATAAAAGATGAATTTATGTATTTTGCTCATATCTAATGCTAATTCTTTCATATTCAATACATTATTTTCGACATTAAATATCCATTTATTGGTTGGTGATAAATTTTCTTCATTCCAAACGATTTTTTTAGGTTGTTTAGTAATACCAAATATTTTAATTTCTTCTAATTTAATTTCATTACCCATTTCTGGATATTTATATGTCCATGGTTTAATTGTTAAGACATTTGAATCATAATTAAAAATAAAATAATTATAATTTGATGTTTGATAAGTATCAATAGATTCTCCATCATCCCAAAATAGATTACCTTGAGCTTTTTCTTGTTTATCAAGAGCTATAATAAGATACATTGGTTTTTTACGCGATGCTACTGTATTCATAGCTGAATGTTGATGTGGTAAAATGATTCCACCACGTAAAAATAATGGAATATAATCAAGTGGTGCATTAACAATTATTTTACCAAGTTTAGTATATTCTTTACCTGAATAATAATCAAACCATCGATCAGTTAATGGTAAATAAACATTTTTTGTTGTTTTATTTTCATGAATAACTGGAGCAATGAGGAGATGTGAACCCCATAAAAATTGTTCATCAAGTGACCAACATTGTGGAACAGATGAAAATTCATGTGCCATTGAACGAACAACCGTTCCACCTGATATATGAACATGATGAAAAAGTGTATATAAATAAGGATTTAATCTATAACGTATTTCAACAACACGACGATTTGAATCAACAACATCTGAAGAAAATATTCCAGGATCTTGATCAGCAAATCTAATGCCATTATGATTACGAAAGAATGGATTAAATGCACCTAATTGCATCCATCGTTGACATAATTGTTCAGTTGTATTACCTTCAAATCCACAAATATCAGCACCAACATATGGTATACCAAATAAATTAAATTCTAATATTCCAATTATATTATATTTAAGATGTGACCATGCTGCTGTATTATCTCCTAACCAATGACCAGCAAATGTACCAGATGTTGGAAATGTTGAACGACTAATAACAATTGATCGTTTATTTTGTGTTGCTCGAACAACTGGTAATGTTGATATTGTTTGTGACCATCCATATAAATTATGTACATCATAATGATGATAAATATTTCCTTGACCATCTCGTTGTTCACCAATCATACATAATGTTTTATCTGATAAATGATCACCTAAAATAGCTGGTTTATATGGTGGTAATTCTAATGGTTCATCCATAGGACAATGTAAATTCCATGGAACAGGATAAGGCCAATTCCATGGTTGAAGTTTATTTGTATCAAAATTAGCTGGTTCACTTTAAAAGATCATTCATTTATGAAAGAAAACAAGAGAGAGAGAGAGAGAATAACTTACTTCATATCAATCCAAAGTCCATCAAATTTAATTTTTTTATAATAATTTAAAATTTCATTTTTCCACCATTGTTTAGTTGGTGGATAGAAAAAATCTGGAAATACAGCTTTTCCTTAAAAAATAAAATCTCTTTATATTTTATATAATTTCTTTTTCAAAATAAATTTACCTAATGGCCATACATAACCAATCATATATCGATTTTTACTTTCATTATATTGAGGATTTTTATGTTCTGGCCATTTAATATAAATATCAGCTTGTTTTCCTTCTTCATAAGTTGTATAATTTTTTTCTTCAGAATCAATAGCTGGATCAAGAATTGTTATAAATTTCATCCCATTTTCATGTAACCAATCAATATATTCAGGTAAACCTTTGAAACGTATTGGATCCCAAGTAAAGTCAAGCTGTTGTTGAAAGTAGTCGATGTCTCCATATCTTTTAAACACAAAAATTAATGATTAATGAGAAAATTTCGTGAAGTAATACATCGCTTTTGATCTCAGACTGCACTCATTATTTAAGTCCTATTGAGGCTAGAAAAAGTCTAGAATGATTCGTCCCCATAACACAGTAAGGACCCAGGCGAAAATATTCTTATTCAGAATTGAATCGTTTGCGTCGATACATATATATGAAGGTGATCTATCATTTTCTAAAGTAGCAATTTTCAAAGTTTTATAGAACTCTAGAAAAGAGCTTGGCAAACATTCGATCGAGCGCGCATTTTCATCACATGCTCCTATATATGTATCCTATTTATCTTAATAGTAAAAACTCAAATTTTCTGATCTTAGAAGCGATTTTTGATAAGTATACGTCTATTTCTAATTCATCGAAAATAAATGTTTCATTCCCGAGATAAGAGCCTCCTAAAAACGTACACATTTTATAGATTAGTCGAAAAAAGTTAGGTTTTTGCGAAAATCTTATATCTTGACAATAATATTACCGGCATTTTATACTAGGCTAAAGACACAATAAAATAACTATAACTCAAATGGAAATCTCTATGAACACGAATCATTCTAAGCTTCTTCTAATCTTAACAGGGCCTAAATAATGAGTACAATCCGAAATCAAAAGAGGTTTATCACTTCGCAAGAGTTCTTTCATAAAAGTTTTATTACACAACATCAAGTGGAATACTTCCATTAAGTGTTCGTTGCATAGCTGATTTCATATTATCAAGTGTATCATAACCATATCGACAAAGTTGAAAACCAAGTGCCCAATATGGTGGCATATATGGATTTCCAATAACTGTTTGATATTGTCGAATAACATCTTCAGGACGTGGTCCACTAAATACTATTATATCTAAAATTCCTCCTATTGTTCTATATGTAAGAATTGATTGATTATTTTCAAATTCATCTAATTTATAATCTTGTGCATTTGAATTAAATATAAATAAGCCAAAAGCATCTCCATTATTTTCTATAACCATGTAAAATGGATGTGTACCATATAAATTTTCATGTTTTCCATATGGCGGTTGGTCACGACCAAACATTCCATAACGAGATGATCCATTAATTATATGTTGAAATGTTGGATGGGTATTTTCACCAAAACCTAAAAACACATTTTTTTTTTGTTTCTTTAAATTCAATCAAAAAAGAAAATGCATCAAATTTATGAGTTATTCAAGTATATTTATACTCTTTATGAAGTTTTCTTATTATTCTCTGTCTTGAATTTATCATATACTTTTCAAAGATTTACTTTAATTCCATGAAATTCAATTAATATATTATAGAAGAAATTTTGGTTAACAGTATGTAAAATACTATTGATTCAGATCATTTTCAAACAACATAAAAGGATGAAATGACTCAATTAAATTATTAAAATAATGAAAAATCATATTTTGTGTAAGGATAAATCATTAATAGATTAACACAACCTCCAAAAGATTTTTTGTTTCAATCTATTTTCAATGAGATCTAAGAATTTTAAGGATAATGAATTTTACGTGTTAACTATGAAAAAAGTATATTAGTCCAAATCATGCAAAAGTGATTATCCGTAAAATTCTTATATATTAGTAGAAATAGATTGAAACAAAGAAACTTTTGGAGATTGTGTTAATCTATTAATGACCTATTCTTACACAAAATATGATCTTTCATTCTTTTATATTGCTTGAAAATGATTTGAATCAACAGTATTTCACATAAAAGTCAAATAAGTTCTTCATCTAAAGTTATTTTCTCTCCAAAACACACATAATCAGCACAAAAAAGTACCAAAAAAATTTTTCCAAAAAGTAATTGGATTCTTATGGATTTATTTATTCATAAAAAAGATTAATTCTATGTATATAACGAAATTATCTTTATTAGACGGATTGCTATTCTTTTAATAAGTTTTGAAGGAAATAATATAGAGAACTGCGGTTTTCACCATTCGAAAGAAGAAATAAAGATGTATCAAATCATATACAAGCCAGTTTTTTTTGATTAATTTCCGCAGAGTTTTGAACTGACTTTCTCAAAAAATGATAATTTTCTGATATACTGGAAAAAGTAATTTTTATCAAAGTTCAACAAAAAAACTGGCTCGTATATGATTCGATACATCTTTCTCTCCTTTTTCGAATTGTGAAAACCACAGTCCTCTATGTCATTCCTTTCAAAACTTATTAAAAAGAATATCAATTCACCATTTAAAAATAAAAACACTTCTCTTTTGTAACATTTTTCAGCTCTATCTATTACAATAGGAGATAGTTTGAAACTTAAATATTATAAGTATCGAACATTAAATTTCAAAAAAAGTGAAGTTTTTGTTTGTATCAATCTGTAACATGTTTTTCATACCGTAAATATTTCTTGATGGTATTGTTGTAATAAATTGAATATATTTATCATCAAAAATAAATCCATGAGCAAAAAAAGATGTATCAAATAAAATTGTTTGTGTATTTGTACGTTCTATACGAAAACCAATTTGTTGATGAATATTTTTTGTTATTTGAAATTTTATTTTTGGTAATATTGATTCTGTTGGTTTCCATTGAATAGGGACTGGTACTTCATATCGTTTATTATTTGAATCTCTTATTGTCATACGTATCATATCTGTACCAGAAATACTAACTTTAACATTTAAATTCTCAATATCATGATTATATAATGAAAATTCATTAGATTCTGCTGTAACAAGTTCTTCAACATTTGAATGTAATGCATTATTTTCTTTATTTTGATAACTAGAATCTCCATAAGGATGAACCGATGATGGAATAAGTCGAGTATGATTTGGTTTTATTGAAAGACGTGTTAGATTAAATTCAGTTATATTATCAAATAATTTAATTGATGTTTCATTCATAGTATAACCACCTTTTTCTTTTGGTACATAACAATAAGGAAAATCTGTTTCTAGAATTGCATTCCATGTACATCCACGAAACATACATCTTGGACTAGTACCATCTAAATAAATTAATAAATAAAAAGCTATGTCGCGCAATTCTTGACAGAATTAAAAATGCGAAAGACGATGTATTTATTCTTGCTAATTACTCTAAAGCTATGTTTGGATATATCTGGTCATTATTCCTTACTTTGCAGCATCGAAATTCAACAAAGATATTTTAAGTAGACATAGTTTATACATGACCACCACTGGTAGTTATTGAGGACGCATGTCAACATATGTGACAGGTTTCAAGCTGTATTTTTCATGCTGTATAATAGCTTCAAAAGGCCATCTATCTCGATATGTGACGAATTATAATATTCTGTCCGTCACGACCTGTGTATGGTACAGTGGACAGAAAATAAGGATCAGGAGCAATTCTCAGATACCATATCGCTTTTAAGCCGACATTATGTAGGCTCTAATCAGCTATGAGTATCTTTAAAAGAGTTCGTGCTTCTAGCTTATTTCTGTCGAAATATTTAATTTTTACGATATTTTTTTATCAATAAAGCCGTGGTCTTCCTCAGGTTCACCTGAAAAATCAATTATCGAATTTCAACTTGACACTTTGTATAGAGAAAGGATTTAATGAGACTAGTTTATTCTGACAATTTCAGATCTTTGGGATTCTTCTATTCCGAAATACGAGTACAAGAAAAAATACTCTTTTTCACATCACTTATAGCATAAAATATGAAGTGTTTATATTTAAGAATAGGAGCAACCAAAAAATTTAATATTTTCAAAATTGACTAGTTTTATTGAGACCTCTCCCTCTCTTCATATCGTTTCAAGTCGAAATTCGAAAGTCGAGTTGTCAGATGGATCTGAGAAATCAACTATTTCAACAAGAGTTTAAGTGAGCATCTTTAGGCATCCATTGAAAATAGATGATGACTTGCTCTATCAAATAATGAATCAAAACTTAAATTTAAAATTCTGGCAAAATCTGACAAACAAACTGCATTGTGGCGCAGTGACTATATTTCACTATACTCATGGTAAGTTTTTCATCTTAATATAGCCTAAAATATAGTTAGATTCTTAATTTAAAACATACATTTTACTTATATGGTCCTATTAGTGATATTTACCTATTTTACGTACCTTATGGTGTCTACAATTTAACAGATACTTGCTTTCAATCAGTATCCGGAATGTAGTTAAATGCAGGATCACAGCTGCAATAGGTGTTTAAATCTCAAAAACCAATTTTTATCGCCCTGTTTTTCACTATATAGGCGGGATAGTGAGTCAAAATTTCTAGTCTTAAGCTTCAACACTATCTTTCAGATTGTGTTTCGGAAAAAAAAACTAATTTATTATTAACCTGGATCAGGATGACAATCAACTCGATATTTTGCTTGTTGATGAACAACATCAGGTGTTTGTATTACTATAATTGGTGTATTATTCCATGTAATTGTATAATTTTGATCGAATGATAATCCTAATCCATTAATTTGAACAATTTGTGTATTATCTTTAATTTTTGGATATAATTGTTTATTATTAATATTAATTGTTGTTGGAATAGATTTAAGACCATAAAAAATTAATGAATCTAAAATTAATTTTGACATATGTGAATAATTATTTTTAATAATATTAATTTTTAATTGATGATTATTTGATGACCATTTAAATCTTCCATAAAAATATTCATTTTTTTTAATTGTATCAATTGATTCTCCATCATCATAAAAAAGATCACCTTTAGCATTACCATTTGAATCTAATACAATAATAAGACCAAATGGTTTTTCTCTAAAACAAAAAAAAGAAAGAATTTTTCAATAACAATTAAAACAAACATTTACTATATATTACCTTGAATATTTTGTATTATTAGCATATTCTTGTATTGGTATAATAGCACCACCTCTTAATAATATTGGTATTGTATCTAATGGTGCTTTCATTGTTATAAATTGTTTTTTTACAGATATTTGTTCACCTGTATAATAATTGTACCAATGTGATGATGGAATATACACATTAACTTGTTCTGTATTATTATCTGTAACTGGTGCTAACATAATATTTGGTCCAATAAGAAATTGAAGATAAAGATCAAGTGTTTTTTTATCTGTTGGATATTCATGAAATAATGGTCGAATAACTGTTGAACCTTCTGTATGAGATTTATAGAATAATGTATAATAATAAGGAAGAAGTAAATAACGAATACGAAGAGCTGAAATCATAATATCAATGGCTTTTGAAGACCATGCAGCTGGATCTTGATCAGGTGTTTTCCATATATTATGCTATATCAATAATACAAAATTTAATAAAATAAATAAACAAGAAAAAAAAAGAAGTGAATTTACATTTCTTGAAAATGGATAAAAAGCGCCGACTTGCATCCAACTAAAATAGAATAAATAAATAAAAAAATAATTTTTGCAATAAATTAATCTAACCGAATACACATTTCTTCAGTTGGAGTTTTATCAAAACCACAAATATCAGCACCATTAAATGGAATTCCAAACCAATTAAATTCAATCATTCCAATTAATGATCTTTTCATTTCATGCCATGTTGCTTCATTATCACCAAGCCAATGTCCACTCCATTGACCTGAACCAACAAAAGTTGAACGTGGTAATACTAAACTTCGTTTATTCGTTATTGATTGCATTATATCTAATGTTGGTTTTGTTTGACTCCATCCATAAAGACTAATAAAATAATTTATTTTATAAAAAATAAAATTAATAAATAAAAAAAATCAATAGACCTATGTACATCATAATGACGATATTTAGGTAAACCTGTTTTAGGATTTATTTCACCTTGATGAGCTGACATACATAATGTTCGATCAGAAAGACGACCAATTCGATTTATTTTCGCATCATAACGAAAGACAGCTTTTGTTCGATAAGGTGGATCATCATATTCATTATATGGACATTTTAATGTATAATTACTACCAGTATCCATCCAATTCCATGGTATATCATCATTTGTATCAAATAGAGCTAGAAAATTTTAAAAAAATCGGTCTTTTAACTGACTTTTTTTTCTTTTTAGAAAGCATCCAATATTATTCTCCATATAAAATCATTCGATGACTTTTACACTTAACTAAATTTCTCATTTTGGAAACTAAAGACTTACAAAAGTAGCGATGGAATGACAAAGAGAAGTGTTCTCAGTCTCTCTAAAATATGCTTGGGACCGATTGAATCTCTTAAAAAGATGATGTGAAGGCGGCACGCATCCATAGAAAAACACAGGAGTGATGTGACAAAAAATGACTACTCTTTATTAACAAACATTCTTGATTTAAACCCATTATGCTACTGTGTTTGGAATAAACTTATACAAGCGATCAAGTGGAATAGAGTGATATTTAAAAACACACTAATTATGATACCAGCGTGAGCTATCATAGAAAAAAAACTTTTTATTTCATTGATAAGAATTCTATTGTTTACTAATTAATGAGATTCGACAAAAGTCGATATTACACTAAAAACTTGTCTGATATCATGGAGATTATCGACAGTTTTTTTAGTCTCTTCTATTGAAACCTGAATGAAATGTATTATTATAACTGCATAGAAAATGTGCTTATTTATATATAAGGTTAAATTAAAATATATTTACCAGGTTCATTCATATCAATCCAAAGTCCATCGAATGTTAAGTTAACACGATAAAAATCTTTAATCATTTGTGACCACCATTTTTGTGTTCGATTTGTAAAGAAATCTAAATTAAGATATATATATATATAAATAAAACTTCATTTTCATTTTTAACTTACCAGGAAAAAAGACATCACCTGGCCAACAACTACCTTTTATTGGTGTTTTTGTATAATCCCATTTAATAAAAACATTTTGACGAATACCTTCAATTGTTGGTTTATAATATATTTGATCATTAATTGAACCAGGATCAAGTATAATAATTGTACGTATACCATTTTGATTTAATTCTTGAAAATATTCTTTAATACCTTTATAATTAATTTGATCAATAGTAAAAACTTTTTGTGCATCCATGTAATCGATATCTGCATACTGTACATCAAGTGGTACACCAGCATCAATATTACGTTTAACAATCATTTTCATATGTGTTAGATTCGAATAATCCCAACGTGATAATTGAAAACCAAGTGACCAATATGGTGGTAATATAGATCGACCAATAAGCCATGTATATTGTTGAATAACTTGTTCAGGTTTTGGACCAAAAAAAATAAAAAAATCTAATATTCCACCTATTGTACGTATTGTTAATGATGGATTTGGTTCAAATGAATAATCCATTGCATTTGAATTAAGTAAAAGAACTCCATGCATACGACCGGATGGATCATCAGCTTTTGAATTTACAAGTTTTTCCATAACAATATAAAATGGATGTTGACCATAATGATTTGCATTTGTATCCCAATTCGTGCCTTGGTCTCGAGCGAATAATCCCCATGATTTACGTTCACTAACATTATGCTTAAGTGTATCATGATTATTTTCACCAAAACCATAAACATGTTTTGATTGAAGTCGTGTTACAATTTGAAGAAATTGTTTATTAAGTACAAGACCACCTAATGATGTATCAAATACAGATGCATCATTTATATTACGTTTTATTGAAAATGAAAATAGATTATCACGATAAGAATTAGTTGAATATGAAAATTTGTATTGTGGTGATAATATATTATCGGATGGAGGAGTTAATGGTATTGGCACCTGTATATAAAAAAAAACAATTTAGAAATCTAAAATATTTTTTTTTCAAATTTAAATACTTCATATCGTTTATGATCTGCATCATAGAGTTTAAATCTAATTATATCATTTGTATAATATTGTATTTCAAGTATAACATTATTGATTGGTGTTGGAAACATACTACCAATTGCTTTATTTCTTTTTAAATGTAAACGTAAATTTTTATTTTTTTGTTTAGTTACTTTTTGTAAAATATATCCATAATTTGGATGTAAATAACATTGAATTACACCTAATCCTGCTTTATCATCATATAGACAGTTGCGAGATAAACATGATTCTTTTGAATAATTTGAAAATTTTGATTCAGATTCAGGATAACAATCAATTCTTTCTTTTAATAATAAGAATGATGAATTTTTATCAGAGAATTTTTCTTGTTTATTACCAAATACATCAAGAATAATTACAGTAATAAGTACAATAAGATATTTCATATTATCTGTTGATTAACACAGATACAATACCTACAAAAAAAAATCTCAATTCATTTTATATTAAAATAAATGATAGAAATCATCGAAGGGAATTATTACTGAATGTTTCAATGTGATATATAATTGTTATAAGATAAGATGAAAAAACATGAGTTCCGTGCAAGTTCAGACGGCAAAGGATAGGCATGAGTTATAGTGGTGAATGTACTTAAAGAGCTTTGAAAACTATAGTTATTTAAAAAGAGGATAATATTTCAATATGATACATATGCACAAGTAGATTATTATATTATAAATAAGCATGAATTTGAATAATGTCTGCTGAAATGTTAAAGAAAATTTGATATTATAAAACAATATTTCCAATAATAATGATTAATTGTCAGATAAATACTATTCTAAACTGTGATTCCAGCTCGAATATCAAATCTTAATAAACAATTTTTAAATACAAATAACGATAAGATAAAATAATTAGAATTTTTCTCAAAAACTTTTTAAATCGGTATTAATTTCTATAATCAAATTCCGTCTTTATAGATAAGCAATATCACTGATTCCAATGATTTATTTTAATTATAAATCCATCAACTAGAGATTTTTTTAATAATCAACATCATCACATCGAGTTTAGCCATATATCACTGTTTTCAAAATATTTTTAATTAATTTGAATTTTATAAATTATAATCAATATGAATGCATTAATGTGTATTTACCTTCTAAAGTCAATATATCATATAAATCGTACTGTTCGTTTGTTTTATGTTTGAAATAAAAAAAAAGATACCATTAAATACTTAATGATAAGAAAAAAGATCATTTTTCCATTCTTTTCATCAATCATCAAATACAATCAATAAGAAGATAGATTAACGAAACTCGATCGACAATCAAATAATACACAAAAAAAATGTATCATTGAAGGTCTTATTTTAATAATCTACTGTTTAACCTTGAGAATCTATATTTGTGTACTATTAACTCGTATTTTTATATTTAAATAAATACTACAGAATATAAAAGAATATTAATATTGCATATTCCATTATTTTTTTTTCTCTTATTTAAGAGGCCCCCCTCCCTTACAAAAGTCGATTTCAATGAGTTCTATGAAGTGAGCATTGACCAATTCTGCCGGTTTTCTAATCAAATAATTAAAAAATCTAGAAAACAAAAATCGATGATGTTTTGAAACTAATAGAACGTGAATAAAGCTGTCTAAATCATTGATTTCTAGAAAATACAGTGGTATCAGAGTATACGTATCACTTGATTTAGAAGAGATAAAACATGCACTTGAACGAGAGCGATGATGTTAGCGTACTGCATTTATTACGCGTTTTGAAAAAGTCTAGTAAAATATATTAAAAATTCGCCATTTTAGTATGATTTTCTAAATTTCAAAGAAAAATCATTCAAAAAACTTATTTATCGTTTTTCTCGAAACGTGTTTTATTGCTCATAAAACTAAAATAACTTCCACATGGTTCAAGATATTCCCAATACTTTTGTTTTGTTTTGAAGGTCTAGATAAGAGTAAACTTTTGTCCGAACATATTTTTTATGAATGACTCTTGGTCTGAGAAAAGCGTAATTTACTATCGTAGGATGACCTCTTCTTGTGCATATTTGCACGTCATGTATATTAATATCTTTATAAAAAATGAATGGAGACGAATTTTAAAATTCTGTTCCGATAGAAGCCGACCTCCGTATCTTTAACCGCAGTCAAGTTATACCGATTCTCCTGGGAGCTAGTAAATCGACTTGAAATTTGGCTTAGTATGACATAAAGGGCTGAAATTTTTACCAGCAGCGTTTCTCATCAAGAGTACTTATCTGTGAAAGTTTCAGCTTAAACGGACTGTTTTGAGTGTAAAATTCATTATGAAGGGGAATCCTTTATTGAAAGAACTTTATTTATACAAATAATCGAAGATACTTTATTGAAAAAAACAAGAACAAAACACAAAATAGACTAAACTAAATCATCGTCATTGATAAATACTGCTTGTGTCTTCTGGCAGCTATATTTAAAGTAGTCCCCATTGGCTTCTTCGTGTTGTGTACCATGACGACATGGATTGACTTGTATTATTAAGAATTCGCCAGCAGTATTTTTCAGTATATGTACAACAATACCTGAACATCGAGACCTTTGAAAGTTAACTTCTCTTGTTTCGATGCACAGATGTTCTTTTCGAAGGCATCCTTTTGTATCGCATAGATGTGATGCTAGAGAGAAATGCACTCTTTAGTGAAAATATCGATAGAGAGAAATATCAACTTACTTTGCTTTTGTTTTTTATGCGCCACGAGCAAAGGTAGACGAAAACGATCCAAAGAAGAACGAAAAATAATGTGTGGAGTTGGTATAGATAAGATTTTGAAGCGCAAAATGTGTTGAAACATTTTTGAACTGATGTTGGTCAAGATTTTTTGCCATTTAAATGTAACTTAATGCGTCGGTACTCAATTGGTGGCTGGTTGAGATCATGTTCCTGAATGTAGCATTTCATCCAGTCTGTCAGAAAGGCACCTAAAAGAATAGAGTTATAAATTTATTTATTATTTTTTAAATAACTGACCGTCTTGTGGTCGAAGACTTTTCATCATTGTAACTTGATCCAGATCAAGCGATGAGCTTACGTGTCACCGGTTCACCAAATAAAGATAACCACCGGAGGCGTACACGGCTTCTTCAAGATCTTTTACTTGATGAGGTTTGAGCAAACTAAGAAATATTTGAGAGTTATTACCTTTTGACGAGAACATTTGAAATTGTTTTATATGATTGAATTAGATAATGATATACGTGTATTGGGTGAAACGTAGAGAGTATATATATATATATATACATTCTATCGATCGAGCATTGTGTTCTGTGAACGATCAATAGTCAAAACGTATGAATAGTCACAAGGAGATAAATAATAAAGCATACATTAGTGGACTATAGCCGAATTGTGACTAAAAATCGAATGAATCTTGTCAATCGACTAATTGATATGACCTTTGCTCGCAATGAAGAAGTTATGAATGAAACAGATATGGAATTACCAACAAAGACGACTAATTATTGTTCTCTTTCTCGTAGAGAAGAGTCTTAGAAACATAAATTGTTTGCTTGCTTGATTGCTTGTATGTCCGCACAAGGTCAAAAAAACATTATATTAATATTTTCTGTAAAACTTGAGCAAAGGGTAATCGGGGTCGAGGAACCCGAATCTGATGTTAGTTTTTTAAAATTTTTTTGAGAATCAATTTTTTACACAAAGGATCACTTTTTTCACAAAAAAATTTTTTTTTATAAGGGTTGATCGAACGGTAATAGAGGACGAAAAATTCAAATCTGAAGTCAGGTGCATAAAAATTATTTGAAGATTAATTTTTTAAACAAACAAGAAATTTTTAACAAAAAGCATTTGTTTTTTATGAAGTTTGGTCAACGGCCATTAATGTCCAGGAGCTTGAATCTGATTTCGATTTTTTTAATTTTATAAATGAATAGCTTGACGGTAATTTAGAAACACGATTTCTACGAGAAAGAGCTGAGCGAGTCTTCAGATGAGCGTTACTTGTATATATAATTCAGAACATTGAAGATATCAACATTATAACTCATCTATTCAATATTGTTGTATTACTAAACCGTATTAACCTTGTTGTTTCGTTCCATTATTTTTTTATTTATTCGTTTTCTTCATTTGTAACTAATTTATTCGTGTTTTTATATTTATTTGTTTTGTAGATTATTCATTTAAAAATTCTTTTCATTATGACGTCACATGTGTGTTTATACAGTGCTTCGGCACGTCGTTGGACAAAGGCCAGCAACTGTTGTTTAATGGAAATACTAACGGCAAACCCTTACGCATCGTCAAAGCAAAAGGAAGAAATCATAGCATGGGCTGGTGTATCTAGGGAAGACTTGGGGGGTAAGTGCGAGTAGACAAAACATTTAATGATTTTTCTTCTGATTATAGGCAAAACTGAAAAATATGCACAAGAACAAAAAAAAACAAATCCAATTATCCGCACAACAAGTAGAGGAAGTGAATGAGCTGATCAGCATCGGTATTCAATTACTCAACAGCATCACCCGGATACAAGCACTGCAATTGTACGACGAAATGGTAGATGGTATTACAGCTGTCAAACGTATTAATCATCGACATATTATGCCTGCACTGGCCGAAGATGAGTTGAAGAAAATGACTGGACAAAAAGATCGTGATGGTAAGTTTCATCGATTTCTTATTATTCTCTTCATTATTTTGATTTCAGGTGCTTTCTTCGTCGACTAGATGTCTTGTATGATATCCGAACAGCGCTTATTTTCACCACCATGTACAGCACCTCATTTGACATTCAAGAAAAACGGTGCATTATGGACCTGCATTCGAAGAAACATTGATGCCATTTGCAAGCATAAAAAGACATTAAATATATACGTCCAGAAGCACGATGTTACTCTGCGAATAAAGGAAGACCAATTACCGAAATTGTCGACAAACGGAGCTACAGGTAAAATAATAATCATTCATAAAATTCATTTATTTCCTTCTTTTAGCGTCACACTTGTCTGACACAAACGGATGTGTGTCGAAAGACCATATTATTATGGAATCCTTTGCACTCAACCATGACCGGGCACGATGCGACGGTATTATTTTGACCATACGCCCAGTAACAGCAACAGAACCAGCCCACATAAGCAAAGCAACCCCATGCCATTATGGTAAAAAAAGATAATACAAACAATAATCCATTTCAACACAGTTGCCAAAAACTTCAGTTGATTTATCTTGATGAACTTTCATTAAACTTTTTAAATAAACAATTAATAAACTAGCATTATTTTCATAATAATTCTTCGTAGATATTCTCGAATAAAAAGAGAATCATATGAAAAAATTGCGATGCTTACAGGTCTCAAACACATTTTTTTAACCCTTTGGTTGCGGGGCACGCATATATGCGTGTTGAACTTTTTACAAATGTCCCCGTCATCATAATATTATTTAGACTTGATCGACAAGACTTCTCTCTTTTCCTCTTATCTTGGGAATAGTATTGCTTCATCGTCCCGCATTCTATATGTGTATTCACGTGCTCTCTTCTGCGTTCTGATACGCCTGCTTCTCACATTCTATCTCGTTCTAATGCTATTTAAAATGGAGCATAAAAACCTACTCGGTTTGGTGATTTTCAAAGTGAACTGATTCGACAACAGATTGAAATATATAAGACTCAATTCAAGACTCCAAATGGTCATCCGACTATCGGAGGTAATCCCATACGTCTTACTCCACGTCATTTTCCATCTCTAGTTCCGTCAACGATATAGAAAAAATTGCACGAAGATCTTGTATATTTTGTAGTCATACAAGCAGACGCAAGAAAAGCATGCCAATACACGTTATCAGTATGATGTTTGGAATTTTGGACTTTGTGTGATAAGCTGTTTTAAAGATTATTTTATTCTGAAACATTTCCAAATGCGTCTAATTATATGCTACTAAAATTCATTTCAGACTGTGTGAAACGAAGAAAAAAAATATCTTAAAAAAAACCCGTAACTAAAGGGTTAATGATACGTAACATATAAATCTATGAAAGTTATTGATTATCGAAGTACTATATATCTGTAATAAAACAAATCTAATTATGTAATTAAAGTCTGGAAAATATTTTGTTATAAATGACGATTAGTAATCGTGTATAATGTAGAAAATTGAAATACGGTTGCACAAAAATTCAATGCATGTTGCCTGATAGAAGTTCACTGGTGATGTTCTGATGTTTGTATATTACACGGATAGACTATGTGTAGTTTCTTTCAAAAACAGAAGGTCTATTTAAAATACTTCTAAGTGATTTTTCAAAAAAGAAATATGAAATAAATGAGGTAATGAGAACGCAGAGAATAGTAGGTGACTTCGTCGTCATTATCAGATGCATATTCACAATCTGATATTGAGTCACAATAATGTATATTATCTAAATTAGGTAATGAAGATTGTTTGTCTGTTTTGAGGTGATAACGTTCATAAACAAGGAACCAAACTGCAGAGGTGACATGTGAGCAGCACCTGGCTACTCTAGTACCATCTTTGCATGTGCAATACCAAGCGATTATTTAGTTTTTTATAAGAAAGAAAAGGCAGTAGAATCTCTTCAAATAGTGGACATCGAACTGAATGACCTCTTGAAATCGTATATAAATGAACTATGAAGGTCAATGTGGTATTATAAAACTCCACAAGGCAAGCATTCAAAAGCCTAATGTTGGGACATTTTTGAAGGACATACTAAGGTCTACTTGCGTAGAAAAAATGGTGATGAAATCTCTTAAAAGAAAAGAGATCGAAAGTATGCAAGTCAAGTATTATACTGTATCGTCTATGTTACATATGTCGTCTAGTATTTATATGGTTGAATCGATAGGAAAATTACTATTATAGGAAAAATATGATCTAGATAAATAGTACAATCAATTATCTTTGTGATTATATTTGATTAGTGTAGGTTTTCTTATGATTTCCAAATAGAGCCTGTTTTGCTATAGAATCCACCCCCATCCTATGAGACTATTGATAATAACGAAAGAGTGAATTATCGACAAAAAGGAAAATGTTTACCGATCAAGCTGAAAATTGTAGAATTTATTAATATTATTGACCTCTATAATTGCTGAAAGTTTCAGGGCAAACGGTCTTTCCTTTCTGAATTTTCTCAAAACCACACGAGTCCCACCCGCTCTCTGATACCATAGAAATATCAATATTTTGAGGTTTATCATTTTTAGGGTAATTCTCAAGATCCCAAAATTGTGATCGTATTGACATGTAGTACTAGGATAGTAGTCTTTGCGAAAACAGTTTGAGCAACATCGTACGAGCTGATTGGGAGAAATCGAATTCACAAGATGGACCTCTTTTTGGCCTATATTGAAATTAGTATTTGAAATGAAGATATTACTTTTTCACAACATATCTCTTATTATATAGGCTAGTTATGTTCCCCATCTCGAGATCTATCTCTGGTTAAAATTTCAGGTCCCTATCACATTCTGGTGAAGAGATATTGTAAAAATACTGATGGTTGCCGACTACCTAAAAAAATCAAAAATTGATAAAAAAGCATTTTAGGGCCTTTCAGTCGGTATTTTGTATCTCAGCCAAAATTCAAGCTTAAGAGCTAAAAATTTGGATTTATACCTAAAAAAATGGCCTCTACCAGATGGGCTAACTCCCATCACGATCGGCGATGTCGATTGAGCAGCTCTGGTCGTGGTTCTTGCGCAGTAACTTATAGGGACATGGATGAAATTTACTCAGACAATTTCTTTGTTCTTTCTATTTAATCAATGGCAATAAACCGGGAGAATATAAACTATATTTGACATCTTTCATGCACAAGATACGGAACACAACGAAATAAAGCGAAAATGATTTGTAGACAGCACTATTTATATGAAATACGAAGGACAATAATGAAGTGCCGATTGAACATCGATGGAACCTCTAGAAACCACTCTTTCTAGTGCTGAAAGGTTGAGATCTTTAGCTTGGAGTGATCGAAAGATATTAATCATAGAGTTTTCCCCATCTATTTTTGGCGTCGACATTATTAATTTCTCAACAATCAATAAAACTTTGATGTTAAAAAAAGTTGTTTTCTTGGCTTATTATAACTTTAATTTATTACTGTAATTATCAAGGATGTGAGACCCAATGAATACAATATGAATTAACAAGCGATGTAAGATATGATCATCAATAAATCATTTCGGTTTTAATAGATTTTCTGCAGACAATGCTGTTCTTTTAGTGTTGATAATTAATCTGGTTTTCATGCGTTTAATTAATAAAACTTCAAATAGTATTAGAAAACATTTTGGCTTGATTTTTCTTTATCTGTATAGTATTACTTAGAAAAAGAAACATTATATATAAACCAACATTCATTTTTCTTTATTAATTTTCATCAATACAATTGCAAGAACTTTAATCAAATGCAATTTTTTTTACCAAACAATAAAGTAATCAATCTTATATACATAGAATTTCAATATATGACATCTTTAAATGGCTTCATGCCTACTTTATTTTATATGTCCGAAAAAGACGTACAATAATTAGATTTGAAAATTCGTATGGGTTGCATTGTTGATGTATGAAGTGAGTTACGTACATACAATGTATAGAAAAAATATTCTAGCAAGTGTATCTTCATAGACATAGAAAATTGTATTAATGAAGGTGACAGCTATAACACATGAAAAAATGACTAAAAGTAAACGTTCTTTGTAATTCTTTCTTCAAATTATGATAGAATTTAATATCTAGATAGTCAATTATCATCAAAACCTCGTATGACTAAATTATTTCGTCGTCGATCATATAAAAGTCAAGTAAACATTTTTATATTTGCTACAGGATAGTTTTATTATTATTGAATGTTCTAGCCTCGTCATTCAACACCAATAGATATTCATCCTAACACTATCATTCATACAACTATTGGATCATTGAACAGAACGAGTATTACAAGTAATCAAATTCGACCAATAATCACTCATGACAATTTAAATGAAAGATCAAAAAATGATAAATGTTCAATCAGTGTAAATAAAATTAGAATATCTTCCTATTCACATCCACAAGTACGATAAATAATGAATAAAATTAATATTTTATATACAAAAAAAAAATAAATATAATGTGTGAATTTTTCGATGTTTTATTCTTTCTATTGTAGTCATCTCGAAGTCAATCTGAAAATAATAACGAAAGAAATCATTCACAACAACACAACAATGATTTAATGTACATCAAAAAAGAAAAGAATACTAAGGAAAAAAACTTCGATAAAATATTTACAACAGCTAAAAAGGCTCGTGATCAAGTGAGTATTCATAAAAATGTTTCCTTTGACTGCAGTCATAGGCTTAATCCCAGAATTGACAGTGTATTATCTATGTCAGAGGTAAAGATAATCAATCATTCGTAGGTTTAGCGTTCTCAAGTCCTTAAGTACTATATGTTATAGGAATATCTTTAGATCCTCAAGTTCAATATTGTAAGCACACCTTTAAATCGTCTAGTATGATATTCTAAAAATCAATTTGAATGTTATAGCGGAGTATATGAAGGCACTCTATGAGATAATCTGCCTCAGCTTAGTTTCTGTGGTTGAGAAACAAATACTTAAATGGTAGAAAAATTTGTACAGTCAAAGAATCTAGTAGATCGTGTCGATCCACGCCACTTGTTTCACTTTAATGATTAAATTTATTTTTCGTAGAACATTACTCCTGATGAAATACCAAATGGCAATCGTAGTTATTCAAGAGTAAACATTTCTTTCATTTTTTTTTAAATCTTATCTTGTTCATTATATGAAAATATAGATTGTCGATCGATCATCAAGTCAAATAAATTTTGAAAATAAATCTCATGAAAAATTCATTAAAAAAAAGACAAGAAAAAACCCAAGAAAGATGTTCGTAGTTTTTGTGTACTTTTTATATATAAATGATGTTGATGTGAATATTTTCAGTGGTTATTGTTGTGGATGTTCACGTTTGTGTATATTTTTGTCTTTGGCTGGTATTGTTTTGCTTGTTGCAGCTATTGCTGCAACTCTTGTTTCATTACTAGGCACATCAAAAACGGCAACAAGTAAGATAAATAATCTTTAAATCAAGAAGAATAACAAATACTCTATGGCTAGAAACTTTTAAGAAGAAATATAAATCAGAGGCTGAAAATCTGAGTGAAAATATTTAATATTTGACAGACTCATTCTTTACGAGATTTCATTAGTTATTTTGATACCCATTTGTAAGATTTATACGTTAAATCTCGCACAATTTTGATTTAGAAATATTTTGATAACAAACTGAGCTCACCGAAAACTGATTGAATTTCATTGTGACGAGCATAATATATAAATTCACTATAAACTAAAACTTGTGCACATTTAACTATAGAATAAGTTAATTGTTTCTTGTTTTTCGCCACATCAGCCATTTTGGAAGAATAACCCGGTCAATAACATTACTTGCATGGTTTTTAATCTATACAGGAAAATTTTGAACCAAATTCATCAGAGAAGAATTTATCTTATGAATTGCAGTACTTGTCATAACATTGTGTGTCCAGCAGAATCAACGAAATTATTTTTGTGACAAAGATTTGATTTTCATTTTTTGATTTAAGGTCCACAATAGGGGAACCGAAACGATGAGCACCGGAAAGTTAAGCACGAATATAAAAGGATAAGTCAAATCTATTCTAAAAGACGGATCAATATGTTCGTTAATAAGATCATATATTAGATTTAATGAGAAAACATAATAGGTTTAACTTAATTACAGTTAATAATCTAATTTCCCAGAAATAAAACAATCAATCATATTTAAAAGAAAAAAACAATGCATGTTTTTGTATTATTCGTTCTCATTTTTTCAATATGCAACGACACGAATTTCTGGTAGAGTGAGAGCAGAAATTGAGCCGCATATGTAATACTTGAAACTTCAATTCACGTATTCAGCTATTCAAGTTTTTAACTATTCCACTATTCAACTACTCGAGTATTCGGCAAATCGTGACTAGAGGGCGTCGTGATAGCTGAGAATGCCGCAAAATCGTGTCCATAGGCAAGACCCGTACAAACGGGGAGGTTTGGGTGAGTGTACACCCCATCAATAACTCGAAATTCTTCGTTTTTTTCAGTGACGTGAACAAATTTTGTGCTATTTTAAGAAATTTTGCTCGAAATATTCTTTTATACTTCCTCCCCCAAAAAATATTCGCACCCTTTCAAAACCCGCTACACCCTGCTCCCTCTCCTCAAATCTTAGACTCTTCGCACAGACACTGCCTACTCTGGGTTCAATGAAATTCCGAGCAGTCTATAAATGATTGAAGATTTATGTTTTTTTTCCTTATTTATAAGATACCTGACTTTTAATTAGTCTTCGAACAGCTGGACTGAATTTGTAAAAATTATAGCTGTTTAGGAATTGAATATTTGAACTCAAATTTCAAGTTTGGCTCTACTTTTTTTTATTCGTGCTTAACTTTTCGGTGCTGAACTTTCTCGTGCTTATCATTCCCGTGCTCATTGTTCCTCGTGGTCATCGTTCACCAATCCCAACAATAGGTAGACTTCAAGCTGATTTAAAATCTGTTTGTAAATATCTCATAACACAAGAGAAACGGATTTTCATCTGAAATTACTTGAATTCATTTTTTGACATCCGTTTTCCTATATTTTAATAGTCAAACCTAGATTTTCAAAGGAAAAAGACTTTGTTGAAAGAATCTCTAATAGCATCACATCAAAACCTATTATTGCTCAGAGGATCTCATAAAAGAAGACTCATACAAATCCTCTGATTGATGTCGGGTGCTTCGTCCTTAGAATAGTAGGAACAAAAGTCTTGCTAAAATTTGATTCATTGAAAGGGAAAAGTTTCTAGTCAATCAGATCGTAACAAGGCCTTTTTCACTAATGTAAAAACAAAACATAGTGTTGCTCAGATCAATGAGGAATTTGAAGAGATCCTCATTCATAGGATCCAAACAATATGCTGTTTTGTTTTTTCAGTAATGGTGAAAATTCCTAATGGAATATGATTGATCGAAGAAGCATCGTTCGATCAAGTTTCATCGACTTGAAGAATTTTTAGTGAAGACTTTTCAAAACCTCTTATTTTTGTAATGTAAAACTTCTCTAATGAGATAATCCTACTTGCAAGTTTTTTCTTGTCTGTTATCTGGTAACACAGTAATAACTTGTCTTCCTTAATCCAATGCCTAAAATCATTGGAATAAAAGAAATCATTTAAAATCAACAGAATCATGGAACCAGTTGTTTCTTCCTTGATTTTTTAAGTGCTGACCTCGACGACGACGATGGTCACGGCAGACAATATGACTACTCAGACAACAACAGAGACCACCACGACCAGTTCGACGACTCAAACAACAAGTGAGACTACTACTACCAGCACGACTACTCAGACAACAACAGAGACAACTACTACCA
>JAJEKB010021488.1:1952261-2003275 GCA_022393335.1 Macrotrachela quadricornifera | reverse complement strand
AATTTTCTTAAATTCCTTGAATTCCACTATATCTGTTAAGAGAAAGATGCCCTCACCCTCACTATCGAGAATGTCTAGGATTTTAAGGAAATCAAGGAATTCAAGGAAACTGTAGAAATTTTCTGAAATTACGTGATTTTGTTGAATTCCTTGAATTTCTTGATTTTCCAATCGGTGGATCCTGGGTACTGTTGAACTGACTAGATTTAACGAAACATTTTCTCTGTTATAATAAGAACAAAATACTATGTTGTTTGGGTTATGCGAAAAAGAGAATATACCCATGTAACTAAAAAACCAAACACATTTCATGTAAATGGTTATTTTCAAAATTTTCATCATTTAAATGGTGATTTTTAAAATTTTCATCAAAAAAATTGCATGACTTTACTTCTCTCAAAAGTCACCAAAGTCATCACATTACTTTCATTACTTTTACATCATTTTCATTTGATGACTTTGATTACTTCGGAAAAATCAAAATCATTACATTATTTTCATTACTTTTACATCAATATCATCCGATGATTTTGATTACTTCTGAAAAATCAAAATCATTACATTATTTTCATTACTTTTACATCATTTTCATTTGATGACTTTGATTATTTCGGAAAATCAGAATCATTACATTATTTTCATTACTTTTACATCAATTTCATTCGATGACTTTGATTACTTCTGAAAATCAAAATCATCACATTATTCTCATTACTTTTACATCGTTTTCATTCGATGACTTTGATTATTTCGGAAAAATCAAAATCATTGCATTATTTTCATTACTTTGACATCATTTTCATCGCAGGATTTTGTTTATTTTGGAAAAATAAAAATCAATAGATTATTTTCATCACTTTTGCACAAGTTTCACCCATGACTTGGATTATCTGAGAATATCAGAATCATTACATTAGTTTTGATTACTTTTACATCATTTTCACCGCATGATTTTGATTACTACGGAAAAATCAAAATCATTAGATTACTTTCATTACTTTATCATCGTTTTCATTGAATGACTTTGGTGTGAAATACATCATGTGTCACGATGTTTTTTAAAAAATGCACCAGGAAAATGATGAATTTAGAGTACATGTCGACATCTGTCTTTACAAATACCCTTTTCAATGTTTTCTAGAGAGAGCTCTATGTGTGAGAACACACAAAATCTTATGCCTCAGTTTTCTAGCAGAAATTAACTTTCTTACTCTACCCAAGTAATCAAAACATGAAAAAAAAATTGATGACTTTCATGTAAAAACACGAAAAAAATGACATTTTTTTGATGAAACTGGCATAATAATCGTTGATTTCCATTTTCATCAGTTACATTTGATGATTTTGAGTTTTAATCAAAGTCATCAAGTGACATTGATTTTTAGTCAAAATCATCAAATGACATTGATTAAAAATCAATGTTTAACCAAAGTCATTTGATGATTTTAATTAAAAATTAAATTCATGAAATGCAACTGATGAAGATTTTCATTTTAATCAATACAAATGGGAAACATCGATTTTTATATGTATTTGATCAGAAAAAATGTTATTTTTTTTATTTTTTAGTTGCATTGGTGTCTCTCCTTTAAGTCATGTAGCTCTTTTACTGTTCTAGTTGCCTTTAGTCTTGGTAGTGCGTTTTGTCTTCGTATGCTTCTTTTGCGTCCTACAATTCTTGTATATTTAGTCCGCTTACTCTCTCTTGTCTTATTTTCTTCTACTGTTTAGAGAAATTTGCTTTCTTTAGTGTCTTCAGAGTTTCTAACTATTTTGCTCTGTTTTCTGATTTTAAGCGTTTTGAGTTCGTTCACTCCTTTTAGTATTTTCAATCCTTACAAACTCTTTAGTCGATTTAGTCTTTATATCTATTCTAGATGCTTTAATGCCATTAGGTTTTTTACCCATTGTACTCTCTTTACCTCTTTTACTTACTTCAAGCGTTTTGGTCTCTTTTTCTCTTTTTAGTTCCTTTTACCCTTCAATTTGTTTAACCCCTGCGCTGCTTTATTAGTTTTTCTGTTCTGACCTGCTTGAGTTTCTTTTATTTCATTCAATTCCTTGATTAAAATTAGTAAATGAGTTACATATTGAGTAGAAAAGATAGGTGGTGAACTAAGATAAAGCAATTCCCGTTTTAATCGATGACCACTGTGTGCAGCGCAGTAAACTTGATCTTTGAATAAAGACCGAATCAAATAATGCCAGCTAAGTCTACATGTGAGTCGAGAAGGACATTACTGAAACTCATTTTATTTTTGGTTTCATTTCGTGAGTCGACGCCACAATGTATTTCAGTCGCATTATAATTGAAGTTCTCGTTTCATACGTTTCAAATGATGTGTGAAAGAGACATATGTAGGGAGATAGGTAGATAGATAGATCCGTAGATCGAGATATTAATTGGCAGATAAATAGATACATACGTAGATGGATGGATAGATAAGTAGATTGAGAAATAAATAAATAGATAGATAGATAGATATAAATAGGTGTGTAGTTGGATTGTTAGATACATAGATGGAAACATACATGGATAGGTCGGTAAATAGACAGACAAATAGGTGGACAGATAGATGAATGTATCTATGTATCTATCTACCTATTCATTTATCTATTTATCTACAGATGAATAGACAAATAAATAAGTAGATAAATACATGGATAGAGAGATTAGCTAAATAGATAGATGATTAGACAGTTAGGTACGTCAATAGATGAGTAAGTACGTAAGTAGATAGATAGTTAGATAGATAGATTGGTAAGCACCTAGTGATAGTATATACCCATGTAACTAAAAAATCGGAAAAATGATATTTTCTATAATGAAACCGTCGTAAAAATCGATGTTTTTCATTTTCATCGATTAAAGTGAAAATTTTCATCAGTTGCATTTCATGAATTTAATTTTTAATCAAAATCATCAAATGACTTTGGTTAAACATTGATTTTTAATCAATGTCATTTGATGATTTTGATTAAAAATCAATGTCACTTGATGACTTTGATTAAAAATCAAAATCATCATTGTCATGAGTGTAAATTGTAAAAACATGGCATGCCGTTTAAAAAACCTCAAAGATTATGTCGCTTTCATCATTTGAAATCAAATTTTTTTGGCTTTCGTCATTAGAAAAAATTAATGATTTTGATGATATTTTCATGATATTCATTGCATGACTTTCATGTAAAAGTCATCATTTTCATGAGTGTAAATTGTAAAAACATGGCATGCCGTTTAAAAAACCTCAAAGATTATGTCGCTTTCATCATCTGAAATCGCATTTTTTTGATGTTGGTCATCATTTTTCTTTAAAAAAAATTCATAAAAATGATGTAAATTACATCATGTCTTGCCATGTTTTGATTACATGGGTATCCTATTTCGCCATATTGCACTTTCCGGAATTAGTTCCGCCTCACAAATTAATTTCACTGATCCTGGAATAGGACCAAACTGAAACACAATCTGATTGCGAAAGCACTTCCAACAGTAACTTCCAATTCCAGAATTGCTCATCGGAATTAGTTCCCACCGCCTCCGTCACGATTGATAGTGTTGTTGCAGATTAAACTCAAATATAAGTGAGCGATTCCGAAACGGAACTTCCAGAATCGGTTCGAGACGGAATCATTCGGGATTACACGGAATTCCTTACGATTTCGGCATTGATGGAATCAGTGCCGATTTTGAAATCGTTCACTGCAATCGCTTCCTGTCTTCACCTTCGTGTTTGGTATTGTCCCTACAGATTAATCTCAAACATAACCGAGCGATTCCGAAAGTGGACGGAATCAGTTGGAATAGTTGAAGTTGATTTCGGATATCCTATAAATTGGTGGAATTGATCCTGGAATCGAAGTTTCTATAGATGTCATACAGTTTCGGCATCGGTGGAATTAGTTGCCTAGGCAAAACTGATTTCCTAGTGTTCAACATCGCGATATAGGATGGCTGCTCGCGAAAAAGGATCTTTACATACAACAGTATACTTCGTGAGGATCTTAGTAGTGGAAACCTTTCCTAAATTGTGGCTCATTCAACTTTTCAACCAGCACCGAAACCAACCCACAAACGAGCATTTTTCGTTCTGAATACTAATGCTTACAGGATTCCACAACACTGCCAAATTTTCTACAATCTCCACTACGTGAGCCTTTCCCGATGTTCTGTCACTGTATAGGAAAGTCACACACGCATTTCTTATAGCATATGAAACATGCAACGTACATTTGCTGGTCACAAATCTAGAGGATCAGTCGCTACCTTCCCTGGATAGAGTTGAGGACATAAGGATATCTACATGTGATAGCAGTTGAGGACTCAAGGGTACCCCCATGTCATAGTATTCGAGAGTTTAAGGATACCTCCATACTAAGGTTGTTAAAGACCTAACAATGCCTCTGTATGATAGTAACTGAGGAAGTATGAATTCTACAGTAAGTGTATTTTGATTAATGGTAAAAATCAGCGATTGGCACACGGACGAACAGACCAGCAATTTCCGTTGCTAATACTCATCCTTTCAGGATTGAGAATAAACAAAAAATGAAGGACATAAACAAATGTCTTCATTTTACCGTGACGACTGAAGGAAAAAGTATGTTTTCATGTAAATCAATAAGAATACATCACATTTCTATTATAACTCTAAATATTCTATTTAAGACGAGAAGAAAAAGCCACATTAAAAATCCTATTTACTTAAGAAATGTTGTATTTTATCGTATGTTTGCATAGAATGTGAAAGGATAATATTAATTGTTGCCATTCTATAAATAAATAAAGAACTATAGACATAAACGAATGTCTTTACTTTATAGCGACGACTGAAGAAGGAGACATTTTTTCATGTAAAGCAAGAAAAATAGGTTTCATTTCAGTCAAATTCGGCGATCAGAGTATATGAAGTTTCCTTTAAGGAGGTATGACCTTTTTTATAATGATAATCATCGTTTTTTTTCAGATTTCAACATTTCTTCTTTTAATCAAAGATGGAGCTTTCTATCTCTAACTAATTTCGATCCAGAGGGATCTATAGGACATTTTTCTTTTTGTCGTCTTTTGTCCTGTTTCACCGCATTGTTTTGTCTTGCAATGAGAAGGAAAATAATCTGTCAAAAATGTGTGTCCTGTGTTATCCTATGCTTGATAGCAGAACAGAGTAGAGAGTCCTGGAAGACTTAGAACTATTTCATTAATTTACAGGATTATATTCAACATAAAAGATTTTTGCACTTACTCACATAAGGATTATTTGATATCTATTTTGCACTATTCTCCAATGAATTTTAGAGCACAATTCTCATAAAAAATAAATAAATCACGAGTGTACATAGAAAAAATGAATAGTGAATACTAGAAATTGTATACATCCGAAAAAGATCAAATGCTGAGTTTCGCGTAACATAAGTACAGGAGAAAACCAAGGAACGACAAACAACATACAGAATTGATTCCAAGTCAAAGAGAGAAGCTAACAATGGAAGGTTTTATATTGTTGAGCGAATTGATTGGTTTTATTCGTGTTAAATGATAGGTCTCACTGAGAAACTAGCAAATTTAAAATATGAGCTACTCATGGCTTGCCTACAAAGAGATATTTTAATTTTAAGGTATGTGAAACTTAGGTATATAAATGAATCAAAGGAGGTTTTATCTACTATTACAAGGAGAAAACATAGTGTTGTTCGGCCCGATTATGAGATTTTTAGGAAACCTCTTTCATATGGGCCGAACAACACCATGGTTTATTCTTATAACAGTAGAGTGAGTTTTTCCTGTAGCCCATAGAAACGGCGTTTTCTATTAACTGCCAGAAAATTTAAGTCTACCATTATAAGGACAAAGCATGATGGTGTTTAGGCCAATCTTAGGGTTATCAATGATGCTCTTTCATATGGCCAGAATGACCATATGTTTTGTCCTTATAATGGTAGACTTAAATTTTCTGGCAGTTAATAGAAAACGCCGTTTCTATGGGCTACAGGAAAAACTCACTCTACTGTTATAAGAATAAACCATGGTGTTGTTCGGCCCATATGAAAGAGGTTTCCTAAAAATCTCATAATCGGGCCGAACAACACTATGTTTTCTCCTTGTAATAGTAGATAAAACCTCCTTTGATTCATTTATATACCTAAGTTTCACATACCTTAAAATTAAAATATCTCTTTGTAGGCAAGCCATGAGTAGCTCATATTTTAAATTTGCTAGTTTCTCAGTGAGACCTATCATTTAACACGAATAAAACCAATCAATTCGCTCAACAATATAAAACCTTCCATTGTAAGAAAAAAAAAGTTTTATGATTTTTTATGTAATTATTTTTGTACTAATCTGACAAGCAAGATTTTACCTACCTCTTCCGACTTCAAAGTTGTTCATTGTTCGTTTTATTTTCTCTTTCTTTCGTTTCTGGTATGCTTAATGAAATCAAAGCTCAAAGAACGAAGGTATAACTTTAAGTAATAACTGATAATGTTATCCATATAGTTTTCCTACATATCGGGTGTCTCAAAAATCCCTTCTACATAAATTTTTCGTTCATCTTTATCATTTCCTTTATATACATAAAGGCCCACCCCCTCTCAAAAAAAAGGAATTTTCGACAAAAATATCGATTTTTAGATTTAGACATAGTTAGATAGCCCATCATCTCTACTTTCGAACTATAATTTATTGGTTTTTGAGGGTATTACAATAGTCTTTCTGAAGACCCGTACATTAAAAAAAATTCTTTTCGAAAACTTCAGTTATTGAAGTTATTTGAGCTTTTCGCTTACGCGTAAAAAAAAACTACGTCACACGTATCTCTCCATGTGCTCATTCGACTCACCATAGTCGATAACCTATAATGAACTTCCTTCTTGTTTATTTACTACCATTTTTAAACGAAAAAATCGCGATAATCAAAGAAAAAATCGCGATAATCAAAGAAAAAATCGCGATAATCAAAGAAAAAATCGCGATAATCAAAGAAAAAATTGTTTTGCGTTTTTCTCGAAACTGTATTTTTTTGTTTTATTTGACTGTGTGTCAAAGATTTCTCCGCCATTTTAAATGCTAGAAAACTCGGGAAGGTTTTAAAATGAAGGTAAATATCAGCGCTACACCCTAACAAAGCCGGAATTTTTATTGTCAATTTATGTTTTGACAAAAAACTCGAGTTTTCTAAAAAATTAACCTGGGTTTTTCGAAAAAAATGTCTAAAAAAATCCTGCTTTGTTAGGTTGTAGGGGCAGGTCTTCTGTACGTTTTGACACCATCCCGAGGTCCGTATCACTAAAATTGAAAAAAAATCTTTGACACACGAACACCTACTTTTTGACCCTTGATGTTACAATAACTCGCGAGGAACTCAATATTATGAGCTCAAATTTATACTGAGAACTAGCAATGGTCAGATACATATTCAGGAAAAATTTCAGTAAGATTGAGTGTTCTGGGAAAAAAAATTTAAAGGGCGGGGGTGGGTCTGAGCTTATTTTTTTTTAAATGAAAGGTGGATGCATCGAGTTTTTTTCTGTACGAACAAATTTTATAAGCATTGTATAAAGATATCATCTTTCAGCGAAAAACCATAAAGTAGACTTTATTTCTAGAAGGACAATAGGTCCGACAGGCCGAACAGCCATGCTTTGTATTGCAATTTTCATTCACTAAATACATTGTATTTAGAAAAACAAAATATACTACAAGATGCAGCGTGAAAAGCTCTATAATTTACGAAGAACAGCTTAATTTCCATATGAAATAAGAAAGAAGGAGTTTCATCAGTGTAGAAAGAAAATGGCAATCTTTGTAGCAACAAAAATTAGCCGCATGGGAATTTGAACACCAATGGTGCATATGTAAATTGTATAGCTTTTCACACTGCATCTTGCGGTATATTCGATATTTTAATACTGTATATTAAGTGAATGAAAATTCCTGTCCTGCCGGTAAGAAAAATCTTTGATATTTCTAAGTAAGATTCTTGAAAGATATGATCGAGATCCTGTAAGGGTTTGCTGTTTTTTCCTGAGGAGGCGACTAAGTCTTGGAAAAAATGAATAGCCGCGGAATTTCGAGATCTTGACAGAATTTCAATCAAGATTTTCAGAGTATCTGGAAAATACAC
This sequence comes from Macrotrachela quadricornifera, assembly GCA_022393335.1. Taxonomy (NCBI): domain Eukaryota; kingdom Metazoa; phylum Rotifera; class Eurotatoria; order Philodinida; family Philodinidae; genus Macrotrachela; species Macrotrachela quadricornifera. The sequence continues at coordinate 1,995,152 of JAJEKB010021488.1, read as the reverse complement.
GAACATCGGCAAACATTCCTCAAGAAGAGATAACTTAGATTTGCGTATACCGCTAGATAGAGCGCAGTGATTTATGTTCACGAACACTACTACTGCACTATTTATTAAAGAGAACTTCGATGCTTTGTACCTACAATTACTCATAAACATCTGAGAACTACCACGACTACGAACATTCCATTAACTTCATCAAATACCTGAGCAGTCATTCTATTCCGCGATGCTGAACATTAGGGAATTAGTTCCGTCTAGGGAACTAATTCCACCGATTACGGAATCAATTCCACCAATACCTAGTATATCCGAAATCAATTCCACCAATACCTAGTATATCCGAAATCAATTCCACCAATACCTAGTATATTCGGAATCGGTACTGATTCCATCAATTCTGAAATCGATCGAATTGATTCCTGAGGCGGAACTAGTTCCGCAATGTGCAACATCGCGGAATAGGCTGTATTCTCAAATACCTGCGAACACTGGTTATTTGCAGTTATCTCGGTGTTGTTATCCTATATAAAGTGTTTGGTTATGAAGATCAATACTTTTAAAAATCGATTGTTTCGAGGTATTGATTGATGCCAGCAATGTTAATGCAAATTATAGGTATCTGGAAAAGTCGCTTTTTCTAAAAAGTATTCATTTTCAAGAACAAGCTCTTTCAGTAAAATAATAACATCGAGATAAGTGCAAATAATCGACGTTCGCAGGTCTTTGAAGGAGTCAACGCGGCGTTCGTGAGTGTTCGCAATAGGGCTCGAAAAGGATCTCGTTTTTATGGCTTGGCTTGGCCTGACGCGACCCAGCTAAAGTGCTGACTCGTCGACCCGTCCTAATTTAGTGCAGTTTGGTTCGGTCCAGGCTCGAAGGAGTTTTTTTAAGAACCTTTCTTCATGCCAGAATTCGAAAATCATATACACAATTAGCAGTGTCCATAAGAGCACATTATCCAAATATTATAGGGAATTTTTTAGTCAGATTGTTGAGATAAAAATAAAATCAATATGGGATCAATCGAGCTGCTTATTGAATCAAATGAACAAACAAAAAATGTTCGAAGATTTTTAAAGTATATAACGATTGTTTTTATGTAACTGGATGTCCTTAACCAGTGCTTCTCTGTTAAAAAAATGCATGGAAAGAGCACCATATCAGTCGTTGAAATTTTTTGCGAAGAGAATCATTCGATAAGATGGGACGCGGTAAAAATACTGTGTGAGAAATAATTATAAATATCCCCAGTAATAAGCTCTAGATATTTTTTACTTCAATTTTAATATGTATCCGCCAAACTTGTCGTCGCTATTACAAGTTTGACATTATTATCCAAAAAAATTAGGTATTTCCAAAAACAAAAAATGAAGTCTGAAAATTATGTGTCAATATTTTCTACTTTTTATACAGATCATTTTCGACTTAAATAAATCTTACCTTTGCTAAATGTTCGAATAAGGAAGAGCGTGCGCTAAAAAAATGGTAAACTTCCTATTGAGTTATTAATTAATCAAAGTTTAAGAGTTGAATGAAACTGTCATTTATAACGGCAATTATCGAGGATGATTTGTTTTCGACACATTTTTTTTCTGTCAACCATATTCTCATAGTAATTAATATACTACACAATACAGTATATGATCAAAACATACAATTACTTTGATATATTACTGTATTTTTCTAAAATATTTCAATGTAGAAATCAAATATTTTTTCTTTTGTAAACTTTTTCAGTAATTTAAATTGTTTATGATCGATATAAAATACATCAAAATTAAATAAGATGCCGAGTCGGGTAGTTCGACAAGAAAAAACCTGGCCTGTCCGACCCGAAAGAAAATTTCGTTGGAACAAACCTTACCGGGTTCGGACCAAACAGACCATTACTAGGCCTAGTTCACATATGCCTGTGGGTATTCGTAGGTACAAAACACAGAAGTTCTCTTTAATAAATAACTCAATAGTGCTATTCGTGGATATTCGTGAGCATGCGTCATTGAGCTTTATCTGACGGTATACGCAAAACTGAGCTATTTCTTTCTGGAAAGTTTTCATTAGTGTTCGCGTATTTTACAGATACTTGAATCGACTAGTGTTTAGCAGAGTCAAGTGGGTTACTAAAACTTTGCCAAGGGAATTTCCGCAAATTAAGCTTTACCAATGGCGAAAGTCCATCAGATATTCGTTAGTATATTCTTAATATTTTTGTCAATTAACGATAGTTAGATAAACTTTTGCCAATATTGGCGAAAATCCGTTACACTATCGTGAATTTGAGCGAAATTTTGACAATGGTTAGAAATATCGTCATCAAATGTGTTTATAAAAGTATGTATCGAGAATATATTCTGTTCCACCATGTTGAACATTGAGAAATCAGTTCCTCCCCTAAAATCGTTTTCATATAATTCCGAAAACTCGGTCGACACTGAACGGAAGAGGCCTACCTTACATTGGTCCATTTCTTTCAATTCCCGGAACTTCTAATCGGAATTACGTCTCAACCTCACTTTCATACATATTGATGTAGGTAAATATTAATCAGTTCCATTAATACTGGATTTTGCTATGGAAAATATGAGAATCGAGTTCAAGAAGAATGGCACGAAATCCTTGAGAATTTCCGAAATTGATGAAACTGGTTACATGTTGAATGAGTCTCTTTCTTATGTTGTTTGACTATGGAGTTTCCAGAATCGGATACAATTAGTTTCATAGACAGAACTGGTTCCGAAACGTTCAACATTACGGAATAGGATGACTGCTCTATGTATCAAAGAATATAGGCATATCTGTGGGATATGTGCACTCTTCATACGGCTCTGTGCCAATTGGTGAAAATATACTCAACTTTCACCAGTACTGGAGAAAGTCCAGAAAACTCTCGCCAATCGATTGACGAAAGTTCACAGGACATTTGCCAATGTGTCTTCCAGACTGTAACGAATATATTGGCGAAGAGTAGGAATTCCAGTTTAGCAAATCTCCCTTATGACTGTGTATCTTTGAATGAGCGATTTATTTGTTGGTCTCACTGTCACTAAAAGAGAGATCCTGTATGTATCTTCTAGTACATTCGGCCAGCGAGACGTCCTGCAGGAGTGTTCTGTCTTCGCTATCACTAAAGAAAGATGTCCCTGTATATGTGTTTCGTCTTCATCCACGCTAAAAGATCTTGTTGTATTAAAAACAAGCAGAATCTACAGATTTTTAAGAGTGGCCATCTTTTGAAGTGTCTATCCCATTATACTAGAAACCCTCTTACAAGGGAAGGTCCCGAAGGGTGTACCCGAGTTGAAGGTTGATATTGTGTGGATTTGCTACACTAAGTATCCCGATATCAACTATGAAACAATTACCTGCTGAGGCGTGCCCACTGAGAAACTATAGTCAAAACATTTTTTTACCATCTGGCACATATATAGGACTACAGAAGTTTTTCAGAATACCGTAATTTTTTAAGGAAGATTGTTCGATTGCAGATATAGCAAAGATATACGAATCGATACTATTCTCTAGTGATATCACAATGTAACATCACTTTAAATATGAATGAAAGATAGATATTTTTATAATCTTAAAGAAATATTTTTATTTCAATGTTTATGATCATCAATGAAAAAATGATTGAAACAGAGTACACCGCCACAATGACTACAACAAAGAAAAGAACAATCACTGCACGTGGACAAAGAACAAAAATCTTCATCAAAAGAAAAACACACATCCTGTACACTTTCAAAAGTACCAGGACCTTTTGATAAATATCCTGTTGAAAACCAAGCATACATTATCATCGTCGAGAATTTACTTGATGACAATTGGTTGTGTATCAAGGAATGCATTTTCAAGATGTTATTTCGAGAAGTAATATCGATGTCTATCCGATCGATGGCTATACGATCACATATTTTTTGTTTCAAATATTTCCATTGTCGAAAGAAGTAACGATCTAACGGCTGAATATCTCCAGTTGTTTTAGCTAGAATTTGCATTCATTCACATTTAATATCATCGTTAAAGATGTCATCATAGGCACTAGGATCTGTTTGACCAGACTACGAGTCAAATAACAATAAGCAATCTTTAGAAACTGAAGAATGTAGAACTTTTTCAGCCCAATAATGAATGTGTGTTTTTTGTCAATTTACCGGATTTACTGCATGTAACATGTATATTAGTTGCCTGATAAAGTGAACGTTTAACACATGGTCCTAGTTTTCATATTGGTTCTTGTAAGCATATAAAAATTGGATCAACTAATGTTCCAGCCATACTAATCATAGGCATAATTGTATATGAGTGTGTTACAGCATTCATAGACCTTATCTGGCCCAATGTTACTTTTTCACCGGTTGTTGTTAGAGTTCTTTTCGATGGATTTTCATAACTAAATAGTGAAAATTATCATCTAGTTTATTCATAAGACGCTCAACTTACTTAAAACCATTTTGATCAGTATTTAATATATGATCTTCAGCATAGCTTGGAAACATGTCTTTTACTTTTTTGACAGAGGTTTCGGCGGATTTTAATATTTCACTACGGTCTTCTAAATGGTGTTTCGTCACTAACTTGGTTATTTTTCTTGATGAAATATTATGACGACGCTTGAAATTTAATATCCAATGATGAGATGCTGTAAAATCATTTAAATTTATTTCACGTGCTTTTTTGATGGCTAACCGCTTAACATCAGAATCGTGGATTGGTAAATATAATCTTCTAGCACGCATAAATTCTGCATAAACAAATTCATCAACACGTTGAAGTTTGTGGAATTTTGTGCCTTGCTCTTTAACATATCGTTTTATTCTTTGCAATTGTTCTTTATATTTTATCCTTCTATAACGACTACGTGATGAAGAAAATGTACGGTTTTTTGAATATTCAACTATATTACACATTGTATTATAAGAATATTTCATACCATCAATATTACACGGTGTGTCATCCATGTTTTCTTCTTGATATTCTTCAACATCATCGTCTGCATTGAAATCTAATGTTTTAATATTTTCAAATTCTAAATCAGTCGTGTTTAATAACTGTTTAAATACAAGAAACAACTGATCTGCCAGATCATGATCTTTTGCTGATGGTTCAGTACGACTGGATGATGGATATTTCTGGCGTACGAGATCATCAAATAAGTATAGAATATTGTTTACATTTGCCATTTTTATATTGAAAGCTAAAGGAGAAACCCTCGTTTATTACTTATGAAGAAAGAAAACCATTGGCTTACCACGTATTAGAGAAGTGTTTTATCGTAAATCACCGATTGAATGATAAAATGAGATGAATGTGTTTGTGTATCACATGCTATATTTTAGTTAGGATTCATCGATTTATAGGTTGGAAGAATGAACGAATACATGAATACAAAGACCTGGAGAAGATAGTACGAATATATAGAGAGTGATTATAAAGACCTAGAGAAGATAGTACGAATATATAGATAGAGTAAATTCGTTATATCTAGGGAAGAATAATAGAGAATAATGCTATGCTCTGATCAAAAGAGAAGATCATAGCAACTTCTAAAACTACAAACAATCTCTTTTCGATTTATATAAAAACGACATTTATATAGGCACAGAGAGTAAAAACTTCATTAATGAATGCGAGAAACATAGTGTATGATTAATATAAGAAATTTGAAAAAAGAGAAATAAATGTACCCAGATCTAGTAAAACAGAAAAAAGCATACATGCAAGGATACGAACAACATCGAGGGACTATATTGAGTGCATATATAGAGTGGTGTTATACTGTGATATCACTAGAGAATAGTATCGATTCGTATATCTTTGCTATATCTGCAATCGAACAATCTTCCTTAAAAAATTACGGTATTCTGAAAAACTTCTGTAGTCCTATATATGTGCCAGATGGTGAAAAAATGTTTTGACTATAGTTTCTCAGTGGGCACGCCTCAGCAGGTAATTGTTTCATAGTTGATATCAGGACACTTAGTGTAGCAAACCCACACAATATCAGCCTTCAACTCGGGTACACACTTCGGTACCTTCCCTTGTTAGCTGAGGATTCTGAGTACTTTTTATGTATCCATTTGAATGCTCCTACTTGTGTATAGAGTTATGAGATTATATTATCGGATATCGTGAGCTGTAACTAGCCATTATCTCACGTAGTGATAATAGGACATCTCTAAATGTAATCATCGTTTTCTAGACTTATTGAAGTTTAGTATAAATAGACAAGATAGATGTATATGATGTAACAAAAAAACGAAGCCCATATCTGCAACTTCAACCATAAAATACCATCAGGTATTATATATGAAATAAATGTTCATTAAAGCCAAGATTTATGAGCAATTAAAGCAATTATTATCTATAAGATTATTGGAATGTATCGATTTATATATCGGCCGGCGCAGTGATGGCGATTAGGAATTTAATATTATTTTTGTAGAAAAATGCAATAATAGCCCATTTATACACCCTATCTTGTAAAATCTATTGCATTTTTACGACTAATTGGGCTCAAATATTGCAATCTTTGCCTTTTCTGTTACATGTTTCAACAAAAATAACATCAAATTGATAGTCTTCTTTGAAAATTAAATCGTCTAATACAGAGATGCATGCAGAGACACTGACCAATGGCGACGACTATAAATATTTAATATTTTACCCATGGCAGCTGTAATTTTTCGAAGATGTTTTTCAAGATTTTCTGATTTTTGAATATTTAAAACAGGAAATAGGAAACGAAATGGCAGAAATTTTCCTGATAAGAAACTAGGCAGAAACGTCCCGAAAATTCATTCAGCGCATGAAAACTTTTCAAAATTAAGTATTCATTTTTCTGTCATGGAGATGGCTAAGAAATTCTTAAAAATTTGAGGTTATCAGTGACGCCCACTGACTTTTCTGAAAAACTGGCGGCCATGACAGTTCAACAGCATGGCTTACATCGTCAGACTGATATATAAATCGAGGTGTTTCAGTTGAAAAGATTTTTTCAAATTTTTTTGTTAGGATTACATAGTAGAATTTTTTGAAAGAGATATTTTTTCTTCAAAAATATATTAATCATCTGCCTCTATAAATTAATTTTTCATAGAAATTACAAATCTACTACTATTTTTTGTGAAAAGATGCACATAAAGAAGGAAAATAATCAAGTATAAGTGGAATTTTACATATAAATCAAAGCACTTCAATAATTTCATAATCAACAGTTGCTTTCATCACACTCATAAATGCGGATTTTAAGGAGCATTCATTCTATATAAATAATTTAATAGGGTTTTATATTTGAAGTTACAGAGAGAAATGTAATGTTTTCCATTACACTCTGTGCATATGGAAAAACTGTTTGAAGCTTTATCATTTCTATACGATAGTGGAAGCCAATAAAAGTATGTATAGTGTCATATTGATGGTCAAATACAAATATTCAAAACTATATGAATATATAATGGATGCGGCATAAAGATTGCAACATTCAGCATTTTGAAGATATCTTATTACAGATAAATTATATAATTTTGATTTTTTTCTTAAAAGAGGCGCTATGAAAAGCTCTACAAAAAATGTAAGCACAAATCTATTTTGGCTTGCTCTGATAATGTCTCCCACATTCCAAATCACTAGGTCATATGATGGTCCTATGTCCTACTGTATTGAATATTTAGAAGATTTCATTTTGTTTTACAAGTATTTCGGCTGAAGAAAATGATAACATCTTGACTTTTTTTTCAAAAGATGCACCGTCGAAAGCTCTACAAGAACTATATGAGCAAATCTCTATTGACTTGCTCTAAGGACTTTTCAGGCTGGTTGAAATTGAAGATCTGAATAATGCAACTGCAGTGTTCAAAAATATTTGCAATATTTTTTGTTTCTTATAAAACCAGGTCCAAGAAAATGCTTGAATTTCGGTTTTCTTTTTTAAGAGATGCGCCTTGAAAAGCTCTATAAAAGCTGCCTGAATAAATCTCTATTGACTTCGTCTGATGATGTTCTTGATACTTGAAATGAACACGTCATATAATAGTGCAATTTTACACTATATTTAGAATAATAAAAATATTCGTGAGACCTTTTTATCATGTAGATATCTCGGTTTGAGAAAATGACAACACCTTGATTTTTTTCTCAGAAGATGCGCTGTCGAAAGCTGTACCAAGGCTGTATAAACAAATTCTTATTTTAAAAGGAAAAAAGTCTTTCAAATATTTTTATTATGCTACATATAGTGAGATATAGCACCATCATATGACCTAGTGATTTGGAATGTGGGAGACATTATCAGAGCAAGCCAAAATAGATTTGTGCTTACATTTTTTGTAGAGCTTTTCATAGCGCCTCTTTTAAGAAAAAAATCAAAATTATATAATTTATCTGTAATAAGATATCTTCAAAATGCTGAATGTTGCAATCTTTATGCCACACCCAGTATTCCATGAATCTATATACTTATTTTTATTGCAGATTCTAAAGTTTGAATAATCTAATTTTGGAGTAAATATTTGATAATAAAAACGAAAAAATATCAAAGAAAATAATATATAAGTTCAACCGTAGAATGGTATCAAGAAGCACGACTATATCGACGACACTAGATCGGCCTATTTTTCATCAAGATATGCCATTTGAGGAAGCAATCGAGAGAAAGGCATTACAAACAATTTATGCTCAGTTAAAGCAGGTAAGAGTGTGTTAGTGTTAATGCAAACAAAAAACAAATGTCTTTTTTCTATTATTAACAAAATGCGAATAGGCTGCATGTTGTGAAGTTCCTGATAAAAGGGAAAAAGGTTCTGATATAATAACAAAACGATGGGAAAAAATTGAAAAACTGTTTCAACTTCAACAATATAAAAGAGATAAAACGAATATAATTGAAAAACTTGATGATGATACTCATTATGCACCAATTCATTATGCTGTTCGATGGAATAATGAGGTTGTTTGTGAAAAACTTCTTAGTGATGAATACAAATGCAGTAAGAATCATTGTTGTTTTTAATTCTTAAAACTTCATTTATATATTTCAAGATGTTAATTTATTGGGTCATGGTGGTCAAACTCCACTTCATGTTGCTGCTTGTTCATCAAAAATCGAAAAAGATCCAAAGAAAGTTTTGTTTCAGTTATTAAATAACAAAGACATTCTCATAGACATTCAAGATGATAAAGGAAGAACACCATTACATTATGCCATAATGCATAATCATAGTACCATTGTTAAAAAATTATTACAATATAAAGCAAAAACTAAAGTAAGTTATATATTAAATATTACTTTTAATCTAAAAAAAATTTTGAAATTAATGCAAAACATATAATTAATTTTTTTAAATTTGTATTATTACTATAGATATGTGATATTCAAAAAGCTACTCCATTTCATTATGCTTATCGCTTTGGAAAAGATGACAATATCTATTCATTATTTCCTTTAAACATCATATCATTGCAATTGAAAACAATAGATGATAAAACGCCAATCGAACTTGCTCTTGATTATGGCCATTTAGATAGTATTAAAAAGTATACTCGAAATTCATCTTCTCAAATAGAACCCCATTATGATATTCGCACTCTTATTTATCATGCCGTCCGTCTCAATGATTTGGAATTCTTAAATAGTCTTGATCTTACAGATGTTATGATAAGATATATACTTCAATTAGTTTGTCGTCAATCAAATGCATATAAATTCTTTATTAAATCAAAAATTTTGGATCGTTTAACTAAACAAGTTATGTTACAACAAATATCCAAAGACGGATATACTCCATTAATGACAGCTGTTAAATATCGAGTAGTTGACTGTGTTAAAGAATTTATCAAAGAAAAATATTGCGATAAAATAATATGGGAAAAATCCAGTAAACATTTTGAACGAACAGTATTACATATTTGTGCAGAATTTTCAGACGAATCGATTACTGATATTTTATTAGAAGAAGCAAAAAAACGGGGATTTCCTTTAGAGCTTGTCGATGTTATGGGAAATACACCATTACATATTTGCGTACAAAAAGGCAACAGATATATGTGTAATAAATTGTTACCGATCAATGAGAGCTCTAGAGCTTTATCATTAAGATCGAAATCTAGCTCTAACCTAAAACCAAATGATTTATCTTTAATTCCATCAATGTTACAAATTCGAAACAATGATGGATTAACTGCTTTTCATCAAGCTATTCTGAATGGACATGATGAAATTGTCAAACGAATGATTGAAACAATAAATGATCCTGAAATATTGATTGAAGAATGTGATGAACAATTACGTACTAGTTTGCATATGGCTGTGTCCGAAGGTAAATTTCAATTTTGACACCTTTTATATTTTCAATTATTTAAATATTTACATTTCCAAATAGATTCAGTGAATACCTTTTGATTAGAGATAAAGAATTCTTTAATAAGTTTTTATAAGTTGAGCGACAAGCAAATTTTATTTTGAACAATGAACTTTTAATTTGCAAAAGATTTTCTTAACTGTAGATTTTGTTAAAAAGATATGATCATTTAAAGAACTAGATGATACATCAACCGAGACTTATCTGAAAAATGCAATCCGAAACTTTGTCGAACTACAATCAATACTATTTGAACAAAACGAAAAATTATCTAACCATTAAGTTTTTTGTTCTCTGGCATGTTTAATGTAAAATAAACGCAATGAAGTGTTTTCATGTTGTCTAATGTATAGAAATAGAAAGCAAATAACATTGATCGTGTCATAACTTAAAGTCAGAGTGAAAATTTGCAGCTTATAGAGCTGTTCATCTCAACCTGATTAGGTTGTCTTATAAATGAAGAAATATTACATGAAAATTTTCTTATGAGAAAAGAATAATCGAAGGAGATGAATACTCACTTTTTAATGACTCTCTTTAGGAAAATATTATATACTTTAATGAATTAATTATTTATTAGTGAAATTGTGAATAGATTTCATAGATGATCATATACTTTCAAAAATCAGTCTCTTTAAATGTTATTCCCTTCTAATATGATCGATTAAAATTTGGTTACTATATTAATAAAAAAAGAACTCACTCAATAGACTTGAGATAAGTTTTCTTATCGTCGAAAACAAAGCATAATTATGCTTATTTATTTGTAGGCAATGTGAACATTGTTGAGTTGCTTATCAAATACGGTGCAGATGTCGATGCATGTGATATAAATGACCATACACCACTACATGAAGCTGTTTACTGGTTTGATTCCATTGATACAGAAAATCAAGACCGTGCTGATTGTCTTGATTGTATTATTAATTCTGGCGCTAATATTGATGCATTAAATATTGATCACGAAACCCCACTACACATAGCATGTCGCTATGGTTCATCTGAGTTAATTGAAAAATTAATGAATTACAATCCTCATTTATTACAAACAAATGTTAAAGGTTATAATTGTCTTGAAGTTGCCATTGAAGGAAAAAATGAAGATGTTGTCAAATACTTAATTAAACAAGATTATATATTTGAACTAATGCGTAATGCACAGTTTTATGAAGACAAAAATGAACCGTGTTGCACATGTGGAAACGAAACATGTCGCGAATACTGTTGTGTAAAATGTTGCAAATGTGTTGATTGTCTTTCCTTCGTTGCCTGCCGGTTTTGCTTAGATCGTCGTATGGTTGATACTCCCATGCGAAAACTTATTATTTCTATGCCTGATATGGCTTTTGAAATTCTCAACAAATGTACAACAACGATTGGTAGTGAAAAATCTAAAATTTATAGTCAATTTTATACCTATGAATTTTTGGAAGATCAATATGTTATGCAATATTGGCTCAAAGGTAACTAACAAATAATAATATTATTGTTTAATTTAGTTTTAAATTACCTTTTATCAAAGTTAAATATGAAAAGCTGCTAGCGCAATCCCTATAAGATTAACAATGTTAAACATGATGTAGCCATTGTTACTAATTCGTATAGAGCTCTTCTTTTATGTATATCCGAATATACTTAGGTATTATTCGTTACTTTCTAGCATTAAACTTCAACAAGGAAGTACTCCAAAGATTTTTTAACTAGATTTGGTTTATATACACGACCTATGATAGTCCTTGTAGACGCATGTCACCCTACAAGAAGTACTGAGTTCAGGGTACCCATGTACTAAGAAAGTCCCAGCAGGATACCGATATGAGTACTTCAAAAATTCTCAGTAATTAAACTGATGTAGATACTGCACTGGGCACCCATAAGAGTATGTTCACTGAGCAATGTACTTGTATGGATACCCGCATCTGTAATTTTACTGAGAAAATCTCTACAAGGTACCCAAGATTTGTCGTGTTCTGTGTAACAACAGTTCATTCATCGCATTATTTTGCACATACGGCTCTATATACACAACTCGATAAAATATGAGAAATTAATCTCTTTCCATAGAATTTTTCTGTACATTATTTCTTGACTATTTATTAGTCAAGAACATGCCGATCTTGATCATCAGTTAAGATCGGACTACCCTTAAGTGGTCTCACAGAGACTTGAGCAACTCAAATTTGGTCAGATCTATAAATTTGATCTACTTTAGTTTTGAGATTTGAAAAAATTAATTGAAATAAAATCGAAAAAATGCATTAAATTGCTTTGAAAAAACAAAATGAAAAAAGTAAAAGGTTAGATTCGATCATGAACATACTGCAATTTTGGTGCCAAGGCACCTGAAAATACTGTGAAAGAGTACTTAATTAAGTATCTGATCAGTATCCTCAAGTATTTATATACTGGATGTTTTCCAGCAGGGTACCTGTCCAAGTAGGTAAAAAGGTACCTGAAAGTACTTTAGGTACAGCTCACGAAAAAAATTATGGGACACTCAAGAATGGCTTCCCAAATATCAATATCTCATTCAAATTAAATTTTACACGTGCGGTGAATAGGGTTATTGATTAAGCTTTCATATTCTAACATGCAAGCACAAAACTTTTGTTTTTAATGTAAAAAAACACAGAGAATAAAAATTGTCCAGCAGAAAAAAGTTCTGGGACATAGCCGTTGGTCAAAAGTATGCGCCCCATATTTTAATGGATATAAGAGATGTGATGCTGAATATTTGTGTACATATACTACATGAGATATGTAGATTAGCGACGCCAACCCGACCTTTATAGATTGAGTTGGAGAAGAGTTATGATGAGCAGCAGCTCATACTATCGTGAGCCCTATAGCTCAAGAAAAAAAGATCGCTATGGGCTGGAAAACCAATCGTTATGTAGCCCTTGTATGTGCCCTTCTGGACTAAAAATTTGATGAAGGTTCAAAGACTGTGCTCATATTACCGTTACGGTCAGTCTTCAGTAATACAGTTCTCTTAGTCGAAACTGAGGAAAATTACAAAAAATCAGACCAAAAACTCTACAGAATATCACGCAGCATTTGCGGATTGTTGTCCACAATTTCCGAAAGACAATGTCCTAAAAGGAAAAAAATACAGGTGGGCAAACAATTCTGAAATACTCAAGAATGGTTTTCCAAAATTCTTTCCATTAGTAAATTAATTATAACTTCGCCTAGATTTTTTAAAAAATAGACTTATTATATACCATTCGATGCGCCTTGAAATTTTCTACAAGGCGGTGTATTATGTTTGTCAATTCTACCTATACTACCCTATCCGACAGGGCCCCCTAAGTTGAATAACAATATAAGATTTTGGAGAGCCATTCTTGAGTGTCCCAAAATTTTTTTCGTAGACTGTACTTCAGTACCCATTCAGATCTTGTGATATACTGGTAACAGGGTACTTTTTCGGGTACCCTACACTCAGTATATCCACATGGGACCATATGTGACAACCTTCAGATTACATTTCTCATACGATATGATGGTCTCATAAGTCTGTTTATCTCGATCTGTGACAGTTTATAGCCTTATATTGGTCACGGTCTGTGTCACTAACTCCATCTGTGAGCCATGGTCTGTAATGCTATTATGGTTTGTCGGTCACAGTCTATGACGCTATCCTCATTTGTGAGTTATGGTCTGTAATGCTACTCTAGCCTGTCGATCACTGTCTGTGATGTTCTATAACGATTTGTACTATGCGACATTTAATCTTTTATGTCTGCCAGTCACACTCTGTGAGGAAAGGTTCCAAATTTCTACCTCTATACACTTCAACACTCTCTTTCAGATCATGTTTCACAAAAAAATCGATCAAACTGGAACATTTTTCACAGACACTACGTTATTTTCAACATCCTTTTTTAGATTATTTTCATTTTCAACTTAAAATATTACAAATATTGACGAGGGAGGTACCCAAAGTATTCCATTGATTTAGAGCTCATACTTTGGTCATAGGTAGACCTCAATATGTCTAACAAAAGCCTAAAATGATTCGTGCTCATGGGCCTGTCGGGCTGAGTTATAGTCCTTTAACTGAATTGTTACCCTATAGCTCTAGTTTATCTACAAAATTGAATTAACGAATTTCGCCCTGAAATGTTGACCATGAAGAGATTTAAGGGCCACTAGAATATCCTGAAACTTTCAGACCAACTAAATGCACTCTTCTTAAGAAATTCAATTTTTAAGAAATCGTTTATTTCTCAGAAAAAATTGACAAAATCGGAATTTCTTAAAAATTGAATGTCTTAAGAAGAGTGCATTTGGTTGGTTTGAAAGTTTCAGGATATTCTAGTGGCCCTTAAATCTCTTCATGGTCAACATTTTAGGACGAAATTCGTTAATTCAATTTTGTAGATAAACTACTCTCTAAAAAAAATCGTGTCATACTGAACCTTTTAGGGTTCTAGATCTGGGTACCATTTTAAAATCCTTTAAAGGTTCTAGCATAAAATGGTTCTAGCTGCAATCTTTTATTTGTTCTTCTAAAAATGGTTCTAGCCTGGCAAAAAAGTGCATTCAACCCGTTTAATCTAATACTTTTAGTTAATTCTATATAGGTGTAAGCAGTTGACATGATATCCCCATTTGTTTTCTTTCTATTATCAGTTAATAACCCAATCGTATTCGAGCCAAATTATTACCCTCATCGCTAAATTACTAAAACTAAAATATTCACTGTTAATGGAAATCTTATACGAAATTATTTAGTCCCCAAAGTTATGTTTCATTGCTCTTAAAGAACTGAATAGTTTCGTATAAGACACTCATCAACAGCTAATATTTTAAATTTAGTAATTTAGCGATGAATTCGCTAATTTGGCCCGAATACGGTTAGGTTATCAGCTGATAATAGAAAGAAAGCACATTGGGGTATCTTGTCGACTGCTCACACTCCATATCTAACCTATTACTTCTATAGTTATACCCCTAAATCTATTCATAATCCCTTACTTCTATACTTATTCTTCTAAATCTGTTCTTAACTCCTTACTTCTATACTTATTCTTCTAAATCTGTTCTTAACTCCTTACTTCTATACTTATCTCTCTAAATCTATCCTTAACTCCTTATTTCTACAACTATTCGCTTACTTCTATACTTATCCCCTTATTCTATACCTATCCCCATAAATCTATTTTTAATCACTTATTTCGAAACTTATTCCCCTAAATCTATCCTTAATCCTTTACTTCTATACTTATCTCCCTAATCTGTTCTTGAATCCTTATTTCTATATCCATTCCCTTACTTCTATGCTTATCCCTCTAAATCTATCATTAACCCCTTATTTTTATACCTATCTCCCTAAATCTATTCTTAACTTCTTATCTCCGTGCCGATTCCCTTCTATATTTATTCCCACAAGTCTATTGTTAAACGCTTATTTCTATATTTATTTCCCTAAAACTACCTTTAACCACTTCTATACTTAATCCTCTTAATCTGTTCTTAACTCCTTATTTTTACACCTATCCTCTTACTTCTATGCTTATCCGTTGAAATCTGTCCTAAGCCTCTGACTTCTATACCTATCCCCTTAGCTCTATACTTATCCCCCTAAATCTGTTCTTAACTCCTCATGTCTATACTTACTTCTCTCAATCTATCATTAACTCCTTATTTTTGTACTTAACCCCCTAAATCTATACTTAGCCCATACTTGTATAAATAATCCTTAATTCTGCTTTCAAAAGGCCATGCCTGTGCTTAAGTCTGTATTTATCTATTCAAACACTTATTTCTGTATCTAAACTTTTATATTTACAGGGTGGCCACAAAGTTATCGTGCAGCCTTTGATTACGAATAACTTTGGATAGGAATCAGTTAAAAGTCTACACCTTTCACTATTGAAAAGAGGAGACAAAAGCGCATTAAATTATATGTTACACAATTTTATACCAAGTTTTATGAAACTTTTTTCTACGAAGATTTCGAACAAGTCAATGTATTGCGCGTAATCATCAAAGTCAATTTTACAAAATTCATTTAAATTTCTGAATAAACTGTCTCCATTATTTTCTGAGTGACTAAAGCTAAAGATGCTGGCTATGAGTAGTTTTCTAGATCATTCATTAGTGATTTCAATGAATTTCTAAAAGTTAAATATTCACTTTGGCGATTGCACATAGTACATGGATTTTCAAGTCCCTGAATGGAAAACTTATTAGAACAGTGTGTAATATACGATTTGATAGACCTTCTTCATCTCTTTTCAAAAGTGAAAATCGCAGATCTATATCCCGTTTCTATCGAAAGTTATGGACACTCAAAGACGGTTCGGTAACTTTTGAATTATCCGGTATGCTTAACTCGTTAATCCTACCCTTAATGCTTTATATCTATGCTTAAGCTTTTATGTCTATCTTTAGCAACTTAATGCTATATCTAACCTCTTATATCTATAAAAATACAAGTTTAGATATAGAAATAAAAGGTTACGAATGGTATTAAAAGATTAAGAATAAAAATAATGGATGAAGGAGACAAATAAAGGGTTATATTTAGAAACAGGTGGTTTAGAGCAGAATAACGGAACTAAGCATAGAGGTAATAGATTAAGGATGGACTTGATTGGTTCGATATAGGAAGAAGGGCTAAGCATATAAGGTAACCCTTATTCATATATCTAACCATTTAATTCTATGTCTGACCTTCTTATTTCTTTTGCTTACCAACTTATTCTATATTTACCCTCGTACTCCTCTCTAAACGTCTTTTATATCTAATCCCTTATATCTAATATAACCTGCGTTGCTATATTTGAAATATTGCATCTGTCAGTAACTCGGGATGTTTGGGACTGACATCTTATTTATATACTTAGCTCGTTTTGTTATTTATCTAATTCTTCATTTCTATGTTAATCCTTATGTCTATATCAAATGCAATGAATCTCTATCTGTCAACAATAAATTAAAGAGAGACACTGCGAATCTTTCTGTTGAGAAGTCTTGAGGAGTTTTCATATGAAACCTATGAGATTAAGACAATTTTAGTGTGACTTCGTGCCATTATGCCATAATCAAAGCGTATAGTAAAGCTCTCTGAGTTCTGCATACTTAACGCAACATACAATTTAATTCGAAATTCAGTATTTGAAAAAGATAAGCATAGGTATTGAAGAAATCAGGGATCCAATAGCAAATTATATCAGATATTACGAATAAGTGAGCGAATCAAAAAGGTTCAAGTAACTTGCTCTAGAACCATTTTTGTGGAGGAAGTTCTTCATACGAAAAGTGTGATGTGAGATAGAACCATTTTAAATTTCTACAACCATTTTTTATCTGTTAGTATTCTTTACAAAAATAAGTGGTGCTGGATAGAACTCTTGTAAATCTCTAGAACCATATTTCTTATGTTATGGTTCTTCAAATTGTCTAAAACCTTTCGATGGTTTATTAATAAACGAACGAAACCTAAAATGGTTCATAATCTTATCTAAAACCCTTAATAGTTCTGTATGGCACGCTTTTTTTTCGAGAGTGGAGAGACCAGTTCTTTTTTCAGGAACTGGATGTATATACCAGTTATTTTTTGAGAACTGGGCGGAGGGACCAGTTCAGTCCCCTGATCGGGAACTGTCATACGTCTAATATGAGCAAAGTTTCATGGCAAAATTTTAGAATATGGCTGTACTGGAAAAGTGGCATTCTATAGGGGAAATTCACAAAACCCTGGCATGCAGATCCTAAAAAGCTAACGATGAGTGCAACGAGCAGTCGAAACTTGAATATGTATATTTTTTTTTCTCGTTTTGTTTGAACTTCGAGTCCTTAAAGGCTATCACATATCCAGCCCTCGGAACCATTTTCGCATCGTACATATATTTTCGACTCCTCGGACACATTTCAACCGTCCGAAAACCGTGGAAATATGGACTATTCGGAGAGAGGTGAACTATTGGAAAAATCATTTCGATTACTCGATATGATTCCGACGAGTCAGAGCCCATCAAAATATCGACTGATCGGAAGCATTGTACCGTTGTGCATTCATTTTCGACTCCTCGGACATGCATCACAGCTCAAAATCTATGTAAATTTCGACTACTCGAAAGCAGAAAGCCCATCGAAAAAATATTTTCGATTACTCGTTGATAAAGAAATAGTTCATAACATCATTTAATACTTGTTTAATTTTACTTTCGATGCTTTTTGTGTACTCAAAAAGTGAATACAATTTAGAATGGATCAGTGTGTCCGGCCGTCCGCCCGTTTATACGATAACTCTTCACAAATACATTCGATTGAGCTGAAATTTTGTGCACACCGTTGTCTCATCAATATCTCGGTCGAGTTCGAAGATGAGAAGGATCCGTCAAGAAATGATTGAGTTATCGAAAAAATTGTCATTATTCACCAGACCATCCCTGAGGGGGGTACAGGGATTTTTTCAAAAAAAAGTTTTTTCTCAGAACTATTTAAAATATATATGAATCGACTCAGTTTTTAATGCTGATTCCGAATATGATATTAATTTTGAATGAAATCGTAGTTTTTCAAGTGAAAGTTGCCTAAACAGGGTCCTAAAATGCACAAAATCCATATCCTAAGGCCAGTGTGCCTAAATATGTCTCAGGTGATTAGTGGTTTTGGGCTGTGGTAGATGCATGATTTTGTCGCAACTAAAAAGAATTATAAAATGGAAAAAAAACCGAACTCAATTGCTATTTATATTGGGGGATTATTATGAAAACTAGCTATACCCTGGGCAAATTGCAAGACTCTTTAATTTTCTTTAAAGAAAAGATTTATCATAATCAAAATAAAACTTCAACTATCATTTACTATTAGATAGAGAATTTCATGGGCTGCAAAGTGACGCTAAGTTATATGGGTAAATAGGTTGAGGACAAGATTTCCTCTGTATGACAGTGTCGAAAAACTATGAAAAACTCATATATCTTGACAATGCGTCAGTGTGATATTTGTTTGTTTTCCATATTACCAATACCAATTTTTTCAGAGTAGATAGAACTCGTTAAGAGCTATAAAATGATGCAAAATAATATGGATAGATATGCTACGGTTAATATTCATTCAATATCACACTTGCGAAAAACCATGAAAAAGCCATATACCTTAATAGTGTGTCTGTGCGATATTCGTTTGTTCTCGATAGAGCCAACATTATTTTTATGTACTCGAAAGGTAAAGCTCACGATAGATTGATTTTGATCAATCTGTCTAAAAAAATCCATCATTGAGCGCACTACGGAACTGTTCTTAGGCAGTGCGGATGCCCTCTTTTTTCCAGATAAGACGTGGTGAGAAGTTAGTTTCGAAGACTTCATCTATCTGCATAAATAAAAATTTCCTCTTTTAATTAAAGCTTGTTTCAGATTATATTTCATATTATAAACACATGTCAATTAAGTCAAAACATGGTAGAAATTG
This sequence comes from Macrotrachela quadricornifera, assembly GCA_022393335.1. NCBI lineage: Eukaryota > Metazoa > Rotifera > Eurotatoria > Philodinida > Philodinidae > Macrotrachela > Macrotrachela quadricornifera. The sequence continues at coordinate 1,975,368 of JAJEKB010021488.1, read as the reverse complement.
TTGTGAGTTACCTTGAAAAAGTAAAAGAGCATCATAATGAGTACCGTTGTAATAAATATAAAATCCTAATTTATTCATAAATAAAGTCACCGTTTTCTGAAGAAAATAAACAAAAACTAAAGAAAATCAAAGCAAGAATTATTGTATATAGTAAATAGTTTTTCTAATCAATATTAATTTGCAGACTCACAACTTACCTAGGCTAGATCAATTTAAAATTTTTAGATCTAGACCCAATGGGCTCTAGTCCACACATTCTTGGAGAACTCATCTGCCTTATACACTTTTTGAAATACACATAACTCTTGGATTTAAAGCCGAGGTTTCCGCATTTATTTTTTTATTGTTTTTTTTTGCATAATCTAATCAGTTGTAATGTAATCTATTCTTTGATATAAATTTTTTGTTTGCTACAATGAAACTTATAACAGATAAAATTATTTTTATTTATCATAAATAATGGCAAAATATACATGTATATATATATATATGTTGGGAACAAAATTGAAATTTGGTCAAATTTGAAATTTGTCCGGACTGAGTTAAAATTTTAATTTTATCCGGACCGAATTAAAATTCTAGTTTTGACCAGCATTTTTTCGGACATTATTGAAATTTTAGTTCTGTCTGGACTAAATTAAAATCCTAGTATTGACCAGCTTTTTTCTGGACAAAATCAAAATTTCACTTTTGTCCGCACAGAGTTAGAATTGAAGATGACACTTTCTAAGGCGACTGTTTATACACGAATCTTCAAAGAAGGGTAAGGGTGTGAGGGATAGAAGGACTCTCGAAAGATCTTGGTGAGATTCCCTAAGGATACCCCCCTCTTTTTTTTGTCAAACTTTTTGAAAACATTGTTTTGTTTATATGCATTGTAGATAGATTATATGTTCGTATTTTAATCGTCGTTTAATTACCTCAATCTGACCCTCCATTTCGTTGCTATCAGAAGTCCAAGGGAAGCTATCGCCCAAAAAAAGTTTTTGAAAAAACTTTTTTTTATGTGCTCAGCGGATTCTACATGAAAAATTGTTCATAAAAATGTTGGAAAAAAAACCAGACCGATCTGAACTTATTTTTCATTTTTCTCAAAAACTGATATTTCACCCATGTTACACGGTTGCGCCACCGATAACTTCCCTTTAACTTTGTCCGATCGGGCTGAAATTTTTATCACAGATACTTTGAAGTATTCTCCATCGGTGAAATCGGCCGTTTTAATTTCTGATGTCTTCATCCGAACTTATAGGATTCTGAAGGTCACAAACTTGGTTATGGCAAAGATCTTTATGTATTTTTTTAATAAAAAGAAAGTGAACATTTTAGAAAAGCTGGAAAGTACCTCTGCGATACATTCATAGATATCCTCAAAAAATTTTCAACTTTATCGGACGAAATTTAATTGGAAAACCGGTGGCACAATGAGACACTATGAGAAATCCTTGATGCTCCAAAAAATCCAAAAAGACCCCTTTAGAAATTTTTTTCCTCGAACACGTGTCTCATCAATTTAGGTCACCTATCTGTGGTAAACATTTCAGCTCGATCAGACTTGCCGTCTCTGAGATGTGAAAAGCATGAAACAGAGAGGGAAGGGTACCCTTAAGAATTTTGTAGGGAATCCCCTTTGGAGATGATCAGTATTACCAGGATCTCTCAAAGAAGCCACCATTAGAATTTCATAAGAATGTTAGACTTATGCAAATTTTTGAGGGGCACCCAGAGCTGGGCAACTCAACTCATTTTCGCTGTGCATTGAATTGCATTTCAACTCAACTCACGTTGCAGGTAGCGACATTTTTGATCTGAGTTGCCCAGCTCTGGGGCACCTTATTCGGAGACTTCTCGGTTAGTTTTAGAGAGATTCCTGAAATATGCAACTTCCTAGAGAGTTCGTTAAAGATAGTCGGCTTGAGTTTCTTTGAACAAAACTGAACTTCGAGTTTTGTCCGGACAAAATTAAAATTTTAATTTTGTCCGGACAAATTTCAAATTTTAATTCTGTTCGGACAAATTTCAATTTTGTCCCCAACATATATATATCAATAATTGCTTTTGAAAAAATAATTAATCTATATTATAATGTTCAATGTGTGTCTATCTGTTACTGGGGGTCAAAAAACCATGGTTTCAGATTAGTCCGAGGGGTCAAAAAAACATGGTTATAGCTGGAGCTCTACAGAATAAAATAGGCTTGGCTATCTTCTTTTATACAATAATGTTAAGTGTCTCTGTGTGTGTTACCAGAATAAAGGAACAGGAGTGATGGTAGAGATGGGATCAAAGGAGCATATGATTGTTTTCAAATAAATTTTTTCATATTTGTTACCTTTAAATAAATTGAATATCATGCAATAACCTTTGTTTCAGAACAGAGACAGGCTTCTAAAAGTGTCTTTAAGAATTCTCTCGTCAGCAAAAAAGATTTTCTTTACATAGTGAAAGCGGCCGTGCAGTATGCACGGGTTTCCACTAGTTAAATAATATTTAAAACAAATTACAAAAATATAGAAGTTAAATATATTTTATATTTCAATATGACACTTAGATTTATCTAAAATTAAATCGTTCTATTTAGTTCATCTGTTCTACGCAAGCGTTCTAACTAGGGGTGTACCGAGCCCAAACCTCTCAGTCTCGGTTATCTCGGCCGAGGCCTCGGTCTCGGCCAGTCTCGGTCTCACTTAGCATAAGTTAGGCCTAGTCTTGATCTTAGTCATGTTAGAATATGGATATAGCAGGTGGGTAATAATTCTAATATAGTTGATTGTTAAAATGACGTCTGATATGAACCAATCGACCCAGCGTTGATAAGATATCTTAGGGTAGTTTTCATAACTTTTCAAAGGTTATGTGGGGATAAACCTAATAATTGTTCCAAGACTTTCTAGAGGTAGTCTCTTTAATTTTTCAAGAGCAATCTAGAAGTGTCCTTATAACTGTTCATACCATATATGGGAGCAGTCTATATAATTTTTCAAGGCCTAATTAGCGTTAGTCCTAACGATATTGTAAGAACTACCTCTAGGCAGCCTTTTAAGAGTTATAAAGAGTATCCCCAGATAGGTCCTGAAATGTTGTAAAGACAGCCTGTATATAGCCTCTGAAAAGTTGTAAGGATAGTCTGTAGATAATCCCTGAAAAGTTATAAAAACTACCCTAAGATATCTTATCAATGTTGGGTCGATTAGTTCATATTAGACGTCATTTTAACAATCAACTATATTAGAATTATTACCCAACTGTTATATCCATATTCTAACATGACTAAGATCAAGGCTAGGCCTAACTTATGCTAAGTGAAACCAAGACTGACCGAGACTTGATCGAGGCCGAGACTGAGAGTCTCGGTTTGGTCTTGGGCTCGGTACATCCCTAGTTCTAACCATAAGTATATATGTTCGAATCTTCATTTCTGCAAAATATCCTCTGGGTATCGAGTGCTCGAAAAAAAAAATTATGTAGAAAGCGAAAATTTTTTAAAATTCCAAAAAACTTTTGAGTACTCGGAGTATCGATCGCTCGAGGCTCTGCTAATTTGACCCATCAAAGGCTATCAAAATTTATCAGAGATGGGCGCGGAAATGTATCGAAATTTCAAACCGGTCCCTCAGACTGCCACTTTCTGATTGGTAGCAAATTTACAGATTTGTCAATCCATCGAAAAGCACAGATGTATATCTCGAAATACTCATCGCGTGACAGCTTGAACTCGATATCTTCGCAGAAACAAGCCATGGGTCCGAACTCTTTTTACTGTAAACATAATTCACTAAGGCGTATAAGATGCACCAAGCCTCGATTCAAAAGCGTTCCGACAGTTAGCTTGATTCCCTCGTTAGTTAGAGTCTTGACTGGCTGATTAAGAAAAAAAAATCTGGAAAGAATGATGACAAGATCATCGACTAATGCTATGATATATTCCGATGTTTATTTTATTTTGAAAGTCATTTAACCCTAGTACTACCGACCAGGGAACAAATCGACTCTGTTCCGAAGAAATAAGAAAATGGGATGAAAATGTTTTTCACGAATCCAATTATGAGATATGTTGTAAGTGTTCTACACACTCGGGTCTAGAGTGCTCATAACATATCTCACACTTGGATTCGTGAAAAACATCTTCATCCCACCTTCTTATTTCTTGGGAATAGGATCCATTTGGACCGTGGTTGGTAGTACCAGAGTTAAAAAGTAATTTTGATGTTCTAGGTCGTCTGTATGATGAATACAAGGATGTTGGAAAAAATGAACCTTATACAATGGATTATAAGACTTTAGTGATGAATCATCCACTCTTTCTGATGGCTATACATAATCAATATGAATTAATGGATCATCCACTAAGCAGAAGTCTCCTTAGAAAAAAATTTCGTTGGTGGAGTTTAATTATATTTGTTTTAATTTTTCTTGTTTATGGTGCTTTTCTTGGTATATTTACAGCAATGGTATTACGAACAGAACATCCACAAAAATATTATAATTTAACAGGCTTTTCTTTTGATACAAACTTATGTGAAAATGTAACAAAATCACTTGGAAATGTTGATCTAAAAGAAACAGTTGATTATGTATTACAATATTGGATGTATGTTTTGTTTGCAGCAAATATTGTGAAAAATTTTTGGGCTATTGTTGGTTATATAAGAGTTGATTGGACTAAAATTTTTACATTTACTCTTGAAATAATTTCACTTATATGTAATTTTTATTTTGTAATTGATAGGGATTATCAAAAAAAATATCGAATGCGTTGTCCAATTCAATGGGAACTTGGTGCATATGGTCTTTTTAGTGGTTATTTAGCATTATTCTATTATATACAATATATACCTGTTATTGGTGCTTATACTATTATGATGAAAAGAATTTGCATTAGATTTTTACTTTTTTTACCGGTACTTATGGTTTTAATATGTGCATTTACATTTCCTTTATATATGATCTTTCAAAATTTTCAAGTTTTTGATGATCTCATTCTTAGTCTTGCTAAAATAGGTATTCATCTTTTTATTTGTTTTTATTTGTAAAATAATAATTGTTTAGTGATAATGAGTACTGGGGAAATTAACTACGATGATTTGGTATATAGTGATAAGACTGTAGTATATTATAAAATTGGTTTCTTTTTACTTGTCGTTTTTGCTATTGCTATGACTGTTCTTGCATCAAATGTTCTCACTGGTAATAAGAATTTTTATTCATCTTTAATTTTTTATTAGTCTACATAATAAAATAGGTTTGGCTGTGGGGGAAGTTACAAACATGATGGGTATGGCTAAAAATATTCGTCTCGATACGTTTTATGAATTAGTTGCAGATTTGGAAATTCTTAAACATCAGTTGCGTCACTGGTTCTACGTTTGTTACACTTGTTTTAGTTGTTGTCGTTGTCTTCGTTGGTGTTTTACTTCTCCCAAACATTATGAAAAAAAGGATATGACCAAACGCTGGAAATGGTGGTTCATAAACATAGAAAGACCTTTCTTCGAATCTTGTGCAAGAGAAGTTGATGACAATGACTCATCAGATGAATTTGAACAAAAAGTATACGACTACCAAACACAAATCCTTAACGAAATAAGAAAGACAACGCAGCAAAAGAAAAACTCATTATCGACTATCGACTCGATGAAAACTACAGTGCACAGCTTCACAAATGTCACTAAACATAACATAACAACGAATCAACGAAAAAAATAGCTAAAATATACAAATTATCGCATAATAGACAATAAATGTTCTATCGTTATCTTCGAAATGAAGACTATATTTTCAATTATAGATTATCTCTAAGAGAAGACAAACGAGAATATTGCTGTTTTTTTCTTCTATATAACAGTAACAAATAACGCTCGTCGTTATGGCTCGCTTAACCCTCGACTGAATTCTATTTAACATTGTCTCTTACTGGTCGCTAGATTCTGCTCTGTTAACTATGTTGGATACATGTGCACGTATACACCGATTTCTAGTGATAACGGTTCTATAAGATCCACTCTGTAAACTTTTTGTTACGGCTTTCGTATGGCAATGTAAAGCATAATTCGTAGTCGATCATCATTATCCCTGCTTCACTTCACTTTTAACTTCTCGATTTTTTATATCATGTCCGAATAGACCAATGTAACACCTCATTTTCTTGCTCAAAAAATGATTTGATGCGTTATAGCGTTTTCCAGGACACTCATTTTTACCACAGCTGTAGGGAAGGATATAGCGGACTTAAGATTTCACTGGCATAATGGGCATAATGCGTAAAAGAGGTATAGGAGCTATATCGCCTATAACTCTTATACATCCTATACCCTGTATAACTCCTATAGTTACTATAACTCTTGCAGTCCCTACAAGCCTTCAAGAGATATGATCCCTGTATATGTTTCCGCGTGTGTTCGTGTTTCCGTGACACCCTCAGCGAGTGACACACCCTCCGACTATGTTTTCGTCCTATATCTCCTACTGTTTGTTTAGTATTTAATCGAGTTTCTGGAGATATTCTTCAAACGCATCGTATACCCACTATGACCATTATGGATCATATTCCATTGGACTGTTCAATCTGTTTGATGAGCAAATTCAATTTTCGGAAATTCATTTGATATCCAAAATACATGCAATTTCCTGGAAATCGCAATAACGCATCATATGCAAAAAATCGTTTACAGATAATATAATAACTAAAGCAAATTTAAGAAACTAGCGACTAGTCATTCGTTGGCGTCCCTGCGCGTCGTCACTCACGACTAGCTGTGTCCATGTTGAAGTCTATTTTCACATGAGTTCACTGTCTTGTGTTCAAAATCACACTCATTCACGTTCCACTAACTCAAAAGAATTACAGAATCTACAACGGAAGAAGACTCTATAGGAAATTTGAAGAAAACAAATAAAGGCACATAAATCTATAAATAAGTGAACCATGACTAAATTTATGAAACATCGCTACGAAATCGTAATTATTTTTTTTGCAAATCACGAATATTTTAGATGCATGAGTTCCTCAAAGTCGAACTCAAGGAGGAATAAAATCACAAAACACTGAACGCCTTAAAGCTTGGACTCTCAAAACCTGATTGGATGAAAGTTAGATTTTAGGAAGCATTTTATTGACTGAAATTTTAAACAGATAGAGTCTGATTGGTCAAAAGTTCGGTGTAAAACGTTTGCCACTGGCTGAGTTCACAGATTCAATAATCTAATTGGGCGAAAGCCATATACTGAAAATGACTGAGCCGTGATCTTTAAGCCGATGTTCTTTTCACTCGATCATAAGCAAGCCTATTTTAATTTGCTCAACCCTCCCTTCGCCGAGAAAATATACCTGATTAGATTTTTTTATAGATGAAAAAATATTACATGAAAATTTTCCCATGAGAAAAGAATGATCGAAGGAGATGAATACGCAACTTTTAATGACTCTTTTTAGGAGAATATTATATATTTTAGTGAATTGATTATTTATTAGCGAAATTATGAATAGATTTCATAGATGATTATATACTTTTAAAAAACAGCCTCTTTAAATATTATTCCCTTCTAATATGATCGATTAAAATTTGGTTACTGTATTAATAAAAAAAGAACTCACTCAATAGACTTGAGATAAGTTTTCTTATCGTCGAGAACAAAGTATAATTATACTTGTTTATTTGTAGGCAATGTGAACATTGTTGAATTACTTGTCGAACACAGTGCAAATGTTGATGCATGTGATATAAATGGTCATACACCACTACATGGAGCTGTTCGCTGGTTTAATTCCATTGGTACAGAAAATCAAGATCATGTTAAGTGTCTAGATTATATTATTAAAGCTGGTGCTAATATCGATGCATTAAATATTGATCACGAATCCCCATTACACATAGGATGTCGATATAGTTCATCTGAGCTAATTGAAAAATTATTGAATCACAATGCTAATTTATTACAAACAAATGCTGAGGGTTATAATTGTCTTGAAGTTGCCATTGAAGGAAAAAATGAAGATGTTGTCAAATACTTAATTAAACAAGATTATATATTTGAATTGATGCGTAATGCACAGGGTTTTGAGTACCATTATGAACCGTGTTGCACATGTGGAAACGAAACATGTCGTGAATGCTGTTGTGTACCATGTTGCAAATGCCTAGATTATTCTTGCTTCCTCACTTGTGGGCTTTGCTTAGATCGTCATACGGTTGATACTCCCATGCGAAAACTTATTATTTCTATGCCTGATATGGCTTTTGAAATTCTCAATAAATGTACAACAACGATTGGTAGTGAAAAATCTATAATTTATAGTCAATTTTATACCTATGAATTTTTGGAAGATCAATATGTTATGCGCTATTGGCTCAAAGGTAATTAACAAATAATAATATTATCGTTTAATTTAGTTTTAAATTAGTTTTTATCAAAGTTAAATATGAAAAGTTATATTGCGCAATTCCTATGAGATTAAAAATATGAAACACGGTGTAGTTATTGTTATTAATTCGCACAAAGCTCGTCTTTTATATATATCCGAATATACTTAGGCATTATTCCTTACTTTCTAACATTGAACATCAATAAGGAAGTACTCCACAGGTATTTTAACTAGACTTGGTTTATACATGATCTATGATAGTCCTTGAAGATACATGTCATCATATGTGACAACTTCCGAATTCGGTTTCTCATGAAATATGATAGTCTCGAAAGCTTGCCTCTGTCGATCAGTGATAGTTTATAATGTTGTGCCGGACACGACCTATGACGCTATCCTAACCTGTCGGTCACCATCTGTAATGCTCTATAACGATTTGTACCATGCGAATTCTGATCTGAGCTAGTTACGATCTGCGACACAGTGAGCAGAAAAAGAGGATCAGAAGCAATTCTCAAATTCTAAGTCGTTTTTGAATCAAGATTATGTGCACTATGTAGGCTGTAGTGAGATATGAATATCCTCAAAAGAGTTCGTGTTCGTAGCTTATTTTTATTGAAATATGTCATTTTTTTTGATATTTTTTAGCAAAAAGTCGTGGTTCTCCCTCAAGTTCAACGAAAAATCAAGTTTCGATTTTCGACTTGAAACTTTGCACAGAGAAAGGTTCCAGCAATAGTAGTTTATTCTAAAAGTATCTGATTTTGTGTTTGCTTCTGTTCTTAGATACGAGTATAGGAAAAGTAGTCTTTTATACAGCATCCATAGCACAAAATGTTCAATATTCATATTTAAGGATAGGAACAAGGAAAAGATTTGAAATTTTCAGAACAAATTAGTCTCATTGGCACCTTTCCGTATGCAAAGTTTCAAGTCAAAATTCAACAGTTGGCCGTTCAGGTGAACCTAAAAGAGAGCAAGGGATTGTGCTAAAAACCCGCATCAACTTTTACATTTGAGATAGTGTATCTCAACAAGATTTTACGTGGGCATTTTTGGGCCAGTGTTTTATTTGGGTTTCACTTTTTGGATGAGCAAATCGAAATTTCGGGTGGACGGAATGTCCACCTGATCCACCCAGCGGACTCCTAAATGTACAATTTCTGTATATTTTCGGGTGGGTTCGCGCTCTCATGCCCACCCGCTAAATAAATCACTGCTTTGAACATCCGCTGGAAATGGATGAGAACTTGCTCTATCGAATAACTAATTAAAACTTGAATTAAAGCTCTGGCAAAATCCAGCGAACAAACTGCATTGTAGAGCAGTGACTATTTTTCACTATGCTGATAGTAAGTTTTTGATCTTATTATAGTCCAAAAAACTTCAAGAAGTCCAAACGGCCTGTAATATATAGTGCATATAGAACATTGTATAATTATATACTAGCCCATAAATATAACTAGATTCTCATTTTATTTATATGGTCCTATTGGTAATATTTACCTATTTTACGTACATTATGATGCTTTCAGTCATTCTCGGCAGGGCTCTCGATTGTTTTTAAGAGTGGGGAGGGGAGAGGGGGGCTAATAATTTTTTTCGCAGACAGTACTCACAAATATTCTCACTTGTTTCAAAACTCAGAAATGAAGAGCAAAAAAAAAAGGTCTCCATCCTCGTTTTCTACACGTACTAACGTGTCTTTGCGACAGCTAGTTCCTTGCAATCGGTACTGTAAACACTACTAAAAATGTTCGCTGACAACCTAAAAATCAGGCAGACAAATATCAAGAAAATTTTCGCAGGCGCGCTAAAAAAGTGGGGTGTTGGTACTGAAAATCCTAAAATCACTTATAAACTGACTCATTAGTATGAATCAATACATGTATATTTATTTACCCTTTCACCGTGATGTCGTCCACCGGTGGACGACGCTATAATTTAACGAGAAAATGTATAGAAAAGCACTTTCGTTTGCTTTTTTCTTAGGTAGGAGTTTAGACGTAAGCTGTCATAGCTTGTGTCTTCAAATCTTTATTTGAATTCTTTATTCCATAGTATAATGCTTATCGTTAAAACACTCAAGACAAAAAATTTATCATAGTTAGTACGGAAAGTTTTTACTTTCTTTGCTCGCTTCTCTAAACGGTTCTGCCCTTCTCTTCGCATAGCAACCAGTGCACCATCTACCAACATTGTGCGTAGATCCTTCCTTTTCTTCGCGCTTGTGATCCGCCAGCTTGCGTTTCGTTTGACTTGTTGAACGTTCTCTTGGACCTGGTTTTAGATTTTCGTATGGTACACCAAGAAGTAAAGATCACACAAGACTTTCATGAAATTGTAACCCTATCAGATGACTTGCATCCTAATTTTCTTCGTAAATCCAATAAGCATATACTATTGATATTACGAATATTATCTCAAATGCCACCTTTCTCAACGACTTTTTGGGCAATCTGAGTGATGTATTATATGCTGGTAAATGATCAGATAAATCTGTACTTTGCTTTCCTCTATTGTTTCATACTCTCACCTTTCATGTAAAGGAAAAGGAAGAGTGAAAGATAATACTAAGAAAGAATTGTAAAAGAAAATAGCAAAATTTGGCTTCTTTATTATGTTGTTACTGTAGACAGATTCGACTAGCTATCGTTTTCAATGTGCTTGAAGACCCATCATGCGATGATACCAACAGCAGAAAGGAAAACAAATATCTGTACATACTCAAAGTATCAATGAACGTATTTATCGAGCGCGGTGATGCATGAAAATCTATATATTGAAGCTATTTTTCTCGAAGAATCGAATCGCGGTGAAAGGATTAATACTTAGGGCTGACCAAAAGTTCTAAGAACGTTATTGGCAATTTTTTAAACCAATTAGCATTCAAGAATTTTTTACATGGGTAAATAGTGGAATGTCTTGTCTATAATGATATATATAGTAACTATATTTTGGACTTAGTTACAACATTTTTTCAGATAAACTTTGATTTGAACTAAAAAAAAATTTTTTAAAATGGAAAATGAATTCGATCGGTACTATATAGAAATAAGGACTATTTTGGAAATAGACCCAAAGACAATTCACGAGGAACTTACAACAGCTTTGGGACCCAATGCTCCATCCTATTCAACAGTTGCAAGATGGGCAAAGCGTTTCCGTGAAGGGCGAGAAGATGTCAATGATGATCCTCGATCTGGTCGTCCAATATCCGAACTTACAGATACAAATATTGAATTGGTACGACAGGTTATCAACAACGATCGACATTCAACTTATGATGATATTATAGCTGAGACATTTCTCTCTCATGGTACAATAGAACGAATTATCCATGACCATCTCAAGATGAGAAAAGCTACATCATGTTGGGTGCCTCGTCAACTTAATGATGAAAAAAAGCAAGAACGAGTTAGACTTTGTCGTGAAAATTTGACAAAATTTCGAAGTGGTTCCTGGCGATTATGTGATATTATTACAGGTGATGAGACATGGATTTACCATAGGCAGATCGGTCGCAAGGTAACAAACAAAAGCTGGGCTGGCGAAGGTGAATCACCAACAACTATTGTTTGTCGAAGCAAAAATTTGAACCAAAAAATTTATTCTCTATATTCTTTAAATCAAATGGTCCTGTTCTTATACATTGTGTTGATAAAGGCAACACTATAGATCACAACTATTATATAGAAAATTGCCTTAAGCCTGTTATCAAAGAAATATGGAAACAAAGAAAGTCATCAGGTACAAATGGTATAAAATTGCTTCACGACAATGTTCGACCCCATACTCATTCCGATGTTATTAATTATTTAACAGAAGAAGGTATCAATATAATGCCGCATCCACCATACTCACCTGACCTTGCACCATGTGATTATGGGCTAAATGATTACATCAAGCTTCATTTAACTGATCAAGCAAACGAAAAATCATTAACTCGTGCAATAACCAAGATAGTGAAAAATATTTCAGAAGAGTTTAAAAAAACTTTTGACAAATTATTGCAAAGAATGGAACTTTGTATAAATAATCATGGCGACTATTTTGAACATTTAATAAAATAAAAATTGAACTTTCTCTTTATCTTTATATATTTTTTTAAAAATCTTAGAACTTTTGGTCAGTCCTAAGTAGATATTTTGATTTACCTGATATTGACATGTAGCCAATGCATTGTTTGAAAATAATATCTTTTGTCCATTTAATTGAGCCTAATAATCAACGGCTATCATCATCTAAAAATGAATAAATAACATATAACCGTTGACATATATCGATATATGCACACAAAGGCATCACGTGACGTTTGTCTTAAGGGTCACATAAGAATCCTTTTTTTTGAAACACGATCTGAAAGAAAATGTTGATATGTATAGGAGAAGAAATTTGAACCCACTCTTCTTGGCCCTCTACCCTCACAGACCCGGTCGATATAAATTTATAAACTGTCACAGATTGAGATAGACGGATTCTTGAGTCCGCTATACGGTATGAGAAATGCAGTCTAAAGGTTTGCATATATGGATATATACTTCTTCAAGAATCATCATAAATCATGTATAAACTAACCCATATGATTCGAACCGGACAAAAACCACTGGTAAACCATCGGATGACCGTCCGGTATAATGTGCGCTATACCGCCGATTTTTTTCGAAGGTAGAATATCGTAATACTTTATGTTGCAACGGCTGAATATTTTTGAAGTCTGTTGAAACTGTCAAAATCGCTTTGCCTTGGACGACACTACATATTGTCGATGCGCTTAAGCTGTCTGTGCCAGTCATAGAGCACAAATTGGTTCCAATCCCGAGATAATTTTTTATTAAAAAGGACGCTGCAAGCAATTTAATTAGTAAAATATATGAAGAAATGGTTTCTTTCTCAGTAAATATGAACTCCATTTTATAAAACATTGGATTTCTGATAGAAAGGGGCCTTTGTGAGTGTTTACAATGAGAACTGAAGAGTTTAACAGCTACTATTGGTGTTTTCAACTAATGCAGTATATCGGCGGTACTGTGAATGAATGTGCAACATGGGAAGCCCAGTTAAAATATCTTGTAATTTCTTCTAGATTCTTGTTTTTCTTAATAGAGCAATCAAGATTCTTTTTTCTTTCCTCTTAGCTGAAATCTTACCTGAAGTTTAAGATTAAAATGAATCTTGGCTATCTAATCAAGAAGTCATTTAAAAAGTAATTTTTATATTTCAGGTCAACCTTATAATGAATGCAAAGATATTCGAAAAAATGAACCGTATACGTTAGATTATAAGACTTTAGTGATGAATCATCCACTTTTTCTTATGCCTAAACATAATCAATATAAATTAATGGATCATCCACTAAGCAGAAGTCTCCTTAGAAAAAAATTTCGTTGGTGGAGTTTAATTATATTTGTTTTAATTTTTCTTGTTTATGGTGCTTTTCTTGGTATATTTACAGCAATGGTATTACGAACAGAACATCCACAAAAATATTATAATTTAACAGGCTTTTCTTTTGATACAAACTTATGTGAAAATGTAACAAAATCACTTGGAAATGTTGATCTAAAAGAAACAGTTGATTATAACTTACAAATTGTAATGTATGTTTTGTTCGCAGCAAATATTATGAAAAATCTTTGGGCTATTGTTGGTTATATAAGAGTTGATTGGATTAAAATGTTTACATTTACTCTTGAAATAATTTCACTTGTATGCAATATATATTTTGTAATTGATAGGGATTATCAAAAAAATTATCGAATGCGTTGTCCAATTCAATGGGAACTTGGTGCATATGGTCTTTTTAGTGGTTATTTTGCATTATTTTATTATATACAATATATACCTATTATTGGTGTTTATACTATTATGATGAAAAGAATTTTCATCAGATTTTTATTTGTTTTACCAGTAATTATAGTTTTAATATGTGCATTTACATTTCCTTTATATATGATCTTTCAAAATTTTCAAACTTTTGATGATCTCATTCTTAGTCTTGCTAAAATAGGTATTCATCTTTTTATTTATTTTTATTTGTAAAATAATAATTGTTTAGTGATAATGAGTACTGGGGAAATTAACTACGATGATTTGGTTTATAACGATAAGACTACATTATATTTTAAAGTTGGTTTCTTTTTACTTGTCGTTTTTGCTATTTCTATGGTTGTTCTTGCATCAAATCTTCTCATTGGTAAAAAGAATTTTTATTCATCTTTAGTTTTTTTATTTGTCTATATGATAAAATAGGTTTGACTGTGACCGAAGTTACACCAATGATGAATATGGCTAAAAATATTCGTCTTGATACATTCTATGAATTAGTTGGAGATTTGGAAATTCTTAAACTTCAGTTTCGTTTTTGGCCTAATCGTTGTCATCGTTGGTTTGTTTCTCCAAAGCATTATGAAAATGACGATATGACTAAAGAATGGAAATAGTTCAAAAACATAAAAGGACCTTTATTAGAATGTTGTGCAAGAGAAGTTTATGACGATGACTCATTAAATAAATATCAAGCAAAAGAAAATGATTATCAAACGCAAATTCTTAACGAAATAAGAAAGACAACACAACAAATGAAAAAATCATTATCGACTATCGACTCTAAAAAAACTGTACTGCACAACAATACACATGTCACTAAACATAACATAACAACGAATTAAAGAAAAAAATAGCTAAAATATACAAATTATCGCATAATAGACAATAAATGTTCTATCGTTACCTTTAAAATGAAAACTATATTTTCAATTACAGATTATTTCAAAGAGAAGATAAGCAAGAATATTGCTGTTTTTTTTATCCTATATAACAGTAACAAATAATATATACTAATCTAGACAATATATTAAATTTCGTTAATTAAAATAATATGTGAAAGATTCCGAATAGAATAGATAAAGTATTGATTTATCTTCAAATGACTATAGAGACATACGGGTGTTTGAAAAAAAACTTGCACAAAATTAATTTTTTTACAGCTGTTTTCTCTACTATTATAAATAATCAGAAAAGTTATTCTTTGGGAGCTAAATCCTGAACAGATATACCACACGATGTATATATAGATGCGATTTCTTTTCTTTTCAATAACGAAATAAAAGAAAATTTATCGAAAATGTATCACAAATCGAATACTGTCCGTCAATGGACAAAAAATCCTAAGAAAGAATTAAAATGTTTACCTAAGAGTCGTCAAAAAGTTCATATTTAGAATGCAATAAGTGTGAAAGGTGTATTGACCTGTTACATGTTTCGATGCAATCTCGATAGTCCGTACTATGCTAGCGTTCTTAGAGATTATCTTCTTCTTACTACTAGACCTAATTAAACAAAAGGAAATAACGCAATCTCATTTGTTTATTCTTTCCTTTTAGCCCAGTTTGGTCAAAACTGGTGTCTTCTACAAGATGATCTCAAATACCGGAGTAATATTTGTAAATCACTTATCGATGAAAATGTATCGAAGTTATTAGACTGGCCATCTAATAATCCGGATGCAAATCCAATTGAGAACTTATGATCGTTAGTGAAACGCAATGTCGAAAAACAATAACATGTAAATACTGATGAGCTCGAAATTTTTTTAACTGGAGAATTCAGCAATATTGATACTAACGTTTTAAAAAATTGTGTAATGTCTATAAGAAAACAGTTGGAATATCAAATTATAGTGCCGAGTAGTACTCGTCGCGGGCTATTCACCACACTATAAAATAATTGGAAAAGTACTTATATAGAAGATGATATTTGTAGAAAAAGTTATGCAAGTTTTTTTTGCAAACATTTGTATGTAATATTTAAAAGCCAGTTGAATATATGTATAAGAGAGTTTTTCTTATCAGTTATTTTATTAGTATTATGGGTCAAGTTTTGTTTTTCGCATCGGAAACTAATAGAACACAAATGTAACTATCTTTTCAAATTGCGTCGTTCTTGATCGTTCTAAAGCAAAATGAAGTCTACAGAGTCATGCACTCAAGCATCGATAGCACCATTTTAAATGATTAGACCTGAATTAGTATTGATAGAAAATTGAACAGATTCTTTCGATTAATCCCTTGTGACAGATATTGACGTCGTGTCATATTTTTATTTTCTATTTTTCATTCCAGGTAAATTGTTCTTTCATCTTTACTTTTCAACAAACAACCAAATTCTTATTAACCAGACTACAATGTGGAAAAGGACACAATGCAAATAACACTTATAATTTTACGTTTTACATAGTCAAATATTAATCATTCGACTTCTACACTTGTATTGTATGGGACAATGTAACAGTTAACATCAGTATTATTCATGTTCTTTTTCTATCCAATAGTTTAACCAGTAAATTCCTCAGAATTTTCTAATCATTTTTTCCAAGACAGCTGGATCCCATCCTTTAATTCAAATAATTTTCATATTGCTTGCCAATTCTCTCTATACAATATTACTTTGACATGAGTAGTTTTTTAAATATGAATAACATCGTATTTCTTACTGAATATGTAATAAGAAATGTTTACTAAAGCCGCAATATCAGTCATTACGATGCCTTGTTTTATTTCATCTTCATATTGATGAAATTTTGCGTAAAAGTCTATTAATACAAAGACAGTCGAAGAATCTTTGAATGCACATTTGAAGAGAGTAAAACTATGATCATTATTCAGATTAGCCGGTTTCAAGTATGAGGCAGATAACAGTGAAGTTATATGTATAACAAGATATAACGTCGGTGATTCATATCAGATTTGTCGTTTGGTCAAATAACGAACAGAAAAATCTCATCTACAATGGTATACACAACAGACAAGGGAAGGATATATGTATGAATAATAGATGGTTATAGATGGGAACACACGAAGAAAAGAAGAGAATGATTTTATCACTACTGTATTGAAGAAAAAAATGTTCATGCTTTTCTGATCGATAAGATCAAATGAGTAGGGGTGGCACTTTCCTTTCCTTTCCTAAAAAAAGGAAAGTAAAAACTTTCCTTTCCTAGAAAAAAAGGAAAGTAAAAACTTTTCTTTCCTAAAAGAAAGGAAAGTTGAAACAAAGTTTACTTTCCTTTCTAAAAAAGAAAGGAAAGGAAAGTGAAACCTTTAAATCTGCAAGTTTTATATAATGAGAGTACCTATGGGCCCTCATGCCCTATATTATAGTGGTACCCTTGGATCCTCAACTACTGTAATATAGTGGTACCCTTAGGTCTTCATCTGCTATACTATAGGAGTACCCTTCCGTCCTCAACTACTATGCTATAGGGCTAACCTTGGATTGGATCCTAAACTTAGGAATGGCATCATATATGTAATTTACTAGTAACTAAGTACCTATCGTAAATCTCTAGTCGTTGCGTCTGCTTTTATATTAGCCAAAAAACGGGCCAATCAGCTTGCAGGAAACTGAAACTCGCTTATTTCCAGGACGACCATTGGAGACTCTATGAGGACTTTTGTAGAGCACCCTCGATAACCTCAAATTGACCCGAGTAACCATATATTCCATCTTTATCTTGATGGAGAAAAACTGCCTCGAAATCTGATTGGCTGTTATAAAAGAGTTTCAGCCAATCAGATTTCGAGGCGGTTTTTCTCCATGAAAATAAAGACGGAACATAGAGTTATTCGGGCCAATTTGAGGTTATCAAGGGTGCTCTACAAAAGTCCTCATAGAATCTTCCAGTTATCCATGAAATAAGCGAGTTTCAATTTCCTGCAAGCTGATTGGGTGATTTTTCAACTAATATAAAAGCTGACGCAGCGACCAGCATTTTACGATAGGTACTTAGTTACTAGTAAAATAAATGTATGGTGCCATAGCTAAGCTGAGGACCTAACGGTACTCTCATAGTATAGTAGATGAGGATCCACGAGTACCCCCATAGTATAGCAGATGAGAACCTAAGAGGTACTCCTAAAATATAGGGTTTGAAGACCTAAAGATACTCTCCATAATACAGAACTTGAGAACTTAAGGTTTCACTTTCCTTTCCTTTACTTTTTCGGAAAGGAAAGTAAACTTTCTTTCAACTTTCCTTTCTTTTAGGAAAGGAAAGTTTTTATTTTCCTTTCTTTTGAGAAAGGAAAGGTTTTACTTTCCTTTCCTTTCCTTTTAGAAAGTAAAAGAAAGTGAAAGTGCCACCCCTACAAATGAGTCGTACACGAAAGTTAAATCGATCAGATGGAGCAGCATCACTATTGAGTGTAAAATCACTCCATGTTCTTCATCTCGCAAAGCATGAGGTACATCGGCCACTTTCATCCAAACATATGAATGACTAGTATTTTTATATTCCAAAGAGGTTTCTTGAGATGATTGTACTGCTTGATTCAGAACAAAATCATACTCAAGCCAATCAGTAGTATCATTAGTATCAATAATCAGAAATAATAGCATCCAATTGAAATCAGTGTAATTAGTCATAGAGTTAGCTGTACGTACATAGAAATAAACATAATCAATCATCATTATAACTCCTTTTACTTTCAATAACATCATTTCGACCCGTATGATTAACATAAAATCCGATCTTTCTATATCCACAATAATCACACCGTTGATAAAGCGAAAACTATATTCTTGAAAAATTTTCAAGCAGACACTGTTGCCAACGAAAAACTAAGTAAAATTAATAGTCAATTCAGTAAATAGAATAGTTTATCGAATAGTTTAATCAATATGTGATACTAGCGGAGGTACCCTATGAAAAGAGAATATAAGTAAAGTTTTGCATCTTCCATCTGACTTTTTCTACTGTACATAACACGTCTTCTACAGGACCATTCCCCGCTATGGGTGAGCTATCTGTAACAGAAATTTTCTCGTCACATTTGAAACCTCTTGGACAGGACTTTTATTGGTATGCGTCAGGCATCTTTAACAGTATTGTTCCTGCTATGCGTTAGGTGTTCGCCATAGGACTCTTCTCGCCCTGCACGATACCTCTTCCACAGGACTTTGTTCACCGTACCTGGAACCTCTGCTACAGATCTTACCCTGCCGTGCGTGGAGTATCTTTCACAGAGCTTTTCCCGCCGTACATCAGGCATCTTCAGTGGGACTCTTCTCATCGGGCAAAAGCTGACATCCTCACTCGCATCCACTTTGAGCATGATTACTCTCAAAATTGTATTGAACAGCGTCATTTGATTAGAAAGTGAGTAAAATCACGGTCTCTTACGACTTGGATGAAGTTTCATGCACGCCTCCCTTTCTCACCCCGAATCACTCTGCCGACTTTTTTTGGCACTCAAGGAACTGATGCAGATACTTTCGTGACGCTATCTCTCACGATTAGGGATCGGCGGTTCCAAAAAAAATGGAACCGAGAACCGAATTTGAAATATTATTTTAGATGTCTTTAGAACCGGAACCGGTTTTCTCAAGTTTTTCAAAACCGGAACCGGAACCGGCTTTTTTCCATATGATTATTAACCACAGAGGTGCAAAATCTTTCTCGGGTGCCCCTGCGTGGAGAAGGAAATTTTGAGAAAAAAGCTATTAGAAAAGAAAATCTCATTCTCTTCATAACTAACTGTTACAGGACATAATTTATTCTTTTGAGATTTTTACTTTCCAGGTTTGCTCTATTTTTGACCTTTTCAAGAACAAACACATTACTGCCGAAATATAATTTCTTCGTTATTCTTTTTTCCAGTTTTTTTCTACACCTTTTTATCTCTTGCTGAACTATGCCGTGGCTAAAGAAATCAATAGTAGGAATTTATTGAACATGAATAATTTCTTTATGTGCTAGTTGTTTATTTTATGTCAAATAACGTTGGTCTATAAACGGCGGAAAAAATATTTTGAAGAAATTTTTCGAAAAATTTCGTGACGGAGAAAATTTTTGATTTTTTGGAAACTTCTATATCTCTGACTAATTTCATCCTGTTTTTATTGATATATGTTCTAAAGAGTAATAGTAATGTAATAAAACGTTCCATTTGTTGAAAAAATGCAGGATCTCTGGAAATCAACTGATCAGTTTTTGGCCGTTCCTGAACCCTTTCTCTGAGAGCTTTAGTTTTACACAAAACGGCGTAGAACAGCTGAAACATCATTTTTCTGAACCACCTTCAAGTTAAAAGAAAAAACTGATCCAATATTATCTTCAAATTCAATTGAGAGTCGGAAACAATTGATAGCAACAGCTTCAGCAAAAAGATTCAAACAGGTTGAACAGGATAACATGTGTATATATGATGATAATGATGTTACTCAAGGAGATAAAAAAGGGTGTCATTGACTCATTTCATCAGACGGTTGTAGCTAAACAATCATGTCTTGTACATATAGTATTGTTAAAAATTTTCTTACTGTTTTACGTTCACTTACACTTTTGAACAGTCTTTTTCTAATAAATATTAATTTCATTTAAACTGAACAACTAGGGAACCAAAGCTTCACCAATTAAACTACATTTTCTTTCATTTTTCTAGTGATTTAATGGCTGCGGTTCCATGAAATATTTTACGAAGGAACCGGAACCGGTGCTTTTTCTATTCCTGCTAACCGGAACCGGTTTTTTTACAATTTTAGGAACCGGAACCGAACCGGAATCGCCGGTTCCGGTTCTTTTTTGGAACCGCCGATCCCTACTCACGATGACTAAATACATAGCGAACAGACTCATCAGAATCTCGATTTGTATTGATTGCGATGAAATTTCACCCAGTTCCTTCCATGCACCCCGTTTGGTGGTCCCAACCTCAAATTAGCTTTCCTCAGAAGCTCAGAAAGTAGTGTGGAAAGTTTCGTGACGCTAGCTATCACAGAGATTGAATGGATAGCGAACAGACAAACGTTCTTCTTTAAATATATAGATACGTCATCGTTGAGAGTCAAGAAAAACAACAAATACGCTGTTTCTGTGAGTCATAGAAAACAAAATGGATACACCATAGTTGAGAATCAAGGAAACACTCGTATACACTTTTTACATATAACCTATTAGAAACCTTCCATTTTTACATTTAGACCAAAGCATCTCCAATATGAAATGATTAATCTTAGAATCATTACAAATTCGCTAAATTTCTCCAAAATTCACGCAAATTTCATTGCCATATTACTTGGGTGAAATTTCACTGAAATACTCCCTTTCTACTCCTATTAACAATGACAGCACTCTTTAAAGCTACCTCTGGACATAGAAAAGCACCATGGGAAGTTTAGTAATGTTAGCTATTACAGCACTATCTGGGTGATATTTCATCCTCACCCACACACCCCACACCCAGTCAAACTCCGATGACCATGCGGACCCCACGTCGACCTTCCCCGGGTCCTAGAGAAGCATCGTGGAAAGTTTGGTGATCTTAGCTCTTACAGGGACTGAACGTATAGCGAACAGACAAACAGACAAACGTTCTTCCTTATATATATAGATTGAATTAATTTAAAAGTTGTAGGAAATTCTTCTGTTTCAGCACACGCTTCATACAATTACAATACATCTCTCACTAGATGCATGCTATATGAAACACAGATTATATTCGACGACTACACGACTAGCTGTATGGAAGTTCTGATGATAGGTGTCTATGCAGAACTCGCGTGGACTAATGCTGGTATTATTCATGCGAGATATCACCACAACAATGGTCATGACAAAAGCCATATCAAGTGATTAATATGTCTTATTTAATCGGAGTGCCAATCCAATGAATGTCACAAGAAATAATGGAACGAAATTCAGTATTAATTCTTTTATAGTATCAGCTGCTTGGAGTGACAACTTACGAGGGAAGGTCCCGAGGTGTCCAACGAGTTTAGAGCTCATCTTTTGACCATAGGCAGACATTGATGAAATATGAAAAACTCCAACAGGATACGTTCCCTTAGGCCTTCCTTTTAGAGTTATAGCTATTTTAGTAGAATTTCAGTCTATAGTCCGGTATGTACCCAGAAATCGAATGGCATTATTTAAGGCTGAAATTTAGTCCACAGATAGCTATACTTATGAATAGAATACACTGAAAATCTCAGCTAAAAAAAATGTTTCCTTCGCCAGATATTGGACTCTCAAAAATCGTGGGATTCATGAAACTTTCGAAGGATACAAATTAATTTTGTGAAGTGAATATCTGGCGGAGGAAACATTTTTTTTAGCTGAAATTTTCAGTGTATTCTATTCATAAGTATAGCTATCTGTGGACTAAATTTCAGCCTGAAATAATGTCATTTGATTTCTTGGTACATACCGAACTATAGACTGAAATTTTACTAAAATAGCTATAACTCTAAAAGGAAGGCCTAAGAGAATGTATCCTTTTGGAGTTTTTCATATCTCATCGATGTTTACATATGGTCAAAAGATGAGCTCTAAACTCGTTGGACATCTCGGAACCTTCCCTCGTTAGTTGCAACTCTCAAAGGTTTTAAAACTGGAACTCAAATTTATTCTAAAACCTTTATCTTAATAATAAAAAGCTTATCAGCGCAGTCCCTTTGGGACCAAAATGTGGAACTCACATACTTTCAGAAGAAATATATTAAGCAACCATCAGCTCTTGTTTGTTGCTAAGCAAAGCATGTAGTGATCTTGATTGCTCTTTTCTTTCGTCACTCCACCATCTAGGAAAACTTATGTAGAGATCTTCATTTTATTTATCTCCTCACTTTGTCGTCCCTCATCAATTTCAAAGCACGCGCCATGTTCTTTGATTTTGGTTGCTAGGGTCTGTAACAGAGATGTGTCTGTAAGGATGGGGGTTTCTGTAAAGGGGGGGAGGGGGGGGG
>JAJEKB010021488.1:1904483-1927261 GCA_022393335.1 Macrotrachela quadricornifera | reverse complement strand
ACTGGAAAGTATCCAAAGTTTTTAATAAATCTTTGTGAAACTTCGTGCTATTCTAAAAAGATTGCATATATGTAATATTTGAAACTTGAATTCAACTATTCAACTATTATTTCAAGTTTTCAAATATTCAACTTTGAGGCAATGGAGTCAACCCCAACAGAGGCAGCTGAGAGTGAGAGTGCCACCCTTTGGAGAGAAGCGGGACCAAATCCAAAAGGATCAGCTGGAGGTGAGAATGCAATCCCTTACGAGGGAACACAACCCAGCAGAAGGAGATGGAAGGATATGCGTACTTACTTCAATATTTGAATGGTTGAATACTTAAATTCAACTTTCAAGTTTTACACTACTGCAATCTATCGGAAAAATTTAGAAAAAATTTCTGGTGTGAATACTACTTCTATGAAATCTCTGAAATGATGCGAAACCGATCGTTTTCATGTCATATTGTTCGGCAAGAGATTATATTTTGTTTAACAAATTTTGTATATGCTACGTATATCTGAGACTGTGTACTATCATATTCCAGGATAACTTTTCATATCATGCTGTCTTTCTTATAATATGGCATTTAGAGTACACCTAGTAGCCGCGGTCATGGTCATGATCATAGTAGAAGGAGATCAGCTGTTGATAGACCACCACCAGGTCAAAAACAAATACTAGAAATTGAACATCAAACTGTAGTATCACGTGCACGATGGAGTGCATTTCAAGCTTGTCCACGTCTAATGAAACTCATTTCCGAATTATTGAATTCAAGATGAAGATCATATAGTATTGAAAAAACTAAAATTGTATTATTATTTATATTGGATTTGATGGTAGAAGGAATGAACAAAATAGAAGCATGTGCACATGTATCAAAACGTTTACATCGCGATCACTAACTATTGTATCAACTTATTAATTATTTCTTTGAGCATAGAGAAGTAATTGATATAGGTAGTGCCAATTGTGGTCATTGTACACCTATATATGTATACACATTTTATCATTTATCTACGGAACATATTTTGTCGGTTGGTGAATTCATTATCACTATGCAACAAGAAGATACTGGTAATGCAACATCATCTGTTGCTCTTCATCTCACATTAATTTTCAATATTGACGTACATCACTGTACTCTATGTAATATTTTTTTTTTAGTAGTGTCAGTCTACCAGCATCTCCTCTCCCTCTACCATGATCATGATCGTGTCTATGACCATCAGGTGTACTCTATGTCATATTATAAGAAAGACAGTATGGTATAAAAAGTTATCCCGGAATATGATAGTACATAGTCCTATGTATATGTATCATATACAAAATCTGCTGAACACAGTGTAATATAAAAATAAAAATCATATTTGTAATAGTGATTGCAAAAGCACTTCCCTCATTAAAACAAAATCAAATTTTAACTCGGAATTCTGATTGATCGGGCCATAGTGTAAAAAAAAACAACTGTCAATGACTCAATAGATGGTGAGTCAGTGATTTAAGTCCCAAAAAAACCGCTTTTCCCCCCCTAAATTTACACTAATTTGTAACTAAATGACATAGATTGAATTTTGATTATATATTCAATTCAAGATTGAATTGAATTCAACTTAAACATGCTGTATACTTTTTGGGTTAAAATTAAATGGTCAGTATTTTATTATGAATAATCAGTAATTTAATCATTGTGTCAGTAAAATAATGAACTTATCAGTATTTAAACAAAATTATCAGTAATTAAGTATATTTGGTCAGTGAACCATCGTATTTTTATCAGTCTTCACCATTCCGTAGCATCCATCGATTATCACATATATGTTGACCTTGCCTGTAAATATTATTACAACTATTCGATATCTTACAATGATAGATGAGCATATAATTTTCAGCGATAGTTATTTCAGTTTAGCAAAGAACTAGATTCATAATATCTTCCATTGATCGTTTTTTTACTTAGGAGGAAACCTTCCTAAGTGATCTCTCCAATTTCAATGATTCTTTTATAATCAGAGAGTGCATGGTGTCCTATTACATAACTGAAAGGAGTTCGAGTTAATAGTGAATCTTAACAGAACTATCATGTTTTTAAAAATTCCTGTAGAGAACCTCATGCTTCGAAAAAAAAACAAAAGTTTGATTTTCAATTTGAAGTTTTGCCAAAATAAAGATCTCAACTAGACTAGTCTGCACGAAGACACTCAGAAGTTTTAGACAAAGTTTTTTTAAAATATAATACTTCTAAAAATGTGTATTCTATATGGGAAAGAATCTACATAATGGAATCACTCTATTTTGACGAAACTTAGTCTAAAACTTCTGAATTTCTTCGTACAGACAAGCAGAAATGCAGAATCTGCAGTAAAAATAAAAATTTTCTCCCCTTGGTCAATCGCGCAGATAGTTAGATTTTGCACTTCTGACACATATTTTTCAAAAATTTTCCCCGACCAACTGATCGCGCACACGGGTAGATTCTACACCTCTGCAGACAAGTCCAGATACGATTTTTATTTTAACAAAACTTCAGATTAAAAATTCAATATTTGTTTTTTTTGGAGCATGATGTTCCCTAAAGGGATTTTAAAAAACGTGGGCATGCGGGCGAAGGTACCGATTTCTGTTCTACTTTAAATAGGATCCATACTTTTTTTTCTTCTTCGTCCTATTACACATCATCGTGATAGTGGAATAGCAATTTTTGTTACGATTTAAAGAAAAACATAATATGTATTTATTTATTCTTGTTGGAAAGTATGTGTATGGATTTATTGAATAATCATGAAAGAAAATAAAGTTTAGTCTATAGAAATATCGAATTACATTCATGACAAAACGAAATATTTATAGTAATATGATCCAGCCAACCTTAACGTCTGAAGTAAATTATATGGCTGTCTGTATTCATAACATAAAATAATCCATTTTGTGTCAATAAGATAACTGATATCTTTAATAATATATCATGAATATGATATTTTAGCTCGTAAATAAAGTTTATTTCGTTTTACAATATAAAAGAGTCAGGTTTGATAGTATTGCCTGAGATATTTAAAACAAGTGAAAATAATGATATCCACGTTTTTGCTTATTTTAGTTTGTGTGTCATCAATAAATACCTTATCATTGGATGAATTTTTTCCATTTGGACCTGAAGTAAATGATGTAACTATTCAACCAAATGATGATGAAAGTGAAGGTCCTCTTCGATTGCCACATGTATTTCCTTATTTTGACAATAATCATCGTCAAATTTGGATAGCTAACAATGGTCTATTCTCTTTTCTTTCACCCATTCATCAGTTTGTACCTGATCCATTTCCTTTGGCTAATGATAGTCGTCTAATTGCTGGATTTTGGACAGATATTGATACTCAAACTATACTCAATGATACAGGAAATAAAGTTTACTATCAAATTTATAATAATACTCTACTTTCGAATATTACGTTACCAGTATTTGATAAGATACGAAATTATGTACGAAGTTTTTTTCCTCAACAACATCTATTCGAACCAAAAATGATTATTACAGGAACTTGGTATCGTGTGGGTGCTTTTGCAAATCAAATTAGTAAACTAAATACATTTCAAATTGTATTATCAACAGATGGAGATCGTAGTTTTGTTTTTTTTCTTTATCATGATATTCAATGGATTAGTCCTTCAAATGATTCGGAATCTTATGCTCAAGCAGGTTTCAATGCTGGTGATGGAATTACTTTTGAAATATTACCATATTCAAATTCAAAAGATATTGCTCAGTTAGTCAATATGAGCAACGTTAATATTCCTGGTTTATTTGCTTTTCGTGTTGATACAGATAAAATCAATGTCGGTGGTTGTAATGATAATGTAACAATAGCTTCTTTTCGTCCTCGAACTGGTTCACAATTTGGTTCAACAGCTTTAAATATTAATGGTCCATGTTTTAGAAATGAAACAATAGTCAAATGTCGATTTGGTTCTTCGTTAGAAACAGTCAATAGCCTTGTAATTGATGATTTTCAATCTGTATGTCTTACTCCATTTGCATCTGTACATGGTCGTCTTCCAGTAAGTGTATCGATTGATAATGGAATGACATATATTTCCGCTGGTACTTTCACTTATGCTCCATTGCAATTTGGTTCTGATGAAGTTACTATTGAAATGGAAGATGCAGATAATTTGCTTACTATAGGACAATATGTTAAGTTAAGTTGGCATTTTTCTGAAATGGTAAGAAATACATTCCCTAATAATACTAAAATTGATATTGAATTATGGAAAATAAGTCTTAATCAACAATCAGAATTGCAAAAGGATAATCAACGTATAATACTCGTACAAGATATGAATCTTAATAATTGGGCTCGTGTTCAAATACCTCAAAGTATTTCGTATATTTCCACATGTTTTATTCGTGTAGTAGCACATTTTAATTCTCAAATTTACGCTGGATTAAATACAGGTATACTAATTGTAAGAAGTCATCCATCATTAGCTCCTGAATTATGTCAAAATTGGGCAGCACAACAACCTGAACCATCAACATGGAATAATGATAATCTTCTTCGATGTCCAATGACACGTTGGCAAGCTGTAGCAGCTGGTCGTTGTTGTTATGAACCTGATCGACAATGCTATAAAGATAATCCTCATCCAAATAATTGCTGGCTTCATCAAGCTCGTTCTGGACATGATGAACCATCAGCTATTGAATGTTTTGTATCAATAACTTCAAATCATCATGGTGCTGGAACAGAATGTTGTTATGATAATAATGGAACAATCATTACACGTGGTACAGGTGCAGGAACTGATAATCGATATCATCCATCAACATTACCAGTTCAACATTTTTTTCATGATACTTTGCCCTACTTACAATGTTGTATGATGGGTACATATGCTGAAGCATGCAATGCATATATGTACTATCGACCACCACGAAAAGGTAGTAATACAATGGATGGAATTGCTGTAATATGGGGTGATCCTCATTTTGCAACACTTGATGGAATATCATATACTTTTAATGGTTATGGAGAATATACTTATCTAGCCATTAGTAATGATTCTTCACCATCACATATGTTCGATGATATAAATCAATCTTATATATTTATATCACAAATTCGAACTATTCCATTATTATCAACTAAAGCTACTGTAACAAAAGGATTTGCTGCTCGATCTATTGATGACACGAAATCAATAAGTGTGACTATTTCTCGTCGTGAACGTCTTATTTTACATCATGGAAATGAATCTCTCGACTTTGAAGATAATATCAATACACTTTTCATTCCTGGATTAACTATTACTCGATTCGATGGTAATAATAATAGTCATTTCTCTCTTTCATGGTCTATTGGTGTAACTATTGAAATAAATGTCATCAAAATAACATCACCATCAGAACAATTAGTACTTAATATAGGAGCTTCTCTGTCTGGAATTTATCGTAATAAAACTTATGGATTATTAGGTACTTTTGATGGAATACCAAACAATGATCTACGAAGTAAAAATGGAAGTATTATAAGCAAAAATGCTTCACTTGAACAAATTCATAAAAGCTTTGGTGTCACTTGGGCTATCAATCCATCTAAGTCATTATTCTACTATGAATCAGATCAATCACCTGAATTTTTTGAAGAAAAAAATCGAAACTTTACTCCATCATTTACTGATCCAACAACAATAAATAATTCTTCAATTCGTACTATTTGTAAAATAAATGCAACATCTTCACCTTCCTCATGGAATATAGCTCAACGAACATGTTATTATGATTTATCTGTGACTAATGATATAAATTTTGCTCAATCATCCCTCAATACTGGTAATGAACTTCTATCAATTCGAAAAAATCAAAGAAATCCACCTTCATTCATTTCATCACTTCCACTTAGTATGAATTTAACACGTGGTGATCAAGTACAATTTAATATGTCTGCATCGAGCGAATATCGATCGAATATTATTGTATTATCTGCATTACATCTACCTAAAAACGCTATGTTTGATAAGAGTTTGTTTAAATGGATAGCTATTCAAGGTGAACATTATCTAAGTATTGAAGCTCACGATACAACGTATAATTTAAAATCAAAACATGATATTACTTTTAATGTAAACGCAGCTGTCAATTCTGGTAATGGTAGTATCAGACAATTCAATCAAGCTAGTTTTATAATTTTAATTCTTCAAATAATGAATTATTTAGCATTTTCTTAACGCTTATATTTTTTTAGTTTTTTCTAAAACAAAGAATTTCCATTATGATTAACTAAAATGTACCATAGAACATATATATATCGCTTGTATATAACAGTAGCTTGTCTAAGTAATACAATATATA
This sequence comes from Macrotrachela quadricornifera, assembly GCA_022393335.1. Taxonomy (NCBI): domain Eukaryota; kingdom Metazoa; phylum Rotifera; class Eurotatoria; order Philodinida; family Philodinidae; genus Macrotrachela; species Macrotrachela quadricornifera. Next base: position 1,920,927 of record JAJEKB010021488.1, on the reverse strand, counting down.
AGATAGAAGTCAACTAGATATTTGTTACATTAAAAACTTTTCTTAGATGAGTTTGAATATGCAGTTATTGTTCTTCCATTTGGTTCTTTAGATTTTGTTTTTGTATTATTAATATTTGAATTTGTTGCATACAAATCACCTTTGTAACCATATTCACTGCAACTCCATTTTCCATATCCTTTGACAGATGGTGCACTATTTTGAATAGAGTGAGCATTTGTCCATTTTTGATCATGATAAGAACTACCAGTTTGTGTACGTGGATCTGAAACACCACTATAACAGCGTTCATGATACATTAAACGAAGTTTACGTCCATCACGTATTATAATTGGTTCACCTTGGTATATTACAGAATGACATTCTCGACAACTCCAACCAGTACGATTTGCATGACCATGTGTTACGGTCCAATAAGATTCTGATGACATTTCGCTCTTTTAATCTAAAACAATGTGATCTAATTGTTACAAAATATGAGATACCTTACTTTAATTCTATAATAGTATATATTTCATTTCATGTTTGATATACAGATATTTTTTTAAAATACAAAAAAAAATCATGATTCAATATAAAAATAAGAAGAAAAAAACAGCTTCGTTCTACGTTATAAAATAAAAAAAAAAGAATTTGTTTAATGCACGTGCATTTTTATTTTTCTCTTCCTCTGTTACACATCTATGCGTGAGTTTCTGCGCAAGATATTATGGTTACAGAAAAGAAAAGAAAAAGAAACTTTCAAGGACGTGATAAAAATATCATTATTAAATTTCAATTGCATCTAATATAAAAATGTACTCAATGATTGATTTTTTTTTATCAATCAATATGTGTTATGATTCTAAGCTCATTTAACTCAAAAAAACGAATTGAAATTTGAGTATCTTAAAAAATTGGTTATGCAAACGATTGATGATAAAATAAATCTATAATGAAAATTCATATGCTCAAATATTAATGACGTCGAACAATCAGTGTGTTTCATGTTACGTCTTTAATCCAATGGATTTTTCTATACTCCAGTATAGATTCAGCATAGTGTTAGGAGAAAAATCCTTGTTGAACTTTGATTGATTGATCGAAATGTTTTCGAGGAAATGTTTACGACTTGTGATATTGTTTTTTGCTATACGTTTGATATATTTTTTTCTTCATTGTTTTTTGTCATCATCATTCTAGCTTTCTCCATATGCTTTGCGTACAATTGAACCATTGGATGATCGTTTGATAAAACAGTGAGTGCAGTAGTATATGCTTTTGGATATAGACGTTCAGCATTTTCAAAGTCACTTTGTTCATCATAAATACCGCCCATATTATTGTATGTAGAGGAGATACTGGCTGCATCACCAATTGTCTGTTCTATTTCTAATGTACGTGTAAAGTTAGCCATTGCCTCACTAAAGTGGCCCTGTTTCATTTGGATCATTGCCAAATTATTGTAAGCAATCGCTAGTGATGGATGCAGCATTGAGCTTTCTTTTAAAATAGCTAATTTTATATCTAGTACATGTTTAAATGTCTCTTCTGCTTCTTGAAAACGACTTTTTTCAAATTGGCATGTAGCAATATTATTGAGCGTCTTAGTCACAAGCAGATGATTATCTTTATTATGTTTGAACGATGCCGATTGGATTTTTAGTGCTTCTTCAAAATACTGAAGAGCTCGATCAAAATTTTCCATATCCAGATACGTTGTTCCTATATTATTCAATGCATGTGCGAGGAAATGATGGTTTGATGGCAAGCACTGTCGAAATAGGGCTAATGCTTGTTCGTATAAATCTAAAGCTGTTGCATAGTTTCCCATTCTTTGTTCAATGCCAGCCAAATCACCATACGTCTTAGCCAGATCTGGATCAATTTCAGACAAATATTTCTTCTCGATCTTTAATGCTCGATTTGCATAATGTTTTGCCGTCTCATACTGTCCTGTCTCAAGATACACTGAACTCATGTTTGAATATGCAGTTCCAAACTTCTTTTTTGATCGTGTATATTTTTTGGATTTTTTAAAACATTTAAGAGCTCGCTTATAATAACCTTGTTCAAGCAAGGCTAGACCAAGATTATTCAATAAGACGCGTTGCAATGACTGATTACCATTGGATATAATAAGTGCTTGCTCAAACAGTATTCTAGATGATTTATAATCACCATTATCCATATACCATAAACCAATACTATTTTTTATAGCAGTGCGATCTCTATTTTAGGACAATCAGGATTTTGTTGCCCAACCATGATCATGTAGAATTGCTCGGCTTGCTTTATTTCACCCATTTCAAGTAAAAGATCACCAAGAGTAAGTTCGTTTGCTGCAAGTCCAATATATCGAGAGTGCAAATGAGTTCTGAATTCTGTAATACATTCTTTAAGTTGATTGTGAATTTCAAGATTTACTAAACATAGTAAATCGTACTGTTCAACAGACACAATACGAAATATAGTTCCCATACCAAACAAAATCTCATTTTCATCATGCTTGTCACTAAATGAAGCAATCGAAGCGAATGGTCGTGCAAATGATCCTTCATTAGTACTATCTAGATTAATTTCAAATAATACTGCAGCATGCGTTAGTGAAGATGAGTCATAACCAGTATACATGCACGCTACCTGACAGTCGAGAGTCGTTGATAGAAATGTATTCATAGAAATAAGACCTCCAACGTTTTTTTTAATCGTTTCCAACTCATTGATAGATAAAATTTGTCCGCGAAATATAGTGTGCCAGCATGGATCAATTCCATTCGCTGCTGCATCAGTCAATTGTCTGTAGAGATCAAGAATATACAAACGAAAAGCAAAAATAATACGAATGTCTTGTGTGCGAAATGCCCTGTTAAGCAGACGATATACAAATGAATCTTGTGTGTACCACCAGATAGCTTTCCCTGAGTCGTATGTACATCCAAAATCGTCAATTTTTCTCAGTTCTATAGGATCTGTGATGTAATGAGCACGTGCAACATTGAGCATATCATCCATTGTTGCCGTATTTCTTGGCAATCGGAGTAATGCATCAAGCAATAGTTGAAACCACATAAAACGAATTTCATCACTCGTCAGATCTTCAATGGATCTTTGCTGACCACACGCAAGTCCATAAATAGCCATCGGCACCGGCATTTCACTATTGTCATATTGTTTTGTGTCATATATATAATCATTAAAATCATAAGTACCACTGATGCAAATTCCTCGATGGCCACAACGTGTCTGAGTGACGTTATTAATATAAAAACGGATTAACTGATTCTGATTACATGCATTTGTTATCATTTCTCGAATTTTTTTGATTGCTACTATATCACTATTGAATACATGTAAGTGAAGATGTGTAATATGCTTATATTTGATATATGCGATACACTTTTTGATATTATCGAAGATTACCTCTTTAGAATGGAATTGAATAAGTTTTAAACGAATTTTATTCCATTCTTTGAGAGAATTTTCATCTCCAGCAAAAAGACAAATTGTTGTAAAACTATTCAAATCGATGCATGCTCCTAATGGTAATGGTGTATTAACTTGAATCAACTGTGATTTAGATTTTTTAGCATTAATACCGATTTCTTCACCATCATGTCTTCGTTTGCGGTTATTTTTGCGCCGACGATGTGTATTCTTGCTGCGTCGACGACCCATTAGAGACGTTTGGGAGTTTGTTTAGAAGGAAAGAAACGTAAAAAAGCACGGAGACAGAGCAGCCATTGCTATGCCATGCTTAGACTACATTGATGTTTTTTGTATTTTTGCCATTTACCGTCGATACAACGTGTCAGAACAGAGAAACAATATTAAAGAAAAATACAAATCATAAGTAACAATTCACTTTGATGGCTTTCGTTCTGTTACTTGAATGCGCCTTGTCTCGAGATGTCGCGAGACGCTCATAGTACTCAACTTCTAATCTTTGAGCCTTAAAAAACAAATTCCACTATAGTCTTGAAATATGATGTGTACAGAATTCAAAGAAGAAAAAATTAGTGCTAACATTTGTAAACAGTTGTAATTCTTTGCACAAATTTGGTAGTGATTGTATCGCGTATTGTTTAGATTATCGACGCGAACAATAAATGACTAGAAAGAATCATCATCAATATCGTTAGTCTGAACAGAAAACTTGATGACACAGCACAATAACCCTTTCCCAACATTGTATTGTAAAATTTGGTACTCTGATGCTTTAGTTACTCCTTGTTTTAGATCAAAAATTTTATTGTGATTGAGGCTTCAAATGATGTAGATTACACTATGTACAAATCAATTTTGTTAACCTGTCTGTTTATTCTACGTGAATGATAAAGACAAGCATTTTGCCTGACCACTGTTTTTTTTTGTTTTCTTTTCTTTGCTGAAAAAAAAACGATTTTACTAAAATTTGGCTCAAAGAATAATAATTGAGACTTTAATCTTCTTCATTAACACTGCAATTTTAGTCAATGAAACTGCTACCTTCAAAACTAGCATCAAAATCTGAGTGGAATGACGTATAATTTTATTATTTTTGATGACTTCAGATTTTGTCGAGTTTCTCTCCAAAAATGATAATTGAAATTTTTATGAGCAAAATGACTAATGAATAGATGACGAAAACGTTGAGAACATACGCCACTCTACTCAGTTTTTGATGTTGGTTTCACATATGACACTTTATTGTTTTTAGGTTAGATTTTACCAAAATTGATTTTTCTCGCGTTGGTGAAGTTAGCGACAGATTCCAGTTTTTTCAGCGAACATTTGTACACTAATCTGTGTCGAAGCAGATCATCAGTGTGTCTTGCACAACTCGACAAGCTCTATCGAATGGTATACCCAAATCTTCGATAGCTCAAACTATGATCTTGGGTAGATCAATGGCGCTAGAAAAAAATCTGAAAATCATAGTTTTAGGTATCAAATATTTGAGTATACCATTAGACAGGTATTACTTGAGTATCTCGCCACAATTTTATTGAAAAAACACAGTATTTTGAGATTTTCTCAGTCATACTTTTGACTATGAAAAATCTGATTGTCCCATTGGATAGAGCTCGCCGAGTTGTACAAGACACAGTGATGAGCTGCTTCGACACAGGTTAATGTGCGAATGTTTGCTGGAAAAATCCGAATATTCTACTAACTTCTCCCCTTGTCACTGCGACCATTTCATGGAAGCAGTATTTCCACCGGAAAATTTTAGGATTTTTTCCGATGAGATCCCGTCTGATTTCGGACAGAAATCTGCCGGAAAAAAACTGAGAAAATCTCCGGTTAAAATATTGCTTCCACTCTCAATGATTTTAGGTCGTTTCCTGCAGGATCCTGCGAGGTCAGGTGAACGTAACCTTCGATTTGATATGTCCATTATGTTAATAACAGATAATCTCTTGTTACTTGAAAATTAAATTAAAATTTTTGGAAACTAATAAAACGCATGAGATCATCAGGAGAGTAAAACTTTGAATAACTCGATACTGATGATCAAAATTCCAACTCATTTATTCGACATGCCATGAAGAACTTTATCTTTTTTATTTATGAGACACGCCGTAGGAAGAAGACCGTTCTCTTCTTGCAAATATCACCATTGAATGAGAACACGTCAGCAAGTGATGATAAGGATAAGAGACAAGATCGAATACAAGAAATTTTTGTTTTATGAAAGCGACAGCCTTAATAAACATGGCTACATTCAGTTCGCATGATAATTCAATCGACAATAGTCTTGAAACATTTCGTCTTGTTTGGCTCGATGCTCCAGTGAATAATACTGAAAAGAACCAACAAACGGTGGAGCAGCTGCGCGCCATTATCAATCATGTAAAAAGATTCAAAATGTCAACGAATGTCGATAGTACATCAAACAGATACTGGAGACTGATCGAATTGTGCTTATTGTTAATGATCAATTGGGTCGTCAAGTAGTACCCCTCATTCATCAGTACAGACAAGTTTCATCTATCTATGTTTTGAATATGAATAAGTCAATCGATGAATTCTGGAACAAAAAGTTTTCCAAGGTAGGATCATATAATCAAGTTTCTGTTAAGTCAAATAATTTTCTAGGTTAAAGCTGTTATTGGTCAATTTGACGATCTTATTTGCCAAATAAAACTCGATCATAAACGACGAGCTATCCATGAAGAACCACCTTTGATCAGTATCTTTAACACAAATTTGAATTGTGAACAGTCAGCAACTGATCTCAATGGTCAAATTGTACACTCGGAAGTACTAATTAATGTTCTTCTTCGAATGAAACCCAGTGCAAAAGATAAAGATGAATTAATTTCTCTGTGTAAACAAGAATATCAAAATAATCTCAGTGAATTAGCTAAGATACAAAATTTTCAAAATGAATACTCTAGCGAGAAAGCTTTATGGTGGTACACATGTGATTCCTTCATATATAGGATATTGAACAAAGCATTACGTCTTCGAAATATCGACGTTCTTTTTCTCTTTCATTCGTTTATTGGTGATCTTCATCGGCAATTGGCGAGGATATAGTGCCAAAACTCAGTATGTCGAGTGATGAGCTCAATATTCTTCGGCGCTCAATAGGTCAATTGATTTCAATGAACTCATTTCTTTCGACCAGTCTCAATAAAACCTGGTCGAATTTTATCATGGTGATCTACATATATCTGATCCAGATAGTTTAGAGCATGTAATATTTCAGATAGATGTGGATCCTCGTCGGGTCATCACCAAACCATTTGCTTCTATCAGCTTCAGTGTTTTATCCAGGTTTTTCCGTCCGAGGGCGCGAAAATAATTGTCGGGGGGGGGGGGGAAGTGCATAGTGTAAGACACAAATAACTGCAAATTTCCTAAATCTCGAGGGGGCAAATCATTTTAAAAACCACGTCGGAAAATGATACCGATGTCATATGAGTTCAGATAATAATCGATGTGAGCTATTTGTATAAAATGCTGAATTTAACGTTTTTATGTTTAGTATTAGATGGAATAAATACAGAAGTGGCAAAGCTATTTCAAGGAGAAAAGTGTTGGCACCCAGCACACTGGCACCTCAGCACCTGCTCGGTACCTTCAATACCTTCAACGACTTTTCCATTATTTTAACTGCTTTTCTTAGCACCTTATGGTAAAATATGGTGACTTTAGTCTGTTATTTAAATTGCACCACAAGTTGCTGAAGGTGCCGAACAGATGTTTAGATGCGGAGCAGGTGCTGAGGTGCCAGCACTTTTCCCCTTGAACTATTTTCACGGTTGAAGCTGTATTCTGCAATGCTCAATTACCGTGATTGGTAGCGTATTCCTTTATTTCTTCTAATACTCTTTCATAACAAAAATTTGGAACGAACAAAAATACGGCCTACACGAGATTTTGATTTGGTGCGTATATTCAATATTTCAAACAATTTTTTAAAAACTATATATATAGAAAAGTCAAATTCCAGAGGTAAGCAATATTAGTTTATCCCATGCGGGCTTCAATCGGATGGTTAATTAGTGTGAACGAGTGATATATGTTGCTAGCAACCTCACTTTGCAACCAAGATAAAACCGTAAGACCTTCCTTCATTACCGTAGCATAATTATTCATTGAACATTAACAAAGTATAGATGAATGCACTCAACAAAGCTAGTAACAACGATTGCATCACTGTTGATTCGTTTGTTCACAGCGGCCATAACAAATTCAAAAACATCAAAGCGACAAGGAACAGCATCAACGTTCGACTACTCGAACGACCACTACTTCAATCAGTTGATCTTCGATAGCTCGTGATTTAAGACAACAACAGACATTAAAAGAACAATTAACTAATAAACACGCAAAACGAAGAAAAAAAACGCTGGGCTTGATGCTAAATTCGATGTTTTTAACATGAACATTTCAAACTTCTCTGTAGACTTTAAGTTTCAATAACCCTCTAGTACACTAGACAACAAGAACGCACACATTAGCAATCTCTACGTCAATAAAAGAAAATGTTTCATTGCAGACAACTAGTATATTGTGACTGATTTGGTATGCTGCAAGAAAACCTGACGTCCTTTTGAGCTTCCATAGAAATATGTCGATATCCTCATGATCTACATACGACTTCCGATAGGAAAAGACGATTTTCCATTGCCGAGTAGTGATATCTCATTGTGGTATCGGCCATTGTATATTGAAGGTTTGTAAAGGAATAGCCTCTTCTTAACTGCAAGGCGATGCCTCATTGAAGATCGTTAATAGTATATGATACATAGATGTGCGTATGCGTTGTCTCTCTAATGGCAAACGATGTCCTATAAGATAGGAGCGAAATCCCATTGAATAACACAATTGCTGATAGAGCGTACGTAGATGAGTTCACATTCGATTTCGAAAGCTTTTGTCAGTTCATTAATATTACATATCAAACAGCGATATCCCAAACATTTATAGGAGGTAGCGTTATTCAAAAATCAAAGATATCGTCAACTGCTGAGAGAAAAGAGAACGAATGTTAGTAAAATGTTAATTCGTAAGTGGAAACCACACACAAGTTATATCCAACTTTAGAAAGTGTCATCAGAATATTTCGAATGTTCGCTAGAAACTTACAAGAAAAATACGCAAATAATAGCGGCGAGTGTTGAGCATCCGATACTAATTGCGGACACCAATGATGCTTCGTTTTTCGGTACCATCGTTGTGGTTTGCGTTGTAGTAGCTATTGACGACTGTGTTGAGATTCCAGTTTTGGGCGTTATAGTCGTTGATGAAGTCTTCATTGTCAAAGTACTAGTACTAGTACTAGTAGGCATTGATGATGTTGTACTATGGATGTTTGTCGATTTTGACGAAAACGAATGTTGAGTTGTTTTTTCTCCCGACTTGTTAGACATGTTCAAAGCAGTAAGCATTGGTTTCAAATCATACTTATCCTCCAATGCACTAAGGATTGTTGAGAAAATAGAGTTGCTGTTACATTTGTCATAACCGCATATCAAATGGGTAGATTGTTCCAATTTACTTGTAGAAGTATCGATATTGATAGTCATTTGAAGCCGAATGCGACGGGCATCGTTTTGAGTACCACATTGCTGCTCATACTCCTTTTCATCGTGATCATAATTTGTGACGCAAACTTTGGTTTCACATGGTTTAGTCGTTGAATCATTGACAAAGCAGTTCACTACATCAGATAAACATTACATAACAAAATGTTTCAGCAAGAAAAATTGACTTTTATTCTCACTGAGCTCGGCTTTTGGGAAATATTTTCGAAAGGTAATCGACTATATTTTGTGGCGGAGAGCTAATCACAAAAATAAAAAGTTAGGGTCAGACCCTTCACCCACTTTTACTGGGAATGAGATAAAGGTCTTTATTGACATAGTAAAATCTCTATGTATGGATACTTCTCTATAGTGAACAAGTTCCCATTATAGGCGTCTTTTGTTTTTCAGTGTTGAAAATGAACCTGTCGAATATGGATAATACCTCTTTATTCTGAATTGTCAACACTTTTATTCGTTCTCACCTGCTCTGAACAATCTCTGAAAAGTGTACACTTGCCAGACATGTAGAGAATCCGAGCTCAATTTCAGAGGTCAGACGAAACGGTTCGGGTTCGGATCCGGTTTTAGAGTTTGAATTCGGTTTTGGGAATCATTCAACGAACTGAAACAACGTCAAATAGTCAGGTAATTCTCAAAACATGTTTTAGAGCGTATAACCTATTTGGGAAACAATCGTAAGATTTAGTCAAATTCAAAGATTTCCAAACATCTTTCATTAGTGTTTGGATGTCTTTAGTGTGCCAATTTTTGGATCATTTATTCTATTTGTGAGTAGTCTAATCGTGGTCCAAGCTAAAATTCCTTCTTTTGATTTACTTGTACTCCATTTTATTAACTGACTGAAACGAACTGAATCTGAGCGTTGGAGTTCGGTGCATGGCTAATGCTTCATGAAGTGTATCATACTTTTTCATTTAGTCAAAATCGTACATATATGAATATATGTACACCGATTTGATTAATCTGACGAGTATGTTTAAAGGATAAACGAATCAATAGAATTTAACATTGGATGAACGATTGAAAGAATCCCAGGCAAGCAAAAAATAAAGGAGGATGCTCGACATGACTAGTCTAAAATGACTTCGAGCCCGTCAAGAATGATTATCTTGATGAGCAACGTCTTGCAAACCAAATATAGACTAGCTCGAAAGATACTCTCACTCTGTCACGACTAGTCCATTTTGTATGCTCATACTATCTAGACGCACCAGTGTAACAAAAAAAGTCAAAAGGAAGGAAGACGATGGGTGGATTCGAACATTCAATCCGACAATATTGAATGTCTAACTACATAATCTAGACTGTATTCAATAGCAGTACAGATTAGTATGAAGACTCATTTGCCTTAGTCATGGCTAGTTGTTTCTAATAAACTAGTGCCAGTTTGAATTCAGACTAGTCTAGGCTCTTCAAATAGTCTCATTTCCTTGAACATAAATTTCTGGATAATTCGGTTTAGACTCGTTCGTATCGAGACTAGAACGATGTATCTGAGAAGAATTGTTTATCTGTGTCCTTTAAATATTTAAATTGTAATAACAATTAAGAACAATTTTATTAGAAAAATTAATTTTAGTGTTTTTTTATAAGAATATCATTTTATTTTAATCTAAAATCTGATCATTTGAGATTAAAAACAGATCTGAATCATAGGATTATAGGTTATTTTCAAATTTAAGTTGGAAATATTTTAAATTAAGATAAACATAAACTATGATGGAAATAACAAGACCTTTGTGGAAGTATATACTATTTTTATTTTGTTTTGAAATATGAATTGTTTTTAAAATAGAAAATAATTCTTTCCAAATGTAGATAATCAGAAAAATTTTCAATTAATTTTGTTTAGCCTTATTTAACTAATTTTCGATTTTACGATAACTAGTTTTTTAATTTTAAAAGTTGAGAAAGCACTGAATCAAACTGTATCAATTAGCATCTTAAAATAGATATTGACATACAAAAGTTGATTGCTTGATCATTTGGTTCAATTAGATAAACGATGGGTAAGTAGCATATGGTAGGCTTGTTGAAATCTAACTTTCTGCGCATGTTTCTATGATTTAGAATAGTTCGAACTAGATCACTACACTGAACTAAATCCCGATAGATGTTGCGTCACAGATACTTTTCCTTTTTTAGTTTATAGTCTATATCGGACAGGTACCCAGACGTGAGCTAACGGTTCCAAACGATTGCAGACTAATCATGTATTAGTCTATTTTGAGAAAAAGATTAAACCGGACGTGCCGTTAGGGCCAGATATGAGACTAGTCGATTACCCGTCCTTTGCTCGCCTGGAATCGTGTGAAAATAGAATCAAGTATTCAGAACAAAAAAAGGACAATAAACGAGTTCCAAACATAATTGAAAGAGGAACAAACAAGCTCGGTATAAAAGGGGGTGAAAATGAAAGAATTGACCATATGTATAAACAAGCTTATATAATTAACCTTTTCAAGAAGTATTAATGAAATTCGAAGTGTTTTCATTAAATTATGTTAAAAAATATCTTCAAATCGCCTTCTCTCGCAAAATAATATCGAAAACAGTAGATTGAGTTGCTTCAGTCATACAGAAATAACTACTGTCAAAAAACTGAAAGCCTCTGAAAAATGGACACTATGAAAGGATTTCATAGAAGTCTACTATAGAGACCTTTTACCGTAATTCGTTTAATAGTGTTTACAATATCATCTGTAATCAAGCTGAGAGTGGCTCATTCAAGCGAAAGTCTTGGTTATGTCTCAAATTAGTATTTAATAGGTGCACTAATTGATGTCTGTAATCTCAACACAATCATTTAGAGAGAGTCTGGTGAATTGAATTGAATTCTCTATGTCCATGAAATTGTTCAGTGGCTTATTTAACATCTTACCGACTTGATCAACTGAAGAAAATTATCCGACTACAAGGTGTTCTTTGTAGACATGTAAGAGCATTGAAGAGGATAACATTTGAAATTTTCTTTTTCAACATTGACTATAAACATACTTACCTGAGCCAGCAATGTTTTTTAACAGCAATGGATCAACGTTTCTACGCAAGGATGTGTAATGTGCCTGATGGAGCCATTGAATATGAGTGAGTGCAAATTTTTTGTCACATTCTTCAGCAGAGCATGCATATTCAAGAAAGTTAGTGAGCTCGGTTACTTCACCGTTCAGAACCGAAATAATTGTATCAAATTGAACATCGCCATCATCCAATTCGCTCTCAGCAAGTTTGGGACTAAATTCCATTTCTAAGCGTTCTTCGGCATAATCAAGAAACAGTTCGACACGACACAAATTCTCGTCTCCATTTGTATCAACACTAACCTTGTTCAATCCTTCTTCAAATGACTGAATGGTAAAATTAGCCAAAGACATGCTGAAATCTGTATCAATGACGCATGAAAGGCCATGACACAATGGCAAAATACCAAGTAAGACAAGGACAAGCAATTGCTTCATACTATGCTGAAAGAACAAAGAAAGTGCTAGTAGATTGTTGAAAAAATAATACTGCATGACTTTCCAATAGTTTATATATTTTCCTGCAGCCCAGAAAAAACTGACTAGATGACACGAGCATTAACATGACTTTAATATAACAACAACTATCTTATTGAAGCATGCATCACTCTTTTCTGTTTTCTGAGTAATGAAAAATGATAACTTTGTCAATGTATATTTTGTTATATTTATCATCAGACATGTCTTCTGTGATTTTATGATTTGATCAAGAACAAGAAAAACAGCAAATGTAATTTCAATGAATAAAATCTTAATTTATTTTATTTTTATTCTTTTGTTTATGATCAAAATCTATTGTTACGTGGCAATATCCACGTAAGGAATGTGTTTATTCTTAAGAGGGGAGAAGCACAACTGAATCAAGCATAAAAGATAAGAACAGAACCATAACAACGAGACCAAGCGTATATGAGAGGAAGAATAAAAGAACAATGGAATAATGGAGGATGATATGCATATGAGTCAATAAGAGATGGCGCAATGATTAGGCAATCATATAGAACGACGATGACACCTAGCACTATCTTCTGTATAAAATAATATTTGATTCATTGAAATCACATGCTGTTTTTCTTGTTCTCAATCATAAATAAATACATATTTATTAATTTTTAAATTTGATGTTTCAATCAACTGGTACGAAGAAAATTTATAAATCGGAATGTGTAGAAGTTCTTCAACATAAATCTATCACAGCTCCACGAGGCACAGTTTTTTATACCCCTGTTCCGTCCGGGCCCGTGAACTTCTAGTCCCGTGACCCGCAGAGCCTCGAGAAACTTTTAATAAGAAGCCTCGTCCCGTTATGACATTATATGACTTTACAAATTTTGATAATTTTGCATTTTTATGACGTCAAAATTGATTTAGTCACGATAGTTGCTGAGATTTTACCTTCCTTGAAAAAATACACTACTTGCTTGGTGTTTACACAAGTCGAGAGGGACTTATTTGTTGAGATTTCAAAAAAAATGAACACACTCTGTTTACAACAGATTTTTTCAACGTTCACCCGCTCCGCCTCATTCCGTAGATCTTCTGTCCTGTGTCCCGTCATACTCTGTGAATCTTCGAGAAGAAAGCCTCGCCCCACCCCGTAAAAAATCATGGGAAACCGCGGGGCGCTCAGTGCACCTCTGAAACCCATGTTCTTTTCATTCGAACATCAAATTTTTTGGAGAAGGAAAGCATACAGAATAAAAATAAGTAACCATGACCGTTTTTGACCGTGCCTAATCGAATCTCCCTTTTTGGCACTTTTCCACAACGGCTCATCAAAGTTTTTTGAAACCTTCAGGACAGATAGATCGCGGTCAGTAGAGTAAAAGCTTTTATAGACTCAAAATTTCTAAATGCTTCCTTGGAGGAGATATCTGGATCACAAAGGCTAAAAATTACTCCTCTTATTGCTCCTCTTTCTCATCCATAACAAGTTTCGTAAGACTGAATCTTTTTTTACAGATAATCGACACTGTTTGGGGGACCTACTTTTTTGATCCCTTTTATCTCTTACTATTCAAGTGAAAAGCACCAAAATTCTGAGAGCACCGTCAAAAAATCATGATTTTTTCGGAGCAGTGCTAGTTTTGTAGACTTCGCTCAAAACCAATGATACATCATTTTTTGAAACAAAACAAATGGGCATCTTAAACACTTTATACTATCACTAGAGAAAAGCCGCAGCTGCATCTAATATACTATGTCTGAGAAAAAGGGGGGGGGGGGGGTGATTTTGAAGATGTTGACTTAGAAATCAGTGTTTTGGAAAACGATAACAGGACGAAAAAATCGTGCTAAACGCCAATGGTGATCAATTCATCTTTTCGACGTTTTTTTCGTACTTTAATGCTTTGTTTGAATTTTGAAAATCTTATCAATAGATAGAGGACATTCCAGAGCATATATATATAGCAGAAAAACCAAAACATGAAAAATTTTGGTCCACAAAGGGAATCCTCTTAAGGGCCTCATCAGATGGCACAATTATAATACTATATTATCTGTATTCTAAGAATTTATGTCAGCTTCATCGTTGTCAATTATGATGATGAATTTAAATAAAGTCATCCGATGAGACCCTCAAGTAAAGTCGAAATCAATCATAACTGCTTATTCTTAATGAAATTTAACTGTTAAAAAAATATCCTATATTTCTTGTATATAGTTCCTTTTAAATAAAATGAAAAGAACGATTGAATCAATATTTTCTAAAAGAAGAATTAGTCGAACTATTGAAGGGCTATAGTTGTTTTTCTGTGATTAGTTTTGAAAAATATTATCAGAAGCGTCAATATCCACTCTTGAACTTTTGCTTTTTAAATTATTTGAAAAAATTTGATCATTTCATAAAGTTAACCAACCCCAGTTCCAATTATGATTTCTTACACACATCCCAGGTCGAAGCGTACGGGCCGGATCCGGCCGGAATTCATCGGAAATCACCGGATCAGGGAAGCAGTATTCCGGACCGGAAGTTGCCGGAGTTTTCCGCTCACTTTCCTGCCATATCCGCCCGGAAACGGCCGGGAAAGCTGTCGGAAAAAATCTGGTGACTTTCCGCCCGGATCCGTATTTTCGGAACTTGCCGTATATGTCCGGTTCCATAATCACCATTTTCCGTACTGTTCCCGCTGATTCCTATATTGGGAAATGATACTGATATATATATCAACCATATGTAGCAGTTCCGAACTAACAATAGGAATCTCAAGCTGTGCTGAGTCATACGATCTTTTGACTAATAAGTCAATCTCTTATTAAAAATAGTGTTTCTTTTTTAGCATTTTCTTACAGCTCATTACTATAAAAAATTTGACCAAAAACCAACGTCTAAAAATAACATCAGAAATTGAAAATATACTATAAATTGATTAAAATTTTGTCACTTAAATTCATTAGGATCTCTTTTAATTAGAAAGTTACAAAAACAATCCCATTTTACAACAGTACATGATATGGAAATTTATGTTAATTATTTCACTACATCAGTGTAACATCTTTACAGCTATTTTTTTATCTGCCGCACAATGATCTACCGAAAGACTCATAAAAAACTACCTAAATTTTAGCAAACTAATGAAGCGAATTATGAGACTCCACGAAGTCTTTTATCGATGTAAAAAACATTCATGTCACTCCCACATCTCAGACGTTGATGACTACTGAAAAAAAATCTGACTTCCTCTTACAAAATAACCGAAATGAAGAGTGTGATAATACACTATCTCCTACAACTGACGTTAACGAGAAACGTTTTCTCCAGAAGATCCTTTGTACTTTACAAATGTTTCATTGAGGCTTTAGTTCAACTACCCACTCAACAATTGGTTTTGAATATGTCACTCTATATAGGCGAGCCCATTCAAAATAATTCACATACACACTGCGATACTTTTCCTCGTACGAAAAATACTTCAGGTAGGAATTTTTTTATTGATTTTAGTAAGATGAAAAATCATTTTGAGTCTCATTTGAACTAAGCCAAAACGCGAGGTGTAAAGGTAGATTATCCTGTATACATAAGATTGAGACGTAAAGAAAATTTTCTCGTACAGATCTTCTCTAGTATTGAGACGTCTCATTCAGGCTCTCGGTCGACTACCCAATTACCGTTTTGTTTTGAACATGTCAGCTTATATAAGGGATCCCATTTGAGATGTTTCACATACACATTGTAATACTTTTTTTCGTATGAAAAATACTTAAGGTAGGATCTTTTTACTCATTTTAGTGAAACGAAAAATCATTTTCAGTCTCTTTTGAACTTAGGGAAAAAACGAAGTATAATGATAGATTATTTTGTATGCATAAGATGAGGGTAAATAAACTTTTTTTGATAAAGATCTTTCATAATATTGAGATGTCTCATTGAGACTTTAGGTCGCTTACCCACTCACCGTT
>JAJEKB010021488.1:1818392-1895405 GCA_022393335.1 Macrotrachela quadricornifera | reverse complement strand
AGTCAAAATACAAAAGGTGACATTCTTTATGGCCCATCCGTTATTATTGATTGAACTATCATTTATCTCTTGAAAATTATGTTAACAATGGTTGAGCAACCTTTGACGAATTATTCTACATAGTTAATTAATTTCTATACATTTTTTTGTTCTCTCTTAATAATTACAAATAATGTATTCATGATGATTGGTGACTTACATGTAATGAAAATTTTAATTTATTTCTTCTATTTGTTCGATTGTTTCATGCTGCAAACGACAGACGGATGACTATCCAATGGAAAAGAGTGCATTTTTCTAAAATAAGTGGCATATCACCATCTTTTCTTCATTGATATCTTGAGATTATTTTATATTCCTGTTGTCATAAATTAGTCACTTTAACTTATTATCAAAATGGCATCCACTAATTCTTTAATTTCTCATTCAGTAATTGAAATTTGATTATCAGAACCTTTTATGAGCTCGCTTTAAGACTGCACTTCGGAATCCAATAGTTACTATTGAAGAATGATAATACAAATTCTAAATTTATACCAAATCAAAGTAAACTAGTCCCAATGATATGTTGGAAGAGAATCGATGTGTGCTTTCCGCCGAAAAACTGACGTGATAACGAAGAACTTACACTGGTTTTTTGTTTTGCATCATCTTTTAAATGTTTCGAAACTTATCATTATATTACTTCAAGCACTACACACATAAGTTCTCATAAATATCATAAATAAATATCATCAGATCAAATATGAATTGGTTAGAATTACTAATTATACATTGGTCAAGTTATTTTATGATAAAATTGTGGCACACAAATGCGATGGAATTTAAAAGCTTTTCTTATAGATAATAGATGAACTCTGGATTAGATCGAATCGAATTCGAATTAAGAAAAGTCGATTCGATTTGGGCTCTGATATTTACTAGATCCATATGAACATAACCCTACGCATACACAATGCACATTACACAACAAGTCAACAACATCATAGATTATTTAACAGAAAACTGTTTCTTTTATATCATAAAAAAACTTATTTTAACGCAGCTCCTTTGTGGTTAAAATATAGAACTTGCATATCTTTATGCTCTTCATGCTAATGAAAATTTATATGAGTTTCACAAAATTGTTCATTTTTGCAAAAGTTATGTATTCATTTTAAAGTTAATTATTAGAGCACACACTATGTCGTTATGAAAATTTTAATCATCAAAAATTTATTAATAAGCTTGCTGAATTATAATACAAAGCTAATTATGACAAAAAAAATGTAAATTTAAAAAAAGAAATATGTTTTTTGTTGTAACTAAATTTCTTCACTACGGACAATCACCACTGTCGGCATTACATTTAGAATTGCAACAACGATTTTTACAACAGTATCGCGTTTGACCATTTGAATTACACTGACCATCGGAGGTACAACTATTATCATAAGAAATATCTTGACACGTTCCCTTGAGATTTCTATCAAATATACAAGCGCCACAACATTCGGAACTATATGTGCAGGAGTCGCCGACTTTTTTGCAATCACTTCCTCGGATTATACATTTATTGTTTTTACATATTACTACCTGATTGTCTAAATATGGAAGCAAAAAGATATGAAACATGATTTACAATAAAGACAAAATTTAGATTTATTGTCACAGAACTTACCAACAGGTTTACATTGCTCATTAAGAAGGCATCTACCACCTAAATCGACATATTTCACACAGTATTGTGGTATCGGCAAAGCCTGACGTTTAGTGCAAAAACTATCACTATTGCAACATGTTCGAGATGAGTTGCATTGAGAACACTTAAGAATAAATACTCTTAGTTGAGAACCGGCCAGGTTAGATGCTTGTGCCATTTCTCTGCATTCATCCGGAGTATAGGCACATGTATTTACCTCAGGAGCGCGTATTTTGCGCATGAGTTTGTTGAATGATAATTCATGCTCTAAATAATCATTTATATGGAGAACGTAAATATTTAAACAATAAATTAGAAAACATCAAGAAACAGACAAAAAGTATTAGTTAGAAAATGCAGCATATCTTACCTAAGCTTGAATAAAAAATTTTTTCACTCTGAACACATATAATTGAGATAAACAGTAGAAATAATATCTTCGTTATTAAATTAACCATCTTTTTCACGTCTTCTCACAGATATTGATATTAATATTTAGTAACCATGTAATTATGATCAATGATATACAATTTCAGACGTATATATACCGATGTGGCTACAATGTATTACAAAAATAAATATTGATTGCGTAAAAGAAAAACAAAATGCAGATAAAAACATAGGTTAATTATAGGTATTTAAGTTGACGTCAAATACGTCATTTATCTGATGGATTTATTTTTTATTACATTTACAAAATACAGAAAGGTAGATTCGTTAAAGCGTCGATCTATTCATCTATTCTTTAGAATTTGAGTTAAACGCAATTACTTTTCTACAATAATCCTTTTTTATTCTCTATTATTAGAAAGAGTAAAAGGTATATGCAATTTATTTCTATTCACTTGTAAACAATACGTCTCTTTTCTCTGATTACTTATAATAAACTAAATAAACTCTAACGATATGAACAAATGTAAAAGGTAAATTAGTAAATGACTTAAACATATTCAAGTTTAAATGAAATTGAGTATATTTGACGACATCTACTAATTTAAAAAATGTTTTTATTTTTCAGATTCAATAAATCAAATTCGATTAAGTATTTTATTTTAAATTAATTGATTAAAAAAACAATTTATCGTGTTTATTTCTCCAAAATAATCAATTCTGGAATCTGAACAAGTTGTCGGATACTGATATTTGTTTTCATGCATTGATGCTTATAATAGCATCTAAATATAAACAAATAAGAAGAGAGTATCATATGGTTGATCGAACAATCATCATTGCGAAATATAATTTTTTTCATCAATATGAACGAATAAATGAATTAAAACGATAAAAAAAAATTGATCAAATAATTTGAAACTACTGTTTTGTTGTTATTTTTGATAGAAATTTGTTAGAATGAAAACTCTATAGGAAAATTTTCAAATACTAATCACCATCAAATTATCGTTTTCTAGAATAAAATTTATTTTCTTAGAAATCTATTGTTATCACTTGAAGCCATAGTCAATTTGTAACTTATTTCACTGATAACAGTTTATCAACGGGACACTTGTTTTAACTAGTATAAAATCAGAATTTGATTTTATATTGGAAAAATGTTCACTACATACAGGTGAGCAAATTGGAAAAATTCAAATGATAATCAGAAACGCAATGGGTATATTCCAAAAGAAGTTGTAAAATATCATATGTGAAAAGGAACCAAAGAATAGAACAGATATACATATATCTATTATGTCATCTATATGAAATAATAGATAAGAATAAAGAAACAGAATATAGCAATGAATCGTACTACGACATAGTTGAACTCTAAAAGATTCTTTCGGTGTCGTACTCTCAACAAATTTCAATCTTTTTCAGTTTAAATTTTTGATTTAAATTTTGTTCTTCATTATGATTATATGTTATAGAAATTCAGCTAAGAAATAACGTATATGTGATATTAAACCAATTTTTGATAAATGAAAATTGTGATGAGCGATTGAAAGGCAAAATATAGAAATTGAATATTTATGAGAAGAAATAAGATGTTAGATCATTGTAGTTGGAATAACAGTTTTAATCCTTTAAAAGAAAAGATGGATTTTTTTGCAAAGTTTAATTCAAGATTTTCGAGATTGATATGATTAGCTTTCGAACTTTGGAAATAGCCTTTTCACTCAACACTTCGACATATGCAACAGAGATTAAAACAAAGACAGTGACGCATTTAGCCACCAAATCGCGCCAAGTTACTTTTTCAGGAAAAGAGTTGCCTTGTAAAGTTTCATAACCGGTCATTCCAGTTGTTTCCTAGATTCTAAAAGTCTGCAATCAAGTTTTACAAATATATTTTTTTAGTAAGATAGCCGTCTTTTTACGGACAAACAAAATAAATTCTTATATCCTCTATATGAATCATTGTTAAAATTTCAAGTTTTAATTGATTCTTGCCATTACTACTTTCTACTTGAAAACTATTAATTTAAAGAGATGAAGAGAAAAATAAAGTTATTCATCTTTTCTCACATGTATAAAAAAAAATTCGAATAAATGACCTTAAAAGAAATAATATTTGGATTGAAGAAGATGATCAAAAGCCATTGTGCATCTATGCTGTTTGATTTCAATAGAGATTGAAATAATTGTTGTCAATTTCATAAACAAATTGCATGCTGAATATATGCTTTTGCATTTACATCAGTTTGAATAAACATAAACCTAAGAGGGAAATATTCAAAAGGTAAATTTCTCTCTATTTTTTTCTTGAATAATTGATGATAAATATAGGATTTGATTAAATAAAATTTATTGTAAAGGAATTGAATTAAAATAGTCTTTAATAATAAAAACAAAAAAAAAAGGACAAGCATCGACATCTAATAGTGAATATATTATTTACCTTTGTTTGATTGGTTTATCGTCATGATCATATTTATTTTTTTTTTCGTATGTCTTTTGTATTCCGTTAGTTGACATTGGTTTTTTCTTTGACGTACATGATTCGGTATGACGGAGTAATTACAGATTACACAATATAAATGAAAAAGATTTTTTTAATCATTACTTATTAATCGTCGTTTATTTTATCTTCATATTGATTATTTTTTTCTTTTTTTAACAATTCTTTGATACAACTATGGCAACTAATAAATCAACAGCAAGACAAAAGTAGGTGAAAAGTTGAAGATATTCTCTCTCGAAAAAAAAAAGAATTTTTTTTAATGGATTTATTAATAAAAATTGATCAGTGAAAAATATCAATCAATTTCTTTTTTCATATGCGAATTTTGTAGAATTTATTTTATTTTAAGTCAATCAAATATTGATGAAGATTTGCATGAATTTCCATTTCCAATACGAAAAAATGCTGTTAAAGATGATTATGAAATATTAAAAGAAGGTTTGGGTACTGGTATTAATGGAACGGTTTTTAAATGTCGAAATCGTCGAACTGGAGAAAATTGTGCTCTTAAAGTCTTTATTTTATTTTTGTTTTAATTAATTAATAATTTAATGTATTTATAGACTTTAAAGGATTCCGTTAGAACTCGACGAGAAATTATTTTACATTATAAAGCATGTCAAAACTGTCAATATATTGTTCAAATTCGAAATGTTTATGTATGTTTTATTTTCTTGATTTAATTAATCTTTATATCATTTAATTGAATTTGTTGATGTATCCAAGGAAGATACATCTCGACGGAATCGACGTTTTTTTATTATAATGGAATGGTAAGGTTAAATTTATTTATTTTCGAAATATTAATGTACATAGGAATATCGAAAAGTAGTGGCAACGACGTTTTAGTATGACATACTACGCTTGATCAAAATTTCTTTTCACATAGGATGATAGGAAAAAAAATGGTCGTTCTGTCTGCTGATTATTCATTCACTTTCTTTACAATTATTTCTCGATTATTTATTTGTTGAAAATACGCTATTCTCGACGAATGATCGAGAGAGGACTACCATTAAATGGTCTGATAGAGATCGGATCACTTCAGGAATCGATAGATCCTACAATCTGACCTCCTTGAATTTTCAACATGGCAACAATTAAATCGAAAAATATATCAACTACATGCTTCTGAGAAAAAATACAAAATTTGGTCATTCAAACGTTTTGTTCCTTTTTGAAAGCAAAAAATGCACTTAGAAATTAAGCGATTCAGTAGAAATTGTAGAACTTTTCATGGTGCATCTTGTGGGATATTTCTATATATATGTAGATTTATTAATTATAGTATGGAAGGTGGAGAACTTTATAATCGTATTCGAAACCGAGAAGAAAATCCATATACTGAACGTGATGCTGCACATTTTATTTCGATGATTGTTAAAGCTGTTGCTCATTTACATTCAATGGATATAGTAATACTTCAATTTATGCAATACTTTTCTTTTCTTATTATTCTTTAGGCACATCGTGAGTTATTTTCAATAATTAAATAGGATTGATTTTTCGACTATTGATGAAGAGTTTTAGGTGATCTAAAACCTGAAAATTTACTTTTTACAAGTAAAGAAAAAGATGCTATTCTTAAACTTTCTGATTTTGGATTTGCTAAAGAAGGTAGAATAAAATAAATTAATTCAATTCATTGATTTTAGTTTGTGTTTTTTTAAGGAAATAATGAAGCACAACCATTAACGACTCCATGGTGATATAGATCAATACGATTAACAAGTTTTGATGTTTGTTTTTGAATTTTTTGTTTTAGTTACACACCGTATTATGTTGCACCCGAAATCTTGTCTGCGACAAAATATGATAAAGTAATTGATTAATTAAATCTTTGATTAATTTTCTAAGAAAAAAACTTTTCATTTAAAAAGGCTTGTGATATATGGTCAATGGGTGTGATTATGTATATTCTTTTATGTGGTTATCCACCTTTTGATTCTTATAATGGAAGTAATATGAGTAATGGAATGAAGAGTAGAATTTTAGCTGGAGAATATCAATTTAATGAAGAACCATGGAAATATGTTTCAGAAGAAGCTAAATTAACAATTAAACAAATGCTTACAGTTAATCCAACTGAACGTATTACTATTGATGAAATTGTCAATTGTTCATGGTTAAATAAACCAGCATCTGCACGACCAATCGATATAACTCCACTTCTTGATGTCGACAATTGGAATCAGATACAAGTTAGCTTTTTATTATTACGATTTTCTAATACAAATCTAAATTTGTTTCTATTCTTTTTTTATTTTATTTTTTAGAACGAATGTGAGTGATCATTGATATATCAATTTTAATTTAATTTTTCTTTTATTGTAGTTGCTTCCGCTAATGATATTCAACGTCGAATTGATGATGATGATGCTCTAGAAATAACGATTCGTGGACCAGAAGCATCACGTCATGCAAAAAGATGTCATGCGAAGAAACGTAAAGCGGAAAATAAATAGGAAACAAATGATTGACAAATATACTTCTTCTTTCTTTCATTTAGGTTTTCTTTTATCATTTGAATGAATATTGAAGAAAGTTTCACTCATTTTCTTTTTCTTTTAACTCTTTAAAAGAAAAGCTGAAAAACTTCAATAAACTATTCTAGATGCACATATAACAGTTTTTCTTCATTATATTAATTCATACGGATACAAATTTCCTTTTAACACATCTAATCATTTTCTCAAAAATGAATGCAAATAGAATCGAATCGACACTCAATTGAAAACTTCCCATCCTAGGATGAATAGAATGATCTGCTTACGTTATAATACTGATGGAACAGAATGTCAGTTTTTTTGTACATTTTAATTTCAATCTAAAGAAGGGTTTAAGAAACTTGATTTGAATTTTTCAATGTAATTTTGGAAGTCTGCCCATTGTTGGAATGTGTTTGAGAAGAATTTTTAAATGAAATTTTTTTCTGAAAACTTTGGTTCTCCATTGGATCATACTTTGTTATCGTACCTTACTTGTATCTTATGTTGTGAAGCAAAAAAATGAATGTATCTTTGAAAATATTATTGTTCTATCCTTTTTCATTTTCTCACTATTCTCTTTATTCTTAATTAAAAATACAGAATGCTAATGAGTATTATCTCCACAAAGAATATAAAATACATCAGTAAATGAAGTGTGCGCTATAAATCCTTAATAGTCCAGAATATTAACACATCGTTAAAAAGACGCTAACACTAGCACCATTACCATTTCCATCAGCAATATCCAATACTCCATCATTGTTGAAATCACCAACGGTTATCGACCATGGATTGATACCAGCTGTAAACGATCTTTGCGTCTGAAAAGTTCCATTTCCATATCCAAGAAGGACGCCTACAGTATTGTTACCATAGTTGGCAACAGTAATATCTAGTTGATCATCATCATTGAAGTCTCCAACGGCAACTGAATATGGAGCAATACCGGTTGGAAATATCGTATGTGTTGCAAACAGTCCATTTCCATATCCAAGAAGAACACTTACACTATTATTACCTTTATTGGCAACAACAATGTCCAGTTGATTGTCATTGTTGAAATCACCAACAGCAACTGAGTATGGAGAAGAACCAGTTGGATACGTTGTTTGTGTTGCAAACGTTCCATTTCCATATCCAAGAAGGACACTTATACTATTACTACCTCTGTTGGCAACAACAAGGTCCAGTTGATTATCACTATTGAAATCAGCAACAGCAACTGAATACGGAGAAGAACCAGTTAAAAATGTCGTTTGCGTTGAAAAAGTCCCATTTCCATATCCATAAGAAATGCCCACATTACCGATACTATTGGCAACAGCTATATCCATTTGACTGTCATTATTGAAATCACCAACAGCAATCGAATATGCACTAGAACTAGTTGTAAACGTTGTCATCGTTCGAAAAGTTCCATTACCATTTCCAAGTAGAATACCAAAATTAGTACCACTTCTAGTGCTGACTACAATATCGAGCAGATGATCATTGTTAAAATCACCAGTAGCAATTGCATATGGAGACGAGAGTAAATTAGCAGAAGATGTAACACCTGCTGCAAAAGTTCCATTTCCATAGTTCAAAAAAATATTCACCAGGCCACTGCATGCAATAGCAGCAGCAATATCTAACTGATTATCATTATTGAAATCACCAACAGTAATCATATCTGGACAAGTACCAGCTGAATATGATACCACAGGTGCCAACGTAAAATTACATATTCGACCTTAATACAAGAAAATAATAAAATGAAGCTCGAAGTGAAAGACATAGCACTCTACAAATGTTGTTATAATTTGTATTTTTCTAAGATAACTGGTGAGATATTTTTCTCATGAGCTTTTTTATCTAAAAACAAAACGACTTTACGTGTGGTTGTTGTAGTAGTAGTTGTCGTTGTTGTCGTTATTGTTGTTGTCGTCGTTGTTGCTAAAAATAAAGTAAAGAATATCATACTAAGGAGTTTATCTCATTATGACTCCTTAATCCCTCATGTTATACTTATAGGAGCAGAAAATATCGAATTTGATTAGGTTTTCTAATAATATTAGGGCCAATAGTTGACATAGACTATCTTTTGCCTTAGAATGATCATCAAAAAATCGTTTGAAGAAAGATTTTCTATATCTTTATAAGCACCAATGACGCGAAATATTTTAGTCCCTTTCTTTTTATTACAACCAAGTCAACTATGGTTGCCGATGAAGGAGACAGAAAAATAGCTTCATTGTTCTTTCTGTTAACCTTCACCTGTTGACCAAACGTGATGCAAGTTCTATATTACGAATTTTTTAAAACAATAACATTAGTCGGTAGACAGTTGAATCATGAGATTTTCAATATCCGCTGATCTAGTCTAACAATATATTTCTTCATAATGAAAATAAAAATTATTTAATACAGATCTGAAATATTAATGGGAACTGCTTATGACTTTACAAGTGAAAGTTTCCATTATGAAATCAGATTATCGATTATTTCGGCTTACCTGTCAACCACATTGTTAAAATTGCCGCGAGAGCAATGCTGCCAAGTAGCAAACCAATAACGAAACAAATGAGACACGTTTTGCATGCTGATGATGAACAAAATTTAATACATTTTCTACATAAGAAGAAGAGTAGAAATTAATAGTATTTATTAAAATGAAGAATAGGCAAAGTCACCTAGAGAATTCTGTTTCATTATTTGATATGAACTGATTTTGATTTTTATTATTTAATGTGTCTTCTTTTTCCACCCATGCATTACTGTTCGTTTCAACTGGAGATTCAAGTGCTAGATTTATATTTGAAATATTTGTATTTGTTTTAGATGACCATATACTTCGATTATTGTGGGATGTTGGAAGTGGTTCACTAAATCTAAGATGAAACGGCATAGTTGATGCATTGTGTTTTGATATGTTAAAGCCATTATCTAGACTACCAGCTTTTCTATTGTAGTAATTGATAAGGAAACTAGAACCATGGTTTTCGTTCATCTAGATAGATAAGCAAAGATTTTATATTCTAAAACATTTATAGAAACGTGTTTTACATTTATTATTAAAAGTACGCGTTTACTTTCTACAGAAGTACAAACTATAATATGAAATATAAAATTTTAATTTGATTTTTTTTTTTGATAAAGCTAATCAAATTCTATTTAAAAAACATCTTTATATGGTATTACATTCCGATAGTATTAAAAAAGAAAAAAACAAGTCTATTCTTCTTTATGAATACGTTTTCTTGATTAAAAGAAAAGATATACACTCCGAGGTTTTCTTTCTTATTTAATAATTAAAATGCAATCATTATTATATAGACTACTCGTTCATCAATCTACCAGTATGATTTCTCATTCAATAAGCCAGTACTTTAGGAGGCACCCCTTTTCCGGACTGAAAAAATATTTTTTTGCATATTTCTCAAGATTCTGTTTTAGCCGTGAAATGCCAGGTTTTGACGAGGTTGTCAGTATTTTGGTTCTCCTGCCTAAAGTATTAAGAATTTTTTAAAAAAAATAAAATTGAATATGAACTGCCAATCAATATGCTAAATAGACAAAAAGTACTTTTGCAGTTCATAGGTTTCTCATCAAATTAAATTTTTACATGTAAATTTTTTATACATCTCAAAGAAATGCGTTCATGAAGAGTATGGTAATTCTATTTAAACTTACTGTATAGACAAAGTTTGCAATTCATTCAAAAACTTGTTTCATATCGAAATCGGTACCCCTGTTCAATGATACTAAATTCACTGTATTCATAACTGCGCCGATTCAGAGACATTACTCTTTTCACTTAGAAATATTAAATACTTTCAAGGACAATTTTTCTTTATTTTTAATCTTAACAAAAAAAAACATATTTTTATTCTAAAGCATAGTTTTCTGTTCTATAATAGTATCATCTTCTTCTTGTATTGTTTGTTTTATTGTTTTCTAGAAAAAAAATATTAAAAGATAAAGAAAAAATTTGATGAAAAATTCTCTTTACTTTTGTTGATGATAAACATGGAAATATTTCATTTCGAGATACTAATAATAATGGATCAATTAATTTTGAATCATTTGAATCTAAATAAAATAAAAATTTTTATTGAATTTCTTATTTTTATTATAAAAAAATTTTTTTTTCTACCAAAAATAAATGTACCAATCAATCCTACAATAATAGTAATCATAGCACCATTAAATATAAACCAAAGTGGTGATATTGAAAAAAGTGATACTAATAAAGATGAACTAAAAAATAAAGAAAAGAAATTTTATTTATTCATTTATTTCTTCTTTTATACTTTTCATTTGTTAACGATGATAATGTAATATCAATTGATGGTTTACATCCTTTAACTGAAACTGGTAATCGTCCTCCTTGTTTATTCATAGGTTTAATAGTATTCATAGATCCAATAAGCATAAATATTTGAAATATCAACGAAACAAAAAAAGCAATCAAAGCACTCTAACAATAATAATAATAATAAAAAGAATATAAATTAAATAATTTATATAAATATACATACTCGACTTTTAACTCGAGATGAAAATAATCCAAGTAAATATATTCCAAGCATTGGAGCTACAATTGCACCAAAAATTTGTAATAGTATTGTAACTATACTGCTTTTCAAATATGATACAATAAATGCCAAAAATACTGTTAAACAACCAATTATTACCGCTAAATATAATCGAAAAAAAACTAATTATTAAATAAAATCGAAAAAATATCTATACACAAAACTTTCGAAAATATTAATTGATATTCATTAGATATTAAACGATCTGTTGATAATCTTTTATAAATATCTTCAAGAATAACTGTTGCCATACTATTAACTCCACTTGAAAATGTACTTAATGTTGCACTTAATATACATGATATAAATAATCCTGTTACACCAGGATATTTTCCTAATGTTTCTATTACAAATAATGGATATAACTAAAGAAAACTTTTTTCAATTATTTTATTATTATTATTATTGTATTACTTGATCTGGTCGAGAGATTATTTTAGCAGTAAGTGGATCACATTCATTATATTTAGCATATATAATACAACCAATACATAAAAAACACATTTGCATCATTACATTCATTATATAATGAATCCAAATAACTCTAATTTAAATATATATATATTTAAAAAATAATTTTATTATATTTAAATACTTTTGTGCTGATTTTGTATCTTTAACACACATATATCGTTGTGCTTGAGTTTGTATACATCCATATTGAGCTGTACTAGA
Source organism: Macrotrachela quadricornifera (assembly GCA_022393335.1). Taxonomy (NCBI): domain Eukaryota; kingdom Metazoa; phylum Rotifera; class Eurotatoria; order Philodinida; family Philodinidae; genus Macrotrachela; species Macrotrachela quadricornifera. Next base: position 1,883,081 of record JAJEKB010021488.1, on the reverse strand, counting down.
AAATGTTGTACCTATTAATATACTCCATATTGTATAACGAATAGATGGATCAAAATTAATACTTTATTAAATATTAAAAATAAATTTAAACATATATATATTAATAAATTATAATTCATACACTGATAATTGAAATCTATTTCCATTTTTTACTTTTTCAAATACATTTGATATTCCACCAGCATCAATTAAACCTTTTTATTTTTATTTTCAATTATAATATTCTTTACATTTTGAATACATACCTAAAATAATCGATAAAATAAGTCCAATAAACATAACAGATGCTTGTATAACATCAGTCCAAATAACTCCTTTCATTCCACCCTAAAAATTATATTTTATTTAAAAAATAAATAAATATTCTATTATATTCATACAATACTCGTATAAATAGTACAAATAACTCCACATGATCCAACTGATATCCATATATTTAATCCAGTAACTTGACTTAATGCTAAACTTGGTCCATAAAGTATTACAGACATATAAAGAATCTTCAAAATTTAATTTGAAATAAAATACACAAAAAAAAGAAAAATTTTATTTTCTATTTTAACTTACACTAACTAAAACAAAACTACATGTTCCCAATATACGAATTGTTAATGAAAAACGTTCTTCTAGATACTATATTTTATATGAATAATTATATTACTAATATTATTATTTATATATACATACAGCATAAATACTAACACTTCCAATATAATGAAATTTCGGTATAAAAAACTTCATTGTTATATATGTTGCAATTAACCATGAAAATACTTTTATAAAATAAATAATCTATTTTATCAAAATGAATCTTTTATATCATACCACAATAAATAAACATTGTTCCATAATAATATATTTCAACAGGCATTCCAAGTAATGATGCTGCAGATGTTAAACTTGCTAATAGACTCATTGATGTTGGAAATATCTATTTATATTATTATATATTTATATACATATTATAGAGATGAATTTACTTTCATTCGACCATCGGCAACAAGAAATTCTTTTGCTGATTTTTGTTTTGATTTAAAAGAACCTTGATAAATTCCAACAGAAGCTGATAAAACTAACATATATAAAATTACAAATTATTTTTTTTATTAAAGATTATATAATTACTTACGTAAAAGTAAAATTAATATTCCATAATCAATCAAACCGAGATACATCTGAAATTATTAATATCATTCTTTTTTTCTCTATCATCATGTTGGCTTTTAAATGCAAAAGAATGATCAATATAAATGTCCTTCATATACAAAAAAAAAGATACTAGGCAGATTTTTCTCTTTCTTTACTTTTTCATATCTTTGAAAGAATGAATAAGATAAAAATAACAGAAAAATAAATTTTGTTGTCACAGGTTCGGCAATGATCGTGTGCAGCGCAATACGATCGTATATGAAGAAAAACACGGTCGTTTATAGAGGTATATGAAATCCGTATTGATTGACTTAGGTTATGAAGAAGAACGTTACTTTTATCAAAAGAATTTTAATGACAGAATTAAACATCGAACAGTAGGATACAAAAAATATTTCATTTTCGTCAATTCTAAATCTGCTTGATGAATATCATTTTCTACAGTGGATATGATTGAATTTTTCAATAGGATTGTTTGACTAGATTACATGTGAATTATTCATCGCTCATGTAGTATCAATCGACATTATTCAATCAAGAACAATGAGATACAAAATGGTTCATTTCAATATTGATTACGATTATTGAAAGAAATATTTCTACAATATTGACGTTCGAGATAATCAAATTCACCAGTACCAGTGAAATACGTCTACGTACCGATTCGGGATCTCAAATAGAAAGATTTTAATCAATCATTGTTTCTTATTCACTCAAAACGGCAGAATTCGGAATTTGAAAAGTCTATAGTGGTGAATCGAATCAATGAAACATGCATGAAGAAATATCGAAATAAGAACAAAATGTTCTTTGTGTTGATATCAAACATTTTGTTTCGGATTGAAATGGTTCAAATTGATAAACAATGCAATTTATTGAATTTTTATCTTTAATATAGAATCTTCTTGGATACTAAATTCAAAAATTTGAATACAAACAAGTTGAGTTTATAACAATATCAAAATTCTAATTAAACAAAAATAATTTCGTGTCAAACAATGAAATATTGAGTAGTCCTTGAACGGTGTTGGTGGGTCCAGCTGGATCCACATTATAGTTTTCCGTCTTGGGTCATGTTAGTGCTTACGTCTTTTATCTAATTGCTAGTCTTCTAATAATGCACAAGATCCATATCAAGTTTTCTCAAAAAGTCGTCCCAAAAAAAAATTGGAGGATGAACCCTCCGGGACTCCATAACACTTTCTGTGTTATTCATATGGTTATCGGTCTTGTTGAACCGATTCTCTATTATCTCGAGGATTTATTTTCCAGAAGATGTGTTACAAACATGCGCAACACACGTGTAGAGGCGGTGGCACCCGGATCATATTAGCTGTTAATATTTCTGTAAGTCAATTCTCCAATAATTTTTGAAATTGTAAACCGTAGCATTCATTTTTTATCTATCAGTCATTTCAATAGATAGAGTGTCTTCACTACATTATGAGGTCCTTGCGCTATATCGAAACAAATTGCGGTATCCTTTAATACTCACTCCTAACTTAAATCTATCTATCGAGTTTCTTTTCGAAATATGAGATAGATTTTGTAATCTTAAATAAGGACGAAATCCCAATCACGATGTGCTTTCTAACTCACATCCTCTCAACATTGTTTTCATATTTTCATACAAAACTATGATATATATGACCCTCGTATGTACGTATTCATTAATGAAATTAAAAAAATTAGTATTATGAATAATCATAGGTTACCACAATCTACAAATCCTGAAAGTTTCACGAGATTTCGAAATACTTGTGGATTTCGTGGGAGAGATCCTATGAAATACTCCATATATACATGCTAATTCACACCATAATCAGACCATATTTTTAAGAGAACGATTTTTCAATATAGTAAATTGCGCCACATACATCTGATTACTATCGCGTATCGATAATTCATATTCTTTCTTATACTATGACATCTCGGCAATACTTATCTGAACATGAAGGATCAGAAATTCGAGTTGATATCGATTCTAAAAGTAAAAGTTCCTTTGAGGCGGATCTTGATGAGTCTTTGCATGAGAATTCTTCTCGAAATAATCGTTTTATTACAAAACATGATTTATCTTCTGTAAACAGAGAAAGGGTTTAGGGTGAGTATCATCGAAGAAACTTCCAAATTCTGTCAATTTTTTTCCGACTTTTCTTTGATCATAATCTAATCGAAATACTCGTAAGTCAGACAAACATATACCAGTCATAAAATCCTCGATCGTCATCTTTTCACATGGCTTGTTGGGCAGATGCTAGTGTTGGTGAACTGTACGTCTCAAGTAAAGAAGCATAGAATAAAACAATATTAGTCTATTGATCCACTAATACAGACACCGATTTTTTGCATCATATATGCCAGGGACAGATACATTTCACTGTTACGATATCTTCACTTCGTTGACAACGAGACAATCTTAATAACACTATGTATCTTTATTAAAATCTAGTGATTAGTGAAAGCCTGCCCGTTTGGATGGGTTGACTTGATTTCACAAACAATTTATTTCGTCAAAGCGAAGCCGTTTTGATGTCAAACTTTACGTACTATGTCACTATCGTACAGGTTTCTTCCTAGATTTTCTAGTGTATACTGTATCACCGACATACTACTGGCTCTCAAACGCAAAGACAAATGGAATGTACATTTGATTTGAACTATTCATAGAACATGCTTGTTCATAAATCTGATATGCAAATGTTGTTTATTGAGCCTGTGCGCCAGTCGTTCATGTGGTATAAAAAAAATTATTTTTTTCATTTAGTGTATATCTCGTTCTGCAATGCCTGTGTAGTGCACAAACTACAAACTGGAGAATAAAAGTTCTTTCCGACTTTCGATTGAACGTAGTTATGACGCTTGTGAAAGAATTTGGTGCACAAAAATCGAAGGACTAAGGCAGACCATCACTCGAGTCCCTGTGCATATAATAGCACGATATTTTCCATCAAAAGTGAAAGGCTCAAATGATAGAGGAAGGCGTTGTCTTGTTTGCAGTCACACAATTCGTGATCCAAAGCACCAAACAAAAACTAGCTACAAATACAAAGAGTATAAAGGTGGCTTATACACAAGACCATGTTTTTTGATGCTTTTCGATTGAGTATGTGCTCATTGTACTTCCATTTACTTTTCAATATACTGAATATAATAAAATAAGTAAATACACAGAGTGATAAAGAATTTCATGCTCTATCAAAATCTACAGTTGCTTTTTCAAAACGATAGTTCTAAAATAGTGAAAATTTAAAAAAAAACTAATTTTGATGACAGTCAAGAAATCATATCTGCAGAAATTCGGACATAAAGATGCCTTCATTGTACTCAAATGGTTTTGGTAATGAATAGGTATAAAATGAAACTTAATGACTAAAATTTAATTGAGCAACAAAATAACATGAATGAGCAGTAAAATAATATGAATGATCAGTAATCCAATTTAGCGGTAAAGAAATCCACTGATCAGTAATTATACTGACTGAGCAGTAATTATACTGATTAAGCGGTAATTATACTGACTGAGTCGTAATTATAGCGATCGAGCAATAAAAATTACAATAAAGCAGTAATAAAACTGGCTAAACAATAATTTAATTAAACTAAAGGTGAGCGCTACATAGCTATCAGGGCTCCGCGTGGGATGGGATAATCCCATCCCATCCCATCCCATCCCATGGGACACTTTGCAAAAAGTTTTTATCCCACGGGATGGGATGGGATTGATGGCCACTTCCATGGGATGGGATGGGATAAGTCTCGCCATCCATGGGATATATGATTGTATTTTTAGTAAAGGATTATTCTGTATAGATGTCGCATTTGACAATCCGTAAACAAATAATATTTTCGCTGTTTTTTTGTATTGATTAATCATTCATTCTATTCCCGCTACTTCTACCACCGTAGAGCGGCAGTTTAGTGCGGCAGGTGTTGTTTTAAACGAACGAAGAATTAGTTTAGATCCAGAACATCTAGACAATATACTATTTATTCGAGCAATGGAAAAAATTAAATGAGTTATTTCATATTCTTTTTTTATCTTTTGTATTTACATATTTAATTACTTATCGCTTTTGTTGATAATAGTATTGTTGTTTCGTTATTTTCTTTTTTTTGTATTTCGAGAAAATATTATTGTATAGAGAAAATTATGAAGTAACTTATTTTATATTTATAAAAACAGACTCATAAAAATGTGAAATAAATGAAAATGATTATATGATTTAACCCTTTGAGGACGGGATTTTTTTTATTGAGAAAAAGTATTTTTCAACCTTTTTATTTTATTTTAAGTCAAAATAGTTACAGAAAATCCTTATGGTAATCAAAAAAACAGTTTTTTTCTTCTTTTAAACAAAATGGTAATTTGCATGTGAAGCATTCGATATTAGATCGAAAATTTGCTTGTTCGGTGCTACAATAAGCACTTTTACAGGTAAATGCATTTCATAATCGAAATCGAAGTCACTCTCGCTAGTATCATTACTAGGATATGAATCATATGATTCGTCGTCGCTTTCATCATTTTCATAGAATTCCATTTGTTTGGTTTCAGATTCACAAACAGTATAGAGAAATAGAGTGTGAGTTAGGTGAAATGATACACTTTTTAAATTCAAGAGCAATGTAAATTCGTGAATGAGAACGAGAATATATATATATATATATCCAATAGTGAACGCGAATATTCTCGAAAAACAAAAGATTAGAAGAAAAGAAAAAAATATGACGTCATTATACTTCAGCAGGAAGAACAAAATATATTTGAAAAGATTTAATACGAAAGGAAGAAAAGAAAAGGAAAGTATGTAATGATAAGTGCAATTTTTTATAATTTTAACGATCGAATATGTTTGATAGTTTAGTGTAAAATAGACACTTTTCTTTTTTACGAAAATAGGTGGTCCAAAAATAGGCCACCCGTCCTCAAAGGGTTAATAAGCCATATTTCAGAAATAAATTTGTTTTTCTTTAGAGTTTTGTTACAGTGTGTCAGATCCCATGGGATCCCATGGGATGGGATGGGATTGATCATGAATCCCATAGGATGGGATGGGATAGAAATTGTATTTTAGCGAATCCCATGGGATGGGATGGGATAAGTTGCATTGGCCCATGGGACAAAAAGTTTGTCCCATCCCATCCCACGCGGAGCCCTGATAGCTATGGCAATATATACGTTTTTTGTCGTCTTCTATTATATATTTCTTTGCTTTTACAATATCTTCTTCTTTTTCTTCCAGCTGTTGGAATTTTTCAACAGTTCTCGCCTGTTTGATTTTTTGTTTGTAATTTTCTAACGCATTTCGTATTAATTCCAAGTCCTTTTGGATTTTCCCCTGTTATTCGCTTACTGTATATATTGTGATCATTTATAAAGTAATAGCGAAATTCATGTTTTATCCGTAATACTGATATACCCCTCTACAAATGGCTCAATCACAACGTATAGCACGGTATATTTCTAATTGCATTATCACATTGGACTGACGGGTACAATTAGGTAAAGCTAAACAAAGAAGTTATATCTATTTCAAATGGTAATCAAACCACATGCTATTCGTCTGCTGAGCAAGAAACTACAATAACGGATAAAGAAATAAAACGATACAAGATGTGTAGGTTCAATTTATTTGACACATACAAGTCTGTTTACTTTAAAGTACGGCGCATATGTTTGCGAAGCAATGACGAAGAGTGGAAAAAAAAGAACTTGCACTTGCCTATCATTCCTCGAAAACTATATTTGCAAGCACATCATAGGTATGCCTATCAGATTAAAATAATGCAAACTTCCACTCGAGGAAAAAAATGTGGCTATTGCATCAAAAAGGAAAAGGGTAGACCATGCAAAGCAAACAAAGCATTACTGACGGAATGACAAAAATAATTTCTCATTCTTCTAGTTTTTACTTCCAGTTATATCTATAAATATTGTAGCTTTTCTTTTTTTTACTGCTAATACATGAAATTTTCACTGCTATTTAAGGATTAAATTATTGTTCATTTAATGATATAAAACTGCTCAAATCAAATTATTTTGTCGCACAAAAATTACTGCTAAATAGTGCTATAATTACTGCTTCTCTCATTTTTTTTACCGCTCAAATAAATACTAGCCAAACTTAATTATATATAGTAATAGAAAACTGCATGAGCTTCTAGAATATGTAATTGGCTTTTTAAAATACATATTATTACAACGACAATAAATCTAAAACACAGGTGGAAACTATTCATTTTCGGCAGACATTTTGTAATGTTCAGAAAAAAGAAAAGAGAGAGAGTGCTACACTTCTGAATGAATATTTTTTCTCTTACAATTGATGTTGTTTCTTAGACGAATGTTTTTGTTCGAATTCCATTTGGAGAGCCAAAAGTATGCAAGCACTTATTTCTCTTTCATTCCATTACTTTGCTCATTCGTTTTTAATGTGACAAAAGGAACACAAGTTTCTTTAGTTACAAAACGAAAATAGTGATTGCAGGGAATAAAAAATCAGCTCCATGTCGTACAGTAAACGGTTCTATCAGAATTCCACATCCGCACATAATAACCTTACCAGAAGTGTAAGTGTCATGAGAAAATCTCTGTTCATTTTGATGAAGCACCTTGTTCATTTTGAAGGCATGGGATGAACCGGTAGAAGAGCGTCGAAACTCTCAGTCTAAGACAAGACGAGGAGGTGGGGATACAATAAGACAAACACCATTTCAATCAGTGCCTACTATTGGAAGCACGAAAAGTCTTTTAGCAGGCAAAGGTCTGGTGTTAGCGGTTGCAGGTGTTTGTATTCTAGCGGCAGCTTCGACAGTGCCAGCACTGGTCTATTCAATAATGGAAAACAACGATGGTAAATGTGTAGGTCTGGTTTTTCACATGGATTTTCTTCTCTTTTGTTGCAGCAGATACATCCACTACGGGTGAGTATCACGAACAACGTGGAATATCATTGTATTCAATTTATTGACAAGGCAACGGGCAGATTCTTTTTTTTAAAAATGTACTGTCACAGCAGAAAAATGTTCGCCGGACGATGGAGCACACATATAATTGAAAAGTAAATATAATGTCCTTCTTTTTCTAGCAACCACCACAACTACAACGAGTGCAACAACAACCACGTACGTACATCACTCAAAAATGCTTTCCTATATAGTGAATATGCACTAATCCAGAAAATATCATTTTGACTGTATTTCTCCATATCAAAGGGAAAAGTTTCTTTGCTATATCTGTTAGTAATTCATTTGTTTTTTCTCATGCCAATAGGGTCACTACGACAACGACCACCAATCCATGTAAGTAAGATATTGAACTAAGTGTCAACAGTAGTTTTTCATGCACAAAACTCGAACTCAGTTTTCTTTCTATGAATAGGTTCATTGAGTAGTTTTCTGTGGAACACGACCGGCATTACACTGCTCAATTCATCTCAAGTTTCACTGTGCAGTGGATTATATATTGATCCGCACGATGACCTATACATCGCAGATGAACAGGGAGATCATGTCATCGCGAAATTGGCAAACAATACATCCATACTGGTTCGTATAGCTGGATTGTTCCAGGCATCTGGTTCTAATGCCAGTCAATTTCGCAACCCACAAGACGTTTATTTTGATTCCAATCAAAATTTGTATGTGTCCGATCTGAATAATGCCCGAATACAAAAATTTGCGAGTGGATCAACCATCGGAGTAACAATTGCTGGAATAAATGGACTCAGTGGATCAGCTGTCAATCGACTGAATGGTCTTCGATACTTTACTTTTGATCCAACTGAAACATATATGTACATAGCTGAACAAACTAACCATCGTATTATAAGATTTTTAACTAATTCTTCTTCAGGCGATAATGGAACAATCGTTGCGGGAGGTAATGGTGCGGGAATTGCAAATAACCAGTTAAGCGGTCCCTGGGGTGTTCATTATAACCCGAGGATCAGCAACTATATGTACATAACCAACACTGGGACACATGTTCTGATGAAATGGATCCCGGGTGCCTCAGCTGGTATTGTTGTAGCAGGCACCGCCAATGTCTCAGGATCTTCTAGTACACTATTAAATACTCCTCGAGGTGTCAAAATTGATGTGTATGAGAATATGTTTGTGGTTGATAGCAGTAATCACCGAGTACAAATGTTTTGTGCAAATAGTCAAACGGGAATTACCATTGCGGGTACTGGTACCGCTGGTGCGAGTGCAACACAGTTAAGCTCACCAAGAGGCATAGCCTTTGACTCTTCGATGAACTTGTATATCAGTGATTCCGGAAATAATCGTATCCAAAAATTCCTCAAACGCTGGTAACTTGACGTACTATTTAACGATTAAACGATAATATCGCTCGAACTTCATTTCTTTCTACCTCTTATCCTTAAAAAAAACATACGCAGTAAAAATTATCCATACGATTTCTTTTTTGATCAAAAATAGTCAAAATACAGACTATTTAAATTTAGGTGCAGGAGCGTAGCGAGGGGAGGGGGCGCGTGGGGCGCAACACCCCCCCCCCCCTGCTTCTGAAATTTGCTTATATTACGCCCCCCCCCTTCTTTTAAAAGATTCATATTCTGTTCGGTAATTGTAGAAAATACAAAATATTTATATTATATTATATGTGAAAATTTACTAGTTTATCAAAAAAAACTCAACAAAAGACTGTTTAATTTATTTTTTTTTATACTTTTTTTTACCCGCTTTCCGAAAATTATTTGAACAGTTTTGTACAAACAGTGACCTCTAACGAGTGAAAGGATGAAATTTCATTGGAGAAAATGATTTGGTTCTTCGTCAAGAAACTCGTCAGTATATCAAACGAAAAAGAAAAATTGAAATTGGTCATGTAATGTTTCTCAGTGTTCAACAATGATCTTAAGTTTTGTTTAACTTTTTTAGGCTGAAAAAAGTTTTGATTAAATTAAATATCAGGAATATTTACAACACTTATATTGACATACTTATTCATGTATCCATTTGTATTCATATTCAAAGGAGTTCAACAATAAAAGTGTCGATATTTTGAATACTTTTAAAGCTAAATAACTGAACCTAAATAAGTGTCATTGTTTAGAATGACTTAATCAAATTAATATTACTAAAAGTTTTTTTTCTAAGGTTTAATGTTCTGATTTAGAATATCAAATTGACTTTTTTTCTTTTTTTTTTAGACAGCATAAATGTCATCACCTTCAGGCAAGATATCTCGTTCTCATACAATCGAGTTTTTTTTCAATAAAAAGAAAAAAGTTGATGAACGAGAATTAGTAACATCTGAATCACTTGAAAATACACATTTAACTCATCAACAAATTAGTGATTCTATAGATTCAAATTCGAATGTATCCTCAACTAATTCACAAATAATCAACCCAATAAATTCAAATATTTCTATTGATACAAATGTTATTTTAAGTTGTTTACTAAATATTATTACAAACATAGAAAATTATGGTGATGATGAACTTTCTCCAGCAAGTATAACACTTTTGTTCTATGAATTGGCTTCTATTCTGTTAAACTGTTGTTCATTTTTCTCTAGAAACGAGTCGACATGAAACAAATATTTTGTTTGATATTGGTGTTGATTTACGTCGAGTACAACAAATGAATGACGCTTGTGCTGCATTGATCAATCAAACAGCACAAATTGATAATGCCCAAGAGAAAGTCTTGAATGATACATTAGATTTTACCAATGAATTGATATTATTAGCAAATAGTTTACGTGATAAATGTTTATCTAAAATTGGTTTTCTCAAAAGTAACAGAGGTAGTGTGATGTCCTATTTATAATTTTAATGTGTTTTTTTAATTTTAATTATTATCACATTTATTATTTCATGATATCCACAGGTGTTATAAAAGATAATAGTGAAAAATCACTTATTGATCGTGAACCTGGTGCTGCTGGTAGTCTTTTCAATCATGTACAAAAATTTTCTGATGATCAACTTCGTTTTTTAACTTCGAAAGGACCATTTCAGCCACGTATTGAATTTCCCATAAATGAGGAATTAAAATCAGCAAAAAAAACATACAAATTTGCACAATCATGGTATACTGATTTTCCATATTTAGAATATAGTATTATTACGAATAAAGCGTATTGTTTTATATGTCGATTATTCGGTAATGGAGCTGGTTCTGAACAGTCAGAATTAGCATGGATAATTGGTACTAATAAGTGGAACAAAATGAAAAGTAGAGGAAAAGGAAAAAAAGGTAAACTTATATTACATTTTTCATCAATATCACATAATGCAGCATTGGACCGATATAATAATTTTACAACAACTAAAAATCATGTCGATCTTATGCTTTATTCACGTAAACAACAAGCTGAACAAAAACGTGAGGCTATACTTAAATACAATTGTACAATCGTTTCTACATAAATTGATATTAGTCGCTTTCTTGTAAGACAAAATTTTGCTTTTCGTGGTAGATCTGAAGATGAAGAACAAGGTATTATGACAAATAATTTAATATCTTTTCAAATTTTATTTGTCATTTTTTAGGAAATTACGTTCAGCTGGTTAGTTTATTTAGAAAACATAATTCAAACTTTAATCAATGGTTTCTTGATAGCTCACTTCGTGCACATCAAGTAAGATAGTCATTATTGATTTTACTTTCAGAAAGATATCTGGGAATCGTATTATAATCATTAATGATCATTATTTATTATAGGTAACTTATCTTGCACCTCAATCGCAAAATGAATTTATAGAAATCATTGGTAAAGAAGTGCATAGTGAAGGTAATAGTCCTTGAATAACTATCATTGAAAATTATCATTTTATTTTTTCATTTATTGTTGGGTCTCTGTTTTAGTTCTGAGAAGAATCATGGAAGCACCATTTATATCGATTATGGTTGATTCAACACCAGATATTTCAAATAAATAAATGTATAGTATTATTATTAGATATGTTCGAAACTTTGAAATTGAAGAACGTCTTTTTGCATTTGATGAGCTAAATAGTAAAGTTGGTGAATATATTGTTGAATTTATTCTTTCATTTTTTAAAATATTTGGTATTTCGACAACAAAAATTATTGCACAATCGTATGATGGAGGACCTAATATGACCGGCAAAAATATTGGTGTTCAAACGTTGTTAAGCAAAAAATTAACTAGAAACATAATCTTTATTCCATGTGGTGCTCATCGATCAAATCTTGGTATATCAAACTTATTAAAAATATTGAAAAGTTCTTGTATATAAAATATTTTCTTTCAGTTGTCAAACATTCAAGCTCCATTAGTGTTGAATATATTAGTTTATTTAACCTTTTACAAGCATTATATAATTCTATTAATGGTAGTGTAAAACGTCATATGGTATGTTTTCACTTTCCTATTATTTTATAGTATTATATCTGCCTTAACAAGATGTTTTCTAATTTTTAGATTTATAAAACTAAAATTGATGAAACTAATTATGGTCTATTATTAAAAGATTTATGTGAAACACGATGGTATGCTCGTTATGAATCATTGAATGCTGTTTATGTATCATTTCATGAATTGGTTGAATGTTTATTGGAATTGGAAGATGATAATGATAATGATACAAATACTCGTTATGAAGCTAAAACATTAAGAAAAAAAATTGTTTCATTCGAATTTTATATACTTTTGATATTTTTACGAAAACTTATGGCAATAACAAATGCAACAACAGTTCAATTACAACAGCGAGAATTGAACATAATTGTTGCTATTGAAATGTTATCATCATTGTTAGAAATGTTAAAAGAATTAAGAAGTGATGATGATGGTTTTGAACAAATAATTGAAGTAAATATTATTCCTCATTGATGAATCTAAAATAGATACAGGTTATTTAATCTTGTTCCTGTTATATATTTCTAGATAGCTGAAAAAGAACTGGAACGATATAATATTGATTTTGAAGCTGAATTTCATCGCTTACATCGTTCTCGACTTCGATCATCAAGAATTGATGATAACAATGAAAATGCTCATGTATTTACTCGGTAAGATAGATCATCATAAATAATTATGTAAAGACTGACTTTGCCATCATTTATTGACAAGTTTTTTTCTATTTTATATTAAAGTAAGGAATTTTATACTACTTTATTTCGTAAAATAATCGATCAATTATATATGGAATATAATACATATTTAAATACATTAAGTGAAACATTATGTTGGTTTAAACATTTATCACCATCAACAATAAATGATTTTAATCAAGATGATGCTGATCATTTACTTAATATTGTGCCTGGTTTAGATGATGCTCTATTACTTTTTAAGAATTTAAACAACTTTCACAAACTATTATTAAATGTTCGAGTACTCTTGAAGTTCCCAAGATCTTTAAAGATAATTATAAAATTTATCCACGTGCTGCTCTTGTTTATCAATTTATGTTGACATTGCCTATTACTGTCGCTACGAATGAAAGAGCATTTTCAAAATTAAAACTAATAAAGAATTATTTAAGAAGCACAATGAATAATCAACGTTTATTTTATTTGTTAGTTAGTTCAATTGAATGTGATATATTAGATGAAATTGATATACAAAAGCTTGTACAAGATTGGGCAAAGATGAAGGATCGTAGAATTATTGTATATTGATGAACAGTTGTTTATGTAATTTAGTTTTTCTATTACTTATATACTATAATTTTCATGTTATTCGAAATGAAAACATTATCTTTTTAATAAAATTCAATTGAATGAACATCTCGTTAGTACATTTATATAAACTACACTGACAGAGGAGAAAAATATTAGCATATATATATATATGTAATATCGAAGTCAATGTGAAATTTTTTTAGATGTTCTGTTAATAATATCAGCCTTAATATTTTAGAATAAAATGTAAACAATTATCTGTATCTGTGTACTGTAGGTTATTTACGCCCCCCCCCCCTGCTCAAAGTGCTTAGCTACGCCCCTGTTTAGGTGGTATGAAAATAATCATCATGTTATCTAGTAATTATATTGTCAACATACAGATGATAGTATATTTCTAGTTGATGCATCAAATATATTGATGGAATCACGCACAATAACGGATGATGAAGATCTTGTTGTATGAGATGCTTTTTTCATTGTATCAAAACATTAGCATAAAAGTTTAAATTCAACTGTTTTGAGACCATTATCTACTGCATCAGATAAATACACTACAAATCTAGTATTTATAACATCAAATTCATCTTTAGATATAAATACACTTTCCTAAAATGAAAGTAAGACTTCACAATTGAAAAGATTACCGTTTAAAAGGTTTATATTTAAAGTTTGTGAAAAAAACAAAACAGAAAAAAAAGTCTTGATAGTCCGCTGTATCGTGATTTTATATTGATAACGTTTGACACTGATAATTTACTCGTTTTGATAGTCGTTGATATGATGACAATTCTGTTTCATTATTTGCTACTAAATCGATCGTACTTATTTTATCTTAATCATTTATAATTTTCACAATAGGTTTGGAAAAAAATAAAGGAAATATTTATTTTAATACATTGATACTATTATTAAATACTTTAAACAAGCTCGATTTATTTGTACCTTAACAGCAAAACAAAAGCAATAACAATACATCAAAAACTAAAAAAAACTCACCTGGTTCACCAATAATGTGAAGAAATAAATTCATTGATGTGAGAAAACCAGTACCATCCAGATTAAAAATCTTCCCATCATCGAGCATTACCGCCAATTGTACTAGCATATCAAATATAAAAGGAACAATATAAAGTCCCAAGTTTTGGTATTGTTCGAAGAATCGAAGTAGTGCAGGTTGATTAAAGAAACCAAAAGTTCATCTAATTTCAAATGGAATGGTTGACAAATTAGTCAACTTGAAAATGTTCGAACTGATTTTTTATGCAAAAAGATCCGGTTTAAAAAACGACATCTCTAAAAATTTGTAACATAAAATTACCATTCGTATATGAAAACGTCTCATGTAAAAGCACGACTAATAACCTAATTTTAATCGATTTCTCAAACATAATAGATTTTTTTCTAATTGCGCCATCTCAATTTTGAATAATTTATATAGAGGTTTCAACTTTATCGTATATGTCAGGATTTAGATCGTTGATAAGTTCACAATTTATGAATATAAGAAAATCAGATGTATAGATTCGAATCTAGGTAAAAGCAGTTTTCACCTTAAAATGTTATTAAACGTGATTAAATGAAAATAACTGATTAAAATAGATTAATCTCAAATAATGGATTAAAATCAATTAATAGATTATAATAAAGTAAATGTAGAAATACTCAAGATGATCTAAAAGTAATCAGCATACGATTTTCTCCCAGTACTAATATGGAACAATTTTAACATTTAAGAAAAAATAATTCACTTATACTGATGTGAGTTTGAATAAAATTATTCTGTTCTACGTATACTTATCCAACACAATAAAGAAAATCGACAATGAAAGAAACAACCCGTTTCTAACGTATATTTAAAATTCATTCTATAGTGCTAAAATGAAATGTGACGAAAAACTTTATATTTTCTTTTTTCTAAATCTTACAGGACATGTCTTGTGTATATACGAATCATAAATTATATGATTATATAAAACTTTATTTTTTATCTGAATTCAATAAGACATGCCCTATGTTTATCTATATATATAAAGAAAAAAGTTTGTTTGTCTATCTGTTTGTTCTTCATGCATTTTCTTAGCATCGAAGCAGATACAACCAAATTTTTCAGGGTGCATTCTAGCATCCCGAAGTAAGTCAATGATTACTTTTTAGCCGAAAAAAATTCATTCAAGGTCCACGGAAGCCGAACTATATATATGACTAGGCAAAATACAGCGTCCCGAATTATCATAGACCTAATGATTGGGAGATTCTGATTGTGACCAAGTAGAAAACGTATAACTAAGGGTTTTTGAGGATGATAAGCTTGAATCCGCAGTCCATTTGCCGCGACATTAGATTGGTTAGTCAATAACTAACAAAGATCCAATTGCAAAAAACAACGAACGAGGACACGTGCATTTTTAGAAAAACGAATGGATGGAGATTTTAGATTTGATGAATCGAAATGTGGTATCGGCATGAGTCGATAGTATATACAATGCTTCGAAACGAATAGTACGTCGGAGGAAGTCGGTATTAGTAAATAATTGGGCACAGGATAAAGAAAATTAGAAATTCATCAAAGCGAATATCTTGCTAGATCATTCATCATTTGACTGAGTGTATCGTGTGAAATATGATCAGAATGTTGGTATCATATTTCAATTCTGCTGTATGACACATTGGAATTTTACCAAGTGGACGAGTCATACATCATTTGATAAACCTATTGAATCATTCTAGAGTGTTATATGAACATATATATAAACTTGCTTTTCGATTACTTTTCATACCAATACTCATATTCGCCACAGTGATATTACATCTCTTTTCAATTGTAATAATAAACCAAACTATCTCGAACAAGAATGAGAAGATCGAGCACGACGGGTTCCTCCCAGATTAGTGGAGACGTCAGAACAGAGACGAGCCCGAAACGACGAACAGCGCACTAGACAAGCAGCTACTCAAAGATGAAGCGCTTCGATACAAACCATAGAACAACTATGAGAACTATTCTCAGTTCAACATTGGTAGAATGGGCAACGCGTATTTCCACTGTAATGGTCTCAAGTGACATGGAGAAACTCCTAACATGCGTTACTCCAGTGTTTAAGTCAAGCTGACACCACTTAACCTTTCTCCAGAGCCTCTGGAACACGACGTCGTTGTGGAGAAGCAAAACAACCAAGTGCAGAGAGTGACTTAGACACACAGATCTTATGATGCTTTATAGTATTCTCTCAACTTTTGGGAAGGAGAAGATTGTTATCACTTCTCTATCCAGTGGATTAATCCAAGAATGAAAATGCCAGCCAATAACAGAAAAGGTGTCGGCCATAGACTTCTCTGCATATAGAATGATGACACATGCTAGAACTATCAATTAGATTTTGAGATGCCGTCAACTCTTTCATCAGTTCGCAGTTGACATGTATGTCAAAATTGAAAGCAAACGATTATTCTATATTCGCTTCAATTAGCAGATACTTAGAGTGGAGCAATATATCCACTTGAAAGTTGCAGTAGCAAAAGATGGCAACGCCGACAGCGTTGGTCAGCTAGTGATTCTACTATTCACATTCATCGGAAGTCGCGACATATGCACGAATACACCCAACACGCTCTGGCATACGTCAGAAAGTATGGAAGACCAGATCTGTTTGTAACATTCACTTGCAACCAGAAATGGGAAGAAATTCAAATAGAACTCATGCCTGAACAAGCTCATCATGATGGTTGCTATGACGAAGGGTCATGTTCTTGGACCAACTCGGCGTTGGATGTACTCGATCGAACGGCAAAAGCGAGGATTGCCACATGCACATATCCTGGTATAGCTGAAGGTAAAAGTCACTCCAAATGACATAAATAGTATCATCAGTGCAGACTTGTCCGATTCAGAACGAGAACTCTACCTGTTCAAAATGATAGTGAAAAGTATGATTCATAGTCCATGTGGAGATGTTAATCCTCGATCTTCTTACATGAAAGATGGCAAATGTACCAAAAAGTATCCAAGAACGTTCGTCAATACAACTCAAACTGAGGATGATGGGTATTCACTATACAGAAGAAGACGAGCGGAAAATAGTGGCATTAAAGCAAACATCAAAGTGAAAATAGGAAGCTAATCGCGAAAGCTAGAGATCGACAATAAATAGGTTATCCCGTAGTGTCCATTTTTCTCTCGAATCGTCCAAACTCACATCAATGTTGAATACTATAATTCGGTCAAGTACGTGAACCAGGGAGGTGATCAGGCTATGTTTGGTTTAGAAAGGGATGAAACTGCAATTAATGAAGTGCAACACAAATTGATGGCTAGATACATTAGTAGCAACGAGGCAGACTGTGGTGCATTTGTCAGTACTTCTGGAAAATGGTCAACGCGTTTATTTCATGGAAGACAATATGCATCAACAAATTAATGAGCTACCGAATTGTTACACAATGATCGCACTGCTCATTCCACCTTAAAACTGCCTCCTAACCTGTCACATTCTGAAGCTCCTACCTGCAACATCAGTAAAGGTACAGGATAAGCTAAGGTTTTGGAAGAGTGTGTACTGAGTGTGTGAGATGAGTGCACAATATCTCATAAAAATGCCTTGGAAGCTCTGGATCAAACCCTTCAAGATCTTAGGGGCAATCAAACACTTATGGGTGGAGTGGCCGTCCTTCTTGCAGCTGATTTTCATCAAACTTTACCCGTTATTCAGGGAGAAACCGTGGCTGATGAACTCAAAGTTTTCTTGAAAGCTTCATGTCTCCAGAGATATGTGCGAAAACTAGAACTCACAACCAACATGCGAGTGCATTTACAGGTGATGTATCTGCTGGACGTTTTGTTCAACAACTGCTTAAGGGATGCGCCTCAGTCATGCAGTGGCACACGGCTATGCGCCAAAATATTGATACCTCATGGTATTGACGATACCACCAACCCTTCCGATATGCCCTTTGAATTCAAGCGCTTGCAGTTTCCAGTACGTCTTGCCTTCGCCATGTCGATCAATAAAGTTTAAGGACAATTTCTTAAAGTTGTCGGTATCAACCTAGAAGCTCCTTGCTTTTCTCATGGTCAACTTTACGCGGCATGCTTAAGAGTTTGGACTGGAAAGAATTTGTATGCACTTGTCCCTGATGCGAAAACTAAAAGTATTGTCTATCAAACAGCTTTGGAATAAAAATTGTATTTCACTCTCAGTCTTTTTCAATATCTTTTTCTTTACGCTGAAGACCAATAAAAGACGTTCCAGACAACGCCGGGAATCTCCCCTAGTTCCCTATATTATTTCAACTTAACTTTGAACGATATATTTATTTTTATTCTTTCGAATTATTCTTAAACATATTGAATTTATACAGAGGTAAAGCTATTCGATAAGGCTTTGAAATAGGACGAAACGCGTCATGGTAAATCTATTTGTTCAAACTCACGCTCTCATCCTTACATCATGAACTTTTTCAATTTAAATGTAAACTTGCTTTCTAAAAGTCATATGAATATCCATAAATCTGTCGGATTCTATCGAATTCTAATAGTAATTTTGATCGACGGTTAATGCCAAGATCAATATCCTCAACGTTCTCGTGCTTGTCAACACGGACTGAAGTTTGTCGTTCAGGTGATGCCGTGATAATACAAGTACTGTTAAGTGCAATCGATGCAATGAGTGAACAAAGAGTTTCACCATGATCATCGGATTTTTCATAGAGTCGAAGAAAAGAAATAATGGGTAAATTGAAATCACGATAAAACAATGCATTCTTTTGAGATAATTCTAAAATAAGTTCTAATGTTTCTGGACCAATATTGGTTAGAGCAGATGAATCGATCTTAAGTGGCCATGTGTGTATATCAAGTATCGTTGCTAGATGGTTCAATTCAGCATAGGATGAATAATTATTTAAAATGTTTTGAAATTCTTCTAATGTCATAATTGATTCATTTCGTTTTGTTTTGTCATGGACTTCCTGTAACCAGTTAGGTATGTTTTTTTGCTTTGGAAAAATTGGTGGAGAAAATTTACTGATGTCGATTTGTAAAGATCTAAGGCCACGCTCAATAGGTCCATTCTTAATTAAAGTATATATTTTGTTTACATCTTTTGGAATTTGTTCATAGATATTTCTAAGTTCAAAAATATTTGTTTCTGACCATAATTCAGATATGAAATAACGTCGTTTTGATGAATTCTCAATGAAGAGATCTTCTTTGAATGCATCCAACCAAATCTGCTCACTAATCACGTCAACTGACCATTCGAATAGGTAAATATTAGCAGAATCATGAGGTCGACGATCTTTATTCAATATCCATCTTTTGATAACATCAATAGTTCTTCTATCAATGTTCGTCTTATCTTCAGTTCCAAGTTCGCAAGTTCCATTAGGAAACCATTGTATCATACGAGTAAAATGTCGAAGTCCAATTAAATCACGTGGTTCGTAGTCAATAGCAGACCAAAATTTTTCCATGCATGCATCTGATCGATCCAAATCAAAGAAGAACTGAAATGTTTGTCGCATCCAACGATAATATTTGTGGTCGTTAATAAACCTAATTACTCGCTTTTGTTTTTCTTCACAAGTTGATGCTAATTCACGTCTCATATAACGAGCACAAAGATATTCTTGAAAACTACGATGAATAAAATAGTATAAATTCTCAGCAAGTATTGGAGAAGGATCTCTTGATTTCTGTTTGAGTAGACCACTTTGAAGTACATCCATAAATAATCGGCCTGTTATATTCGAAATTTGTTCTCCGCTAATAGAAAATGTGTTTGGTTGTGTAGCTATGAAAGCTAAATACTCTAAAAGTCTAAACGATTCTGCACTTGAATGTTCAAAGATATCTTTGCTTGCTAAAGCAGATGTACATAAACCATGAAATTTCAGTAGATATCTTCGTAAAAGATATTCACACATTTTCTCATAGAGCTCTCCTGCTCTTTTAATATTATTCAATTTTTTTGTCTGATTATTGTCCCACAAAATACAAATTAATTGAAGACATACAGGAATGTGTGCTACTTTCTGTAATTGGCATGAGTTAAATATGAAGTCTTCACAGTTTTTAGCAGTAGTACGTTTAAGGTAAGAAAAATATTTTTTGATGTAAGTTTTAATATTATCATCCGTAAAATTTTGTACATTAACTTTCATATCATAATGACAACTGTGCGTTCCATATGGTCTTGATGTAAGAAGAAGATTTGGCTTACTTAATAGGTCTCGTTCGACAGCACTTAAATGAGATGGAATAATTCGTTCATCACATCCATCGAGAATCCAAAGAATTTTTGATGAACGTGCAATTTGAAATTCTAATTTACGTCGATCGATTTCGATAAATGTTGATTCCTTGAAACATTCATTGATAATAATATCTATTAATACATAGTCTCTTTCTCTTGATGGATAGATATCCTTATTTAAATTGCGCATTTTAATGTAGAATAACCAATCGAATTGATTTTGCCATAAAGTTTCACAAGCCCAGGAATATGCTGCATATTGACATATTGTTGTCTTTCCAGAACCTGCTTCTCCAAGTATAAGAATACGAGATTTACAAAAGAGATTTTCAAATCCAATAAGTGTTTCTTCTTCTTTAAAATTTAGATTAATGAATGTTTCTTGTAAACCATGTGAAGGTTGTTCAGTAACAATATTGGAAATATATTGGTAATGTCGTTTATAGCTCGATTTTAATTTCTCATGAAGAAAAAAATTAGGTTCAATTGGTAAAATATTTATTTTATCTATTTTCTTAAATAGCACAAATTGATCCGGTAAACCATTAGCACAGTATTTCCAGTATTTTTTGCATTTATCCATCAATTCAATAATTGTGATTTTTTCTTGTTTAAGTAGTGCTTCGCAAATTTCTTTATATTGTCTACCAAAGCGTATTCGTAAACCTGGTTCAAAACATTTCACCACACAATTGGTAGATGCTTGTTCAACAATTGTCGGTGCTTTCTCATCATTTCTTTGTTCGAGACCCTTTATCTTGTTATCAAAATTATAAATAAGTCGAACACCTGTCTTAAAATTTAAATTTTCTTTTACACTTTCAACTAGTAACATAAAGTAATTGGTATTCTGAACTAAATTTGCATCATCTAATTGTCCCAATACTTTCGACCGAATTCGATGAACACCTGGTGCAATGAGCTCAATTTCGTGCATCTTTGGTGGATTGAACGGACTAGGATTATCAACACGAATACTGATCCAAGTCTGATCGATTCGTCTAAACGTAACACAAACGGCATGACCATCCCAACCCGTTGGAATTATATATTCTTCTTTTGGTTGAAGGTTTTTGATTTTCTTGATGATATTTTGTGCAATGTCTTCATAACATTCCCGTACAAGGAGTCTAAGTGATTTTTTTTTATTCAAATTTTCCCGCTTCATATCTTTACTAAATTCTACAGGAACTTGTCCAATATCATGCAAAAGGTAATAGGCTTCTAGGTGATGTAACAATTCATTTTCGATAATAGCGTATTTTTCAGAATCACGTATCGACGAAATATTGGTTCGCATCTCCGCTAGCCATCTAAATAATGTATAGATACGTACTTTAAGAAATTCGTTATATGTCAATCCAATATTTAATTTTCGTTCCTGTAATGATACTTCGTCATAATTCCAAAGGGCTACATTAATAACATGCATTCTTTCAGGTAGACATCGGCTAATACGTGTATGAAGAAGTCGAGAAACAGTGAATTCAAGAAATAAATCATTTTTTTCGTTGTTTGATGAATCATAATTATTGGAATAGAATGCTAAATGTTTTTCAATTTGCATTTTCTTTGGACTATTACGGTTTTTATAAAGAAGACGAAGTGCACCATATTTGTAAACACTATTTTCAGCAGCCAACTGAATCAGTGAAATAAAATTTAAATCATTTGGATCGAAATGTGATAAATTACAATCAACATCTGGCTTAATCAAGTTTGAAATTTTATACAGAGATACCTCGTTTCGAATAGCCTCGTATAGAGACGTTTCCATGGTCATAGTCATTGAAAAACAAGAATTCTACGTTTTTCTTGTGTTTTATTCCTTCTTTATGAATGTCTTTAATGAAACGTAGACGAAAATGCTTCGTATTTCTATTGACAGACGGTGTAACATATTTCTTTTTCATTTCTTTTGATCAAGAATCACGTATAAAGGCCTTTTTTTAGGTGTTTTTTTCTCGTTCTTTGTATTTGTGGCCTTGATATATAAAATTTAAAAAAACAACATACAAAGTGGTTTGCTTCTCTTCTCTTCTTTTATTTTTTTTATCTCATTCTAAATGTGGAGGCAGTCAATATACATTGTAAAAGAAACCGGTCGAGTAATCAATCTCGTACATTAAAATTATTTCTATAAACCCTTTAAAGATTGATGATATTTTTTTCATAAACTCTCGAAAAATTTATGGTTGAAATGGTATATACGGCTTAGGATACAAGAAAACGAAGACCATAAATGATATTGTTGAAGAGTAGGTTATTCTGTCTTCACTGACAAAATTTTCGTATTCTCCGACAGGAGGTTTATTTTTCTTCCGTCATCGCAGAAGTGTTTAATATTCTCTGATGATGCGTTTTGTTGTTCCACGACATTCATAGAAGGGTTTAATATTCCCATGGCATCAAAATCGCGTAAAAATCGAAAGATGACGTCAGACAGGATATCGTAGAGCCTATTCGAGTTCATTTTCTTCATGTTTCTTCTCCCAAAAAAAGAATCAAATTGACAGATAAAACTAATCGTTAAAAGAAGAGCGAATAACAGAGCCAAAAAGCTTAAGTACAGGAGCAGACAGAGCTACAGATACAATAACATGAAAAGATGAGAGATATCATGTTATTTTACCATAATATTACCGATGTAAAAGTTAAGCGAAAATCGCGAATAATCGCCAAAAGTGTCACGATTTTGACGGCATGAGTTCTGCAATGCACAGATGTTACCAACCGACCTGATACCCCATAGAAAATAATATTATTCTTGAAAGGAGTATAGGAGACTTTTATACCAAATGAAAGTTCGTCAAAAACGGAATTTAATGGTACTGAATTGAAAGGGTTTTGTAAATTTTATAATGTTGAACTTGAGAAATTTCGAGAAATTTTATGCATTAAAAAACGTTTCAAAACTCACACTTTCTAAATGAAAAAAAAGCACTAGCCTGCCTCATAAAATTCGCTCTTCTTCATTATTTATATTACCGAACATATTTCGAAATATATTCAATGGATACAGCATAGAAAACTGAATCGAATAAATGTGTTTCGAAACATGCGAGGTAGTAGAAATAATGAAGAAAAAAGCCTATTTTTATGAGAAAACCTAGCGTTTTTTTTTCATATAGAAAATGTGAGTTTTTAATCTTTTTTTAATGCATAAAATTTCTCGAAATTTCTCAAGTTCGGCATTCCAGAATTTAGAAAACTCTTATTATTTAGTGTCACTAAATTCCATTTTTGACAAGCTTTCATTTGGTGTAAAACTCAGCATATACTCCTTTCAGACAATATTACTTCCTATGGAATATCAGGTCGGTAGGTAATGCCGGTATGAATTCAGTTACCCGAAAGGACGAATTTATTATTTTTGGTCTGGCAAGAAGGATTCAAATTTTCTCTTTGAAGTTCCACGAAAATTATTAAAGCGATATCATCTATCTTGGTGAAGTTTTTGAAATCGAAAACTGAGCGTTAGTAAACGTTTACAAAGAAAAATTCACTAAATAATCCGGAGTCATCTTCGATTTTTCGACAGAACTAACGAAAATATCATGCTTAACATATCATACTACGTACATTTTCACGCGAAACTTTTCCTTGAATTATTCTCTAGATGCGTATAAAATCTGTAGATTTATTAAAAACTTCTATACATATAAAACAGCTTTTGTTATTCTATTTAGTTTTTCATAATTCAAATAAAAATGAATAAGGTACATAAAATCATGAAGTAACACTTATTTTTCTTAGATAAAAATGCAAAACATTCACTTTCAAAAAATTCCAATGTACCTCGCATCTTAATATAGTGCACAGAACAAAATGAACCGAAGTCAAAGTAATTTTCTAATAGATAGCTGAATACAGCCCAATTTGAGATGAAATTGAACGAGTGAAATATCATTAATGAAATAATATAGTGCTATTGGCAAACATAAAACCAATTTTTATTGATTATCTTTCTCTTCGTAACAATTACAATGCCTTCTATTTATGATATTGAGTCACTTCTATGTGTCAGAATTCTTGCTTTCCTTTCTTCATTAAATTTCTCCAATTTTTCTTAAGTATTATGAAAAATTGTGGATAATGCTGTGAAATTGATACTAACATTAAAAACTTCTCATTCTGATGTTCTAATATAAAATTTTTTTTAGTTCGAAATGAATGCATAATTATTAGTTCATAAAAGTATCAATCTCATATCCATTCCCTCAGTTCGATAACAATCCATAATAAGTCCTATCCAACATGGTATGGTCCCACTGGCTTTAGTTCAATGATATTCTGAATGATCAAATATTTTCCTAATCATACAAAATACCTCTCTAACAGTATCATCACGTTCAGACATTTCTCATTATCATTTTGCTCACCTCTTAACCAGTAAAATTTTTTACATTATGAAATAAATCATTAGTAACCATCTCTTCGCGCTTTCCTTCCACTTCTCCAATGATCCACACACCTTTTCTGAAAAATCCACGCCAACGTATTCTATATTCTACTTCGAGAATTTCCATGATCTTTGAGCAATAACTGAAAGTATTCTTTTTCATCTTTTCACTTTCGCAATGGGCACCAAGAATGTTGACTAATGACTGACCTGATTTTTTTCATGTGCTTGATTGTTTTGGTTTATCTTTCTTCGACATTATGAACTACATGTTCAGTAATCAAAGGCAATAACACCTCTCCTCCTCTAATTCTTCTCGTTTTTGTTCTATCCAAAATCATCATTACAACGTTTAAGAATAAAAAGAACTATCAATTGTTTACTTCATTATTTCATTCGTCTTTTTTCTTTACACAATGTTTACATCAGATTGAAAACATACGTCAAATTATCCTTTTCTACTTCGTTCGTTTTCTCATCTTTTACTTTTCAAAATCATCGATTTCATTTTAAACCATAAATGAAGCTATCCGTCTTCAACTTTTTAATTTCTTGTTTTTTCTTTTCGAAGTCTTCAATTTAGTTTTCACAATGAAGAGAAATTATCCTTTTCAACTCCTTCATGCACTTCATCCTTCTCATTTTGCAAGCATCGACTCCATCTTGACAAATAACGAGACCTTTTTATCATCAGTTTATTCATTTCCTTCCTTTTTTTCCATTTCAAAATGATTAGACAAAAGTCTAAGAATAGCTGAAACTATTGGTGTTCAAATTCTTTATTTTTTTCTTTTTGGGATCATCAACTTAATCTTGAATAATAATGGGAACTATCAATTGTCAATATGTTTGTGTTTCCTTTTCAAAATCTATAAATTGCCTCTAAAGAATAAGAGAAACTATCTTTGTTTTTTAGTTCTCTGATTTTTCTCCTTATGTTTTTCGCTATCATTAATTTCATCTTGCAAAACAAGGAAAACTATCCATCTTCTATTCAAAATGATCATATGAGAGTTGAGTAATAAGTGAACCTTTCTCTTTTCAATTGGTTCATTCCTTATTTTTATTTTTTGTCTCTTTTCTGGTTGACTAACTATTAATAGATTTAATAGAGTAAATTTGGAAAGCATCATTTGAGTACTGCACAATGCGTAAATCGCTGTTTTTTACTTTTGCGATTTCTTTAATCTCTCTGTTTTTCTGATCGATCAGATGCATATGAGGACTTTGTGTCTAAATGATCTATAGTCATACAACCGTTTCTATCTTTCTTCTTGTTAAAATCATGGAAAAGATTTTGCACAACGAGTGTAACTGTTATATTCATTTTGTAGCTTAGTTTGATTTTCTTCTCTTTTCAATCATAGATGAATTATTCAGTATTGAAGTCAAAATCGGCCTAGTTACAACTTTTCGGTTATAACCAATCAACTTTTTAAAAAAGCGATTTTAACTCGAGTTATAACTGGCTTAACTTTCTATTCGAATTTTAGCTGTTTAGGTATGGACAAATGAATTGAATTATGTTTTTTTTATATTTATATATTTTCGATGTTTGTCCTTTCTAAATCATCTGATGAGTCACGATCAAGCAGCAAAATACACTTCTTTGTTTCTTATGTACGTTGCGTCGTTTTTCTTTTCAAGATTAGTCGACAAGAAACTATTTTTTTTCAATGAATGAAATCATGTTTTCGATTCTTATATTTTCCTAAACTTTAGTTTTTGATTTTACGACGTGAGTGTTCAACTATAAATGATATATTCTTCTTCATTTGTTTTCTTTTCTCAATGATTAAATTAGATCTATGAAAGCGATGACGTTGCGCCTCTCAGGTTAGAATTTCTTCCGTATTTTTATTCTCTACGTTCAAAATCAAGTGTTGAGAAGTTAGTGCAACTATAATATTCGATCCTAAAATTCCCATCCGACTTTTTTCTACATCAAAAATTCAGTCTTAAGCAGGTAGTAAATCTTTTTTCTTTCAATTTAAAACTTCTTCCATACTTTTTGATTATTAACGCCGTAATTTTTATAAAAGAGTGAGATGACGATTATTATCCTATATCAAATTTCAGTGAATTAAGTCATATGTTTCGAAAATACATCTCATCATAGATTTCTTTCTTCTACATTTCTCTTATAATTTCTCACGTTTCTTAAACGTATAGGACCGTATTATTCTGCGCTTCCGTCTCTTCATGTCTATACTAGATCTATATACTTTGCTTCAGATGCTTTCGTTCTCGCTAGTATTGTAAGTATTTCTACTGAGTTTTCTCAAATGTAAATCTTGAGTTTTGATCAGATAGTACCTCTGATCGTACGCTTTTATGATCATTAACTGATTAGTATATTCTCTCTATACTTTTGCAAACTCTTTCCCAAGCTAGGAATCTGATCTTTCTTATGTTTTTATTGTGCCAAATCCTAATCAAGCATAAGATCGCGACTGTACTTTTCTGTTCATTCTTTCTAAAACCTTCAAAGGGATTCATGATAATGGTATATGTGTTCATATACATTTTCAAATATGGAATGTAGGGTTGATGGAATTCTAAGAGTGTAGTAATATACTCTTTATTAAATTCTTCCTGGAATATATGATTTCCAAATGCCTTTCTACGAAGGTTATTTGGAAATTTGGGTAGATGACTGTATAGCTTTCATAAACGTTTTCGAAGGATTTATGATGATTTCATAAAAGGGGAAAAGGAGTTTGTTATACGTTGCATTTACATAGACATTTTAAAGGTTTCTTATTCTGAGGTTTTTTCAGTGTAATTTATCCATTTTTTTTAATTGTCTGCTGTGCACTCATTTGGAATAGGGTGCGCTTCTGATATGTTCCGAAAGTTATGACCTTGGTTGTGACCTTCTATTCTGTTGTAGGTTTAGTCAAAGTGTATCTGTTATGCATCATCTGCCATTGTATCTTTCTTTCGCCGTCTCTTTGTGCCGATCTACAACATCTCTTTACTTTTCTCTCTCGACCTATTTTTAAATGTCTCTAGAACCATTGAATCGTTATGTAACTTATTCTGATGAGTTTTATAGTAGAGGAACTGATTTCAGTTTCAAATTGAACTGAAAGGTGTATTTATCCTAGGAAATAGTTGAACCAATACTAGTTCAAACAAGCATGACGTATGAAAGCACGGGACTTACGCAAGAGTTATTTTTACTGATGTTTTGAAGTTTAAATGAAGTTCATCGACGAATTATTTCGCTGAAAAGATAATCATCTCATTGATATTTAAAAGTAATCCATAAAGATATTTTTCCGTCATATTACGTATAACAGAACCGATATTATCTATTCACTCTATTAAAGATGGGCGCTTTGATTAGCATCAAAAAAAGGTATTGACTCCAATGAACAGCCTACATAAACTCATAAGATCTTCGAACGGTCTTTTAGATAATGTTGTTAACATGAGATAAGACAAAAAGATCAAAATAAATCTTATTAATAAATATAGTTTTTTTCAACATATCGGTATCATAGCAATTTTCTTTAACTATTGTTTGTCTATTTGATTGAGACCGAGCAAGGACTACATGTGGTATTTACCTTTTGAAAAGCTTCTACACATATACTATATTTAAGCTTCACATGTCTCTATAGTTAATTATCTATTTCTTTTGAAATATTTATTAATTTATTCATAGATCAGAATTTTCAAGTGTCTGTCATTGTTCATAATGAATAAAATCTTTATTTCTTGGAGTATGCAGTGAGTTCAATATGTAACACAGAAACTATCCATTGCTAATTGTGAAGGACTTGTCGTGAGATGAAACACGTCAATATCATTCCAATTTAAGACAATTCGTGTTACATTTCTTGTTGTTAAGGTATAGTCTCTGGAATATATTTGAGCTCCAGTTCTAAAACCTTTGATAGTTACAAGTAAGTTGTCGCTCCAAGCAGCTGTTGCCATAAAAGAATTAATAGCGAATTTTGTTCCATTACTTCTTGTTATATTCATTGGTAGGGCACTCCAATTAAATAAGACATATTGACCACTTGAGATGGCTTTCTGATAACCACTGTTTGGATAGGATGCTGCCCGGGTAATACCAGCATTAGTCCACAAGAATTGTGCATAAGAACCCGAAATTTGGACCTCACTGCAAGTAGTAGTATAGTCGTCAAATGTAACATGTGTTTGATTTTCCATACATCCAGGAAAAGATGTATTGTATATGAGAGAAGTGCATACTAGAAAATAAAAAGAACTTCATGCAGATTTATTAATACTTGGGTTATATCAAACATCAATTGATCATTCAACATAATGTAATCGTACTTATCTATTAAATGAATAAAAAAAAACCTAATATGTATGAACATGTAAATATGGACATCATTCCCTGTGCAACTGATGTACTTTCGCTCGATAAACTGAACATTAAAAAACTTGCTACTTTATAGACAATTTTTCCTTTGCAACGGTCAAATTTAGAACAATCGTCACATCATGATTATCTTCAGTGGCAAAAGTGTTGAGAAGTTTTCTTACATTGAACGTGTGTTATCTTCTTGAAAATTTGTCAGAAAGTCGAATTTATTAAGAAGATTGCAATAAGTTTTTGCATCGCGAAAAATTGTTGCATTTTAGCTTACACAAGAAAGATTAACATCAGACTTGATACGAAAATAATTTTGCTTCCTCCAATCTCAGCTGCCTCAGAATTCTCCTGATACCTCCCAATCATGCGAACTCCGAGCGTGGTCTACTCTTAGATACAAGTATTAAGGAGCGCCGAACAATTGTTCGCGAGCGCAGGTGAGGATGTGAGCATAGGTTTGTTTCAATTTAGCTGTGTGTCTAAATTAGTGTAAATGTATTGCTTCATTCCATTCACTTAAATATCAACACTGGCATACACCATCGCAAGAAAATATCTTCGCGAACAACTTTCCTATACCCGTATCAGGTGCTACTACGAGTAAGATGAGATATCTTTTGTCTAAGAAACTATGCCACCATCTAGCTTTTTATTGATGCGTTTACTGAATTCAACCTTCATTTGGTTTCTCAGAAATCTGTCACTATTTACTAGTATCTTCCTTGACTAATAATTATCTTTCAAACTTGCAATGACCAATTAAATTATCAGTTATACCGAGGGCGTATCGGGACTTATTTTTTTGAGATTTATTTCTACTGCGGGACCTATTGGGATTTATTTATTTACTAAGCATTTATTGAGACTATATAGCTGTATTAGTATTTCAGCGCACCCTCACTCTCGCCCCACACCCACACTTAGTTTTTGTCCTCACCCTTAATAAGAGTTACATGGAATTTATTTTAAGATGCATGGGGATTTATTAAAAAATCCGAATAAATCCCGAAAAAATAGATCCCGGTACCTGCTGATTATTTTGCGATTTTCTCTCGACAATCAGATTTTTATCACAGATTTCGTTAAAGTACAGCATTGAAACCTTCTTTGATACCAAACTGAAAATACCACAATGCTCATGAGAAGGAATCATTTTTTTCTACTCTTTCGGACTAATTTTGAATCCAACTAAGGTGTAAACTCAAGCTTCAACAAAAACATTCCGATGTTGAGAGTGCATACGCAATTTAGATCAGTCTCTCAGAAGCTGAATTAAAGCATTTTTCAGCAATCAAGCTTATTACTTGTAAAATCGAATTTCAGAAATAGTTTTATGAATTTAATAGAACTTCAATTTTTATTGGTTTTTATAGCCCTAAAAACTATATAAGTGAACGATCGTAATATACATAATCATTGACAGGAGACACAAACCGTTTTAAACGCTCAGGTAAATGTCAATATCAGAACTTACAGAAATAATGTAGTGAGTTCGAAAGGAATTTACAAATTCTAAATGATCGTTCAATGCCTTTGAAGCTTCGTTTTGCTCGTTAGTACATAAATCTTTGTATGCGTTTCAGAATATTTTCTACACGAATGATTCAGGGACGTTCGACTATGTCAAATAGGTACAGTCTGTTTAGAACGATATATGACGAACTCTAACTGGTTCCTCATCTAAATAAAGTCAGGGTAAATTCGAGACGAATAGCTCAGAATTGTTTACTTATCTGTATCCAACTAATAAAAACATAAACTGAAAAACTAGACTTCCTTTAGAAATGATTCTTCGTCTCATTCTTATACGTATAAATTATGCAGCAAAAATGTATCTGTGCCACTTTATGATCGTAATGTATGATATTACTGCGTGAAATGAATTTCTATGAAGTGGTGAAATAGATCGTTAATTAGATATCTTATTGCTTACGGCTAGACACAGTTGTTGTCGAACTTGTCAAAGTTGTTGTGGTTCTTGTCGAAGTCGTTGTCGAACTTGTCGAAGTTGTTGTAGAACTCGTCGAAGTTGTGGTAGAACTTGTTGAAGTTGTTGTAGAACTCGTCGAAGTTGTGGTAGAACTTGTCGAAGTTGTAGTGATTCTTGGTGTCGACGATGTATCGGTTGCTGGCGTTGTTGTTGAAACTAGATGTAAGATTCAAAATAGCATAGAAGAGCTATCGTTTTAGTATTTCTTCATCGTTCACAGTGTTTCATTCACGCATGTTACGTGATAGTGAGACGAACTATGAGTGTTGAAGAAGAATCATTCTTTGTAAATAGTGTATGTTTCCTTGAATATATGCATGATAGTTAATACTTTTTCAAAAATTATGCCAAATTCTTAGTTATTCAGAAACTTATAGTTTATCAATTAAAACTAGTTAGATGAAGTATCGGTCGTTGTTTCTATCCACTGACAGTGTCCTCAAGTTAAATGACTGTTGCAGTAGATTAGAATGTTTGAAATATTTTTCTAGAATTTTGCAGGGTGTCATGACCATTACGCATGATGCAACCTTCCCTCTCTCATGTTTGTTTGTTTTCATTCACACTCCTCTCATATTTTTCGTTTCTCACCTCTAATTTTGACTATGAGAGGACGTGTTGAAACACGATGTATGCATGAGAGAAAGGATTGGAAGCGGCAGATATATATTATTTCGTTTTTGTGTTTTTTTGTTGTTTGGATACGTGTTCAATTTGAGAATAAATTTCCTTTTCCTTTACATAGGAGTTAAAAAGTTGCATAATACATAAAAATCAGTTTGAAATTCTTTGATTATGCAACATGATGGCCTAAATTAAAAATTATTTCATTTGAAGAAAATGAGCAGCTATGAATGGTGTCTGATTCATAATAGTGAAGTAATGCATGAAATACTAACGGGTGTCTCAGAATAAGTGGACCTCTCGGTGGTTTGTGTCTATGTCTGTTATAATTCGGTAAATAAAAAAAGAGAGTTGTAGAAAAAGATACCTTGCGAAATTCTTCACAGAATGTACTTTTTTAATGATCTTGAATAAGCTACATTATATTGTGATATACGATAGAATGAATTGGTTCGAGAAATACAACTTTCAAAATCAATAATTTTTCAAATTGTCTTTTACTACATGTTTCAATTCTCGAATCACTAACTATCTAATTGTCTTCGTCTCAATCTATTGCATTACGGCATTTAGAATGAACTCGTGCAAGTCACTGATTGGAATAAAGTGACATCCAAAGTTACAATGATTCAAGAATTAAAACATACAGTAAAAGAAAATTTGGAAAATTATTGGTTTTTGGAAAGTTGTACTCCTCGAACGAAGGTGATTCTATCGCATATCACAAAATAATGGAACTTATTCAAGGTAATAGAAAAAAGACATTTTGTATAGAATTTCACGAGGTATCTTTTCCTAAAAAACCTTTTTTTCTTTACTGAATTATAAGTGACATAGATGCAAAATACTGAGAAGCTCATTTATTCTTGAGGATGCTTTTTTCTCATACAACTATGGCAAGCCTATGAAGTCGATATTGGTTAACTTTTCAAAGAAAGGTGTTACAAGCTAAATTTATAGAGTTAGTGATTTCAGACATAAAAAAATTGTATGCACGAAAAGCATCCAAAAATTTTGTCCAGTACACCAGATAATCAATGCTCTAATGATCTTTCTCTTAAATTTCTCACTCTACGACGATTCATTCTTATTGCCAGCGTACTTCTCCTATTGTAAAACGATACAAGTGGAGATATCCATTTGACAACTGTTATCCAAAATTTTTTATCTTTATCAGTATGTGTTAAAATAACTTGAAGCTCATATAGAAAATTATAATATTTGTATTTTTTCACAAACGTAATTTCACTATTGCTGAGTAAATGTTTTTTGGCGATTTCTCAGATGAGTGAATCACTTATTCCTACCTAGGAAAACTTGAACTTGAGTTAGGGGTGGCATTTTAACTTTAAAAATACTTTTAAAAAGTATGAAAGTATTCCATTTGAAACTTTAAACTTGATTTGAAGTAAAAAAAAATACCAAGACTTAACTTTATTAAAGCCCACTTTAAAGTACATACAGCTTAAAACGTATTCCTAGGTCCTCAATTGCTATACTATAGGAGTACTCTTAGGTCCTCAAATGCTGGACTATGAAAATACCTTTAGTTTTTCAAGATCTACAATTCAGGCTCTACATTACAGACCATAGTATAGGGTTTGCAAAACTAAGGTTACGCTGATATAGTATAGCACTTGAGGACCAAATGATACCTTCATAGTATAGCATTTCAGGACCTATCGATATTCTTATAGTATACGTCTCTTGAGCATCTAAACATACTTTCATAATACAGCAGTTGAGAAACTAAGAGTATTCCCATGGTATAGGAGCTGAGGATCTTAGGATACTCCTATATTACATGCACTTCAGAGCTTAAAAATACGTGATAAGCGTTATCTACTTTAAAGTGGATTTTAATAAAGTTAAAGTGGTGTTATGTTTTACTTTAATTAAAGTTTCAAGTAAAGTTAAAGTGCCACCCCTAATTCGAGCACTTCAAAAGACCTATTGCTTGAATCTGCCTAAACTTCAAGTTTGAGACCCATATAGCTTTAGATCATATTTTGAAATGAAAACTAAAAATCTTTATCGCAGTAGTGTTCACATATGTGTTTATACTTGTTAGCTAGATTCTTGAAATAAATCAAATTTGTGTTTCATGTAGCATTAGCTGGTCTCAGCTTTGTGACATAAAGCTATATGAAATGTTTTTGAGCGTGGCTGGCCATCGTCAATCTTCAGCGTGCAAAATTTAAAATAGAACTGAATGCATATATGAAAAGATTATTATTGATTTCCTTGAAACATTGACATGGAGCTTCAGCAAGCGAAGATACCGACAGATCTCAATGTTGCCTATCTCTCTATTTATCTTTCGTTACAGAGCACTAAGATTTATTAGAAATAAAACTTAAATAAAGTTGAATGGATGGAAAGATTCCATGGAACAGCCCATTGTGAGCAGTTATCTTATACTGCGGTTTTGCATATTCCGGAATCAGTTCCATCCAATTTCAAGAACCAGAACATTATTCACCAAATTGGGCTTATTCGAAAACGATCAAGTTTCCTCAATTCTCGAAATTGAGTTTATTCTAAACTAAACATTGATTTCTAGGAATTCTTTCTAATTCCATTGTGACCTAATTCCAGAAATTTTGTCACGGATTTGCTAACTTATTTTAGAGATTTAATCTATAACCAAACAGTCCAGCATGAGAGTGAGAAAGAAATGCAATTCCGAGAATTAGGTCAAAGGAAAATCAGCCGGAATTAGACGAAATTCCTAGGAATTACCCTTAGCTTAAAATAGACTCAGTTTCAGGAATTGAGGAAATTAAATCATTCTGAAATAAGCTCCAATTATTTGTTGAATAATGTTCGAGTTCCTGGAATAGGATATATTCTTTTCAATGTGACAAACACGGTGTCACGCGATGGTCTAATCATTTTTGACTATATTCATTATATTTACTTACCGGTAGTGTTACTTAAAATTCTTGACATTAATGGAGGACACCGTTGGGAAGAGGCCCTTTCCATTGGAAAACAAACAGGAACTTTGCATTGAGTATTGTTGACGCATACAGTATTGGGTACTGAGCATGTTTTGTTATCATTTTCACATAAAACCAGATCACGGCAAGATACGACAGTATCAGCACACATTCCTGCCTCGGTCATCGTCATAAATAAGCACGCGCAGTCAAGATTGGTTGAGCATGGCGCTGATTTTGCTTAGCACTCTGGCGATGGACAACATCCACAAGTAGAAGATGTAGAATCCGTCATGCCTTGACCTAAATTCAGTTTTATGTCAAATAGAATTTCAAAAGCATTAGTGAACATTATTAGTAAAGAACAGGGCTCGAAACGGGCCGCCCGACCCGACACGTATTATTGTTTTTTAAGTTTTTTCTCAATTATTTACTCGTTTTATTTATCGAAAACTGTCAAAAATATGTTATAATAGAAGTTATATTTAAAATTCAGTCCTGTGACTCAAAAAATAAATCAGATTTATTTTGAACGATGAAATGATCGCGTATTTCGATGCATTTGAAAGTTTACTGGTAAAAATGGCTACTTTCATCAATTAAAATTTATCATTCTAATGATTGGAAATGTCAGTCATTACATTCCTTTTATTTAAATATTATTCTAGTCAATAAATTTGAAGCACGTGAAAATTGATGTTTATTCTGCTATCAAGATTTCAAGGAATTTTTGCTGTTGATAAAGAACTCATCAGTGTATTTTTTTTTTGTTTTCGAAGTATGTAGGAAGAATCACTAGTACAGTAAATTCAAGGAACTCCTCAAAGTAGTTGCATCTCTCGGCTACACGCGAAGCTTCATCTTGAAAAATTGACATTCATTAAGGAAAAAATAACCATAGGAGTACCACCTCAAAAATAGAGCATCATATGAAAGTGTGAGCTTTAAATTTGAATTTTTAAACGTTCTAATTTGATTAAAGAATAAATTTACAGAGGCTAGAATATTTTCTGAAGATAAGAAAATCCCTTGTGAACGTATTCAAATTTTTTAAGTTAAAATCTTTGTTGAGTATGACTATGTAGTGAGCTAAAGCGTGGTAGAAAAATCTTTCAGCCAAACAAATACCTATACATAATGTTCGTAAGTTCATTTTTACATTTTACATATAAAAAATTTTTCCTTTGTCATAAATCATCGTTAACAATCAGCTAGCTCGGTATCTGAATAGAAAAAAAACAAACGTATATTCAGTCAAAAAAGTGGTTAAGTTTCCACTGGAGGTCACTTGATTAAAAAAACTAATACCTAAAAATATCGCATGACGTAAAATGAGTGTTGTGAACTTTTATAGCCTCACAATATGTTTGTACCTCATTCAAAAAGTAATTAGTTTTCGTACACAAAAAATTTTATTGTGAGTTCGATAATCTTCGCTAGTTACACTCAAAATAATACCGGATATTTTACCACAATTACATTTGTAATAATCGCAACGAACTACATATTTCGTTGAGAGGAAAAGTTCGTGTCAAAAAAATTCTGTCGTGCCCAGACCCGACCAGGCTGGGCTGAGCGAAACTTAAGTTGAGTCTGGCGGGCCTAGAGAATTTTCGGGCCGGATCAGGCCATGAAAGCAGTAGCCCGTTTCGAGCCCTGGTGAAGAGATAGATTTTCATCTAGTAGAATGTTTCTAATAAGTAAAGACAAGAGAAGAAGATAGGAATTTCATGTATTCATATTGTGTTCTTATTTCTATGACTGAATTAAATCATTTTTCTTACCTTTGACTATGCAGACAACGAATCTAGAAACAAATTTTGTATCAGATGATTAGTTTACTGTAGTTGAGTTACTTACATTGCTACAACTATCGTATTTAGAAGTCGTTGCATTGTATTGAATTATGAAATACCAATTTATTGGAACACCGTGAATTTTATGTGAAATGCAATTGCCTAAAATTGTTTCAATGCTTTAAGTTCAGGACTCCAATAATACAAACTTCGGATGTTTCTGTTTGTGCCTGTTCGTAGACCGTAATAAGAATGTTTGAAAGGCATATAGCGCAAATAGTCAGTCTTATATAGCAATATTTTTCTTCTATTCACGTTTCCAGGGCACAGTGAATAAGGCTCAAACCCCTATAAGCGTCTTCAAATATAACAAATAGGTGAGCCACACACAAAAATAAAAGAGTGAAAGCTCTCAAAACGTTCTTGTCAACAAGGCATCGCGAAACGAAAATATTAACGATAACAGAAGACCCTTATTTTCCTTCAGAGGGAACCTAGAGAAACGTGTCGTACCATTGATACGACTGAATAATGTCAATACATAACTTTTTCACTTCGATGGTATAATGTAAGAATTTGAATTGAATGGCTTCAACTAGGAAATGAATTAAATCTATAGATCAATACGCGTTTTCTTTTCATTTTTTTCACAAAATATTTTTTTTTGTATTGACATAGGGTGCACACCAGGATATGTTTTGATTTGGTCAAACAAGAAAAATATTGAATCATTTTTACCAGATGCCGTTCATATAAAAATTTTGAAAAAAAATATGGTTCTTATAGATAATCTATAAGTCTTCTGCGTTAATCTGTTTAGTCTTCGAAAAACAAATCCTATACCAGTATCATACTGCCAACCGTTAAAAATCGAGTTTAGCAATATTTAAATACAGCTTCTGATGTTTTTTAAGATCAGTAATGTTAAACTTAAAACTTGAATTCAAGTATTTAATTATCACTTCAAGTATTCAACTATTCGAATCGCTTCAAGGGTACTTTCCAAAACACTGCCCTGCCCTAAGGGTACCTACCCCTAATGATATTTACCACTAAGGGTACTCTCTCACCCTCATGATGAATACTTGATTGGTTGAATAGTTGAATTCAACTTTCAAGTTTAATATTACTGTTAATTATGGTTATGATTCAAGTGGAACTTATCCCATTGGATCTTATCGAATTCGATAGGATTCCGACTATCGGATCCGATGAAACTAATGGCATGAAAATATCTAATTTTCTCTATGTTAAGCCGTAAAATATATATGAAACAAAAGTTTAAAAAATTTTTATGATCAATTGTCTTAAAATAGATTTATTTCAGATCACTTAGCAGATTCCAAATTGCAGAGGATCTTTTTTTCTTTATTTTAGGTCAATTGGATAGGATCGATCCGAACAACATGCAGTGATACTGATTAGCCTGGCCGAATTTTTTAATTCCTTTGTTATTCTGCTGTTTCTATAATATATCTGATTTACTATAGAAACAATACAATAACAAAACAATTGGAAAATTCAGCCAGACCAACCAATTCGATATATATTGTGTATTTATTATAGAATAAACAGTTGATGAGTGAAGCACTCATCTTATAGATAAAATTGGATTCATCGACAGAAATCTGGTAAGATCCCATTTTATCCGTCACTTTCTGGCAGTCGAATTGCTCAACCTCGGAAGCATTGGATATACCCTATAGCACTGATAATGACCATTTATTAACAGAGTCAAAAATTGAAAAGGTCGAATTATTGCACTTTCATTTATAAAAGGAAAACAAAGAAATGAAATTGTACATTGTATCAAGAGAAAGATCTGTATATGTTACATTACTGAAAGGAAAGAGACAAACAAGTATATGCACTAGAACTTGAATGCATACATAATTTACGTCAATTATTAACATCATGAATAGCCACATATTTCTATTTCAAACCATGACAAGAATTTAAAGAGTCGAGAAAATTTAAAACTGAGTTATGGTAGAATTATTAATATTATCAAGAACATGTTTTTGATTGTCAGTAATAAGACGTATAAATGGATGAGCAACAGATAATGTTTGATTAGCAATATGAATTGCTCGTTGAAAATAATCACGTGCTTCTAGTAAATGATTTAAACGTATATTAACTAAAGCAAGATCATAAAGTGTTCGAGCAATATCAAGATGATTATCTGGCAATGATTCTTCTTGCATGTGAAGTGCTTGATTATATTTATCCAATGCAATATTGATTTCTCCAAGACCAAAATGAATATTGGCTAAAGAAACAAGACTTAATGCATGATTGGGATGACCTGATGGAAGACAACGATCATAAATTTCAATTGCTTTACGTACATTATCTAATGCTTCATTATACTATATAAAGAAATTATTTATAACATTTTTCTTTTTATTAATTTTCTTACTTTTTCTTGATCACATTGAACAGAACTTAAATTAATAAGTGTATTAGCAACATCAACATGTTGTCGTGGAATACTTTGTTTATATAATTTAAGAGCTTGTTGAAAATATTCTAATGCTTGTTCTAAATTATTTTGTTCACTACATACAAGTCCTAAACCATTAATTGTCTTTCCTGCACTATATAATCGTTTTGGTTTTGCTTGAATATGTAATTGATAAGCACGTTCATAATAATAAACTGCTCGATTAAAATCTCCTTTAAATCGATAAGCTCGACCAAAATTAAAATAAATACAAGCAATTTCTTCATCATTTGGATTAGATGAACTAAGAATATTATCAAAATATTTTTCTGCTTTAGCATATTGTCCCATTTCAATAAGTAAATGACCAAACATTAAGCCAATATTTGCATCAGCTATTTTATTCTTATAATATTCAATATATTCAATAGCTATAGTTGCACCTTCATCAGTTGCATGAACTTTAATATACCATAGATTCTTTTCTGTATCGAACTGACATGAATCAATTCGAAAACAAGCACCTAGAAAAATATATTAATTAAAAAAATATTTTATTAACATATACAATGTGTCCCGAAAATCCTTTCCTAAAAGTGTTTGATGATATTTTCAATATTATATTTAACTTGATGAACTTATTTTCTTTTAAATGATCAATAGATACATCGAGTTTATATTTGAATTTTGATTCATTTAATACATTGTATTAAAATATCAAAATACGCTAAAAGATGGAGCATAAAAAGCTCTACAATTTATACAAGATTGGTTATTTTATAATTGTGTTTTTCGCCTTCAAAATAGACAAAACTTTGAGTGTTGAGATTTCGATCGTGCAAACCTATGTCATCGCAGTTTATACAGACGCGTAGAGATATAAAAGGAGATGTCGCAAGTACTCTAGCTCATTTTAACTTTTTACAGTGAGAAAGATACTTCATTTATTTTTCTAAAGAATAAAAGACAATGTCACTTTTCATAAACCGATATGCCTTAATACAGAAAAAGGACAAAGTATACCGAAAGATGTAGCGTTAGAAGAGAGTACAATTTACAAAAAACAGCTAATTTTATATGCATATTTCATGTTCAAAATTCTGTACGACTAATTTTTGCCGTTAGGAAAATATCATTTTTCTTTTTTCACATATAAAACGTTCGTATAAGAAAAAAACTCGATGTATCTACCTATCGTTTAAAAAGAATAAATTGATAAAATTAAATATAGTAGTGAAAATATCGTCAAAAACTTTTAGAAAGGGATTTTTAGGATACATTGTATATTTACCAATATCAATGAGTACTTCAGCTTCTCCTGGATATTGTGAATACTGAGCAATATCAGCGGCAACAATTGTTTTATTACTAAAATCAATGGTATATTCAAAAAGAGCAGATACAACTCCTATTCGATCCGTATGTTTTGTAGCAAATGTATACGCAACTGAATATAATTGACTGGCAGATAGATAACCATTTGTTGAAATTAAATGTCCAATACTTTGTTGAAATATTTCTATTTCCATCTGAGATAATTTTTGACCTCGATAAAGTGTTAAACATTCATTTGTTTCTCTTAATTCATCACATTTTAATTCTAATTGTTTACATAAATCTACTATATAAAAACGAAAATGATATAAAAAATCCACATCTTCTGTACGAAGTGCTTTATTAACTAATCTAAAAGAAGAAAAATCTTTTAATAGAAAATAAATATTGTTTTTTTAAAAATATTACTTATAAACAAATGATTCTTTAGTATACCATTGAATAGCTTCTGAAGATTTGTATGTTCGATCAAATTCTTTAATATTTTGTAATTCTATTTGATCAGCTGAATAATATATTTTACATTTTTCTAACATCAGTTCTTTTGCTTGTAATGTTTTAGGCATATTCATAATAACAGTTTTAAATAATTGAAAAAATAAAAATGAACCAGATTCTTTTGAAAGATCTCGTGTAGCTTTTTCTTTTGCATTTAATAAAGTAAAATTAATTGTTTCACTTTCAAAATTTATTGTCGAATTTTCAATTGCATTATTGAGAGTTTCTATTGTATTATATCGATTTATATTTGTATGATTTTCTTCTTCTTCTTCTGTTGAATAAATAAATATTGAATATATTTGTGGAAGAGATTCTAATATTGTTGATAAATTATTTGATGGAGTTTTATCAAGAATAATAAAAACTTTTTTATTCATAATTGTTGATATATAATTAATACATTCATTTTCATTTTCAAATATCTATAAAGAATAATTCATAAATTTTTAATTGAATAAATTAAATATAAACTAACTTGTAGATTTCTATTATCATTTAAACGAATTAAATTTATTAATGATTCATTCGGAGAATTAGTCACCAAATAAACAAGAATAATTTCATCATCTCTTCTATATTCATCTTCAGAACGATTTGGTGTTTCGATTTGTTCTTGATTATCAATAATAAATACTGATTGAGAATTTCTTCTAAATATATTTGTCAACCATTTTTGAAGAGACATATTTGTAATAAATGATGTATGTATATGATATTTTTTTCTACTTTAGTAATATGTATTTACTTATTCATCTTTTTCATGCGTCATTAATCTAAGAACGTAATCATTCTTACTCTTTTTCTTTTCTTTTTCAAAATAAAAAATAAATGTAAACAAACATTTTTCAGGCAATCAAGGATAAGTCGGTTTTTATGAATAATTTTTCTTATTTATAGAAATCTAATTAACATATATATTTCGCACATTAACTTTCTTCTTTTTATCTTATATATATTATATCATATTGATATTTATAACAATAAAGTCCTAACAAGATTAATTTGTCCATCATGTGTTATAATTATATGAGTGTATATTGTTTTCAATATGCATTCTGTTTTTTGCTTTTTTTTTCTTTCCTCTCGCCTCTTCACGGGCTTTATCGTTTACTCGTATCAATGTAAACAA
This sequence comes from Macrotrachela quadricornifera, assembly GCA_022393335.1. Classification (NCBI taxonomy): domain Eukaryota; kingdom Metazoa; phylum Rotifera; class Eurotatoria; order Philodinida; family Philodinidae; genus Macrotrachela; species Macrotrachela quadricornifera. Next base: position 1,840,524 of record JAJEKB010021488.1, on the reverse strand, counting down.
AAATACGAAATACATTAAAATAGTTTAACATGTTTTATTTGAATAAATGTTCAAAGTAATGGCCTTCATTATCTACACACAATTGCATTTGTTCGAATCGATTTATCGAATATTTTTTTTGTACTTTTTTCTATTTAAAGAATATATGAACTCGATTCATCATTTAGATTTCGTTTGATCATTAAAGATAATCGGAAATATTTTGATGAATATTCCCTCGACTGTAGAGAGGATCATATGAAAAAAAATAGTTTGTTCGTTTGTGGGTTTGTGTCAGGGTCAAAGGTCAAAAAAACATCCTCTCAGGAAGCTGAAAGGTCACACTATGAAGATGACCTTAAGTTCTCAACTACTATGCTACAAGGGTACCCCTGGGTCCTCAATTGCTATATTAAAGGGATCCCTAAGTGCAATAAATTGCCACCGACACCCTGATGTTGTATCAATACAAAAGTGAATAAACAGGGGAGTGGTGAGGAAGCTAGGGAAAAGGCGCATTGGGGCGTCAATATTGCCACTATTGTCCACATGAAGCATGGGGTTCTTCCGGCCAATTTAAGGTTATCATAGATACGCTATAATGTTTTTTAAAAGATTCAAATTGAAAATTAAAACCTTCAATTGTTTTAATTAATTTTGATCAATCATCATTTGAAAAAACGCTTGGCATTACATCAAATAAAAATAATCCTCAAATGTTATGTTTATATCATTAGGTTATTTATTTGAAAAATTTCTTCAAATAATTAATGGTTTAAAGATCATTGGTATTCGTTTTTACTTGATCCAGGTTCATTTATAGTAAAAGAACATAAACATATCTTTATTATGGTTTATATTTCTACTCAGAATTTATTTTTTTGTGATTTATTTGTTGCAATATATGAAACAAAAGCAGTAAATAAACCACCGATGCTACATTATCTTGTAAATCTTGTGTTTGTTCTTTGTGTGCAATTACTTAGATATGATCGTTATAACCGATGATCCGATTCGGAAGCTGACAGTACTTCAGTGGAAATCGTAAGGTCTATTTATGATGTTCCTACGTCATTTATTTGATATGAGCAATTTCAAGGATTTTCAGCGAAACTTTTATCAAGGGTGGAGTGATTACTATGGACATCCTATTCCAATACTGTGCGATGTTCATGTTTGCTTGGGTTTGCATCAACAGAATCTTTTTCCTTTTTTTTGGGATACATTTTTTTCAAATGTGACGTCCCGATATGTAGCTAGCTCAACTATGTTGAACTTTTCATTTTCTTGAATAAAATCTACATACCATTCCGCACTCACCTGATGATGAGTGCCTAAGCAATAGTCGAAACTATGGTCGTGAAATGCTTAGAATTACCTTAGAAACTCACCCTCACTCACCCTCAGAAAACTGTCCTCAATCGTTTCTATTACGACTGTCCTTCTGCCACAGAATAGCATCGAAAGTGTATGACTAGCAAGAGAACGTGTTGAGTGCTTGTCGAATGAATTGCATTAAATTTTGTTTTTCTCTTACAATTTCATGATGTTTGATGCAATCTTGAAGAAAAAAGAATTTCGACAGTTATTTTGAAGAATTCAGTTGAATCAGTGAAATGGTCGATGGAAGGGCTCTGACCGATTTATCAATGGTTTTTGCTCACTTACTGGAGACACAAAGTACTGCTACTCAGTCGGAGATAGCGAAATATCTTTACATCATCGTTGATGATGACGAAAAACGTTTGAATAATTTCAAGGAAATAATCAGCGACACATCAACAGTGATCAAAAAAAACGTCCATACGTTTCCTGATGGCTATGAATGTGTTGAGTTTCTGGTTGAACAAGTTTCCAATGATCCAACGATTGAAGTAATTGTCTTTGTCGGAGGTAAACAAGTATATGAACATGTGAAATATATTTTTGGTTGCGAACAAGTGAAGAAAATCATCGTTCTCAATCCATCACCTCTTAGTGCCGAAGAAAGAGAAGCAAGCAAATTACATCCGAAGGTAAAATTTAAGATTATATAGTATAGTCATATTGTCATGTGAATGCTAATTTCTTTCGATTAATATTTACTAGGTGATATTCCTCACGGATGTTGGTGCAACGGATAGTCTTCCTACCACGACCGAGCAGGAGAACGATTTGATACAGTTCCAATTAATCTATGAAAAAGACGATGAACCAGTGGATAGATCCGTCGAACGTTTTGATGAAGATTTCATATTTCGACATGTGCTATTGATATGTCTGCTCAATGCTCCACCCTGGTTATCTGATAAGAACGATCTGATTGATTTATTCATGAAGATAGATCCTAAAAGCCAACCTGCTATTGACAATTTTCAAACAACGTATTCATCCGATCAAGCTATCTTATTCTATACCCGAGATACGATCATCTATCGCAACCTCAATCAAGCATTACGTACAAAAAACATTCATCATCTCGTACAATTTCGATTTATTTTACAGGACATTCATCAACAGTTGCACCAACGGATGAATCAGGAACCAGTTGATCAAATCTGCGTATGCTACCGATCTCAACAATGTTCTACATTCGACCTTGTAGATTTATTATACGCATTCAAATGGCATACGCCTTTTGTAATTACTAGCTTCTTTTCCACATCGAAAAAGCCAGAAGCATCTCTGAAGTTTCTCGATGATTCAAAACGAGGAGATATGTTTGGTACTCAAATTTTTTTTACCATTACTGCACGAAAACAAGATGCATCACGTTACTTTCCTTTTGGTGATATTTCAAACATGAGCAATCATCCAGATGAAGAAGAAGTCTTGTTTGCACCAGGGCAAATGTTTCAAATTGAAAATATAGAGATTGACTTCAAAAACCATGTTCGAGTATATTCAGTTGCCATGACGACCACAGCTAACTTCGACGAAAATTCTGCCATCTTCAGAAAGGTACTTCAACCTTTATTAGACAGCACTATGGGCGATTGGTTACTATCGCTGGGCCTCGTTCTTATCGAACGTCGACGATTCAATGAAGCGAAGGAATTGTTCAGACGATGTCTATCGAACTATGATGATAAAAAAAAACAATGTATTTGTTACGATAGTTTAGCTCTGATTGCATCTAATAAAGGTGACATCACTGAAAGTTTAAGAATGTATCGACAAATGGCCGAGATTTACTTTCGTTCGGATCCGTTGATTTCAAATTCTGCTGGTATATTGCTTGATAAAAAAGATTTCAATACCGTTGGTACAAGCTTTAACCATATATTGGGAATGGCCTCTCAGTTATCCTCTGATCGGCCTTGTGATGATTTACTCACATACCAAGAGAGTGATCAATATCGAGATGATCTCGAGAAAATGGCTGCTATACAATATCAAATGGCGACAATACTGATGAAACAGAATCTCTATCAATTGGCGATCCAATTTCTCGAAACCATGTTACCTTTCGATCCAATCGCTCGAACTAACCATTATGTTCTCTTAGGTGATTGCTATCATAAACTAAATTTAAATGACATTGCTCTAGCTAAGTATCAATGGGTACGTGAACAAGGAGCTCCGTTAGCAGCGGATGAATCGATCAAATTATTGAGCAATCTTGCCTCAATTTTAGAAGCGATGAATAGACATGAAGAAGCTTTACATGTATACATTGAATTGGCTGAGCTTTATGAAAAAAATTCGAACATTGGTGGGACGAACGAGCGTCATCGAATTGAAGAATGCGTGCAACGCGTCGTATATCGAATTATTCATTCAGATTGAACGAAATACACATGCTCCCTTTATTATTTCTTGTTCCAAAATCAGCCATTATTACAATGCTTTCTCTAGTGTTTGTTGATTGCTCTGAGTTGAGAGTCGACACGGTGACTGTCGTGTCTATCAGATTCTCAGGTCAAAGATTCTGACCTCCGAAAACGGTGTTTTTTCGGGAACAATCCGGATCCCTCCGGAACCATAACAGAATTATTTCTTGAAAGTTCGGAAAAAATATCGTTTCCCGCATCAACATTTTAAAAACTTTCTCAAAATAATGACTCTCAAAAATCTCTTTATCATAGTTAAAAGTCTCCTGAACCTTCATTAAGACGTTTCAACGATCTACTCTAGTAAGTAGTAATCATATTTCTGACAAGGGCCAGAAATCCCATTGAGACTTCTCAATAATCTGCTGCGCTCAGTACTTGTTACGCCTCCGCTAGGACGCAAAAAACTCTCATTGAGCCCCCTGATTTATCTGATTTAGACGTTTCGATGATCTGCTCTCCTGAGTAGTGAGCATACCACCGATTGGAGTCAAAAGCTTCATTGACGACCAAAAAGGCCTGCATAAGACTTTTCGATAATCTGACCTGCTGAGTAGTCAGCACACCGCCACTTGAACAAAAAAGTCTCATTGAGAGTTCTCAATGAAATGTTCTAATGACTCTTAACTATACCTCCTAAACAAAGTAAGAGTCTAATTGAGGCTTCCCAATGATCTCAGCTAATTCATATCATGCCTCGAATAAAATGTAGAAGTTTCTTTGAAACTCCTCTAAAACATGAGCTAATGAATAGTAATCATATCTTCATAAGAATGCAAGAGTATAATTAAGGTTTCTCAAAGACCTAAACTAAGGCGTAATAATCATAACCCTCAAATAAGTTAAAAGTTTCATCGACCCTATTCAATCCGGAACTCTAGTAACAGAGCCTAATATTTCAGTGACTAGGCTAATCAACCTATTTTACAAAGTGTATAATTGATGGTGAAGTTAAGCGTAACGCTTAGGAAACCAAATCTTTTCTGATATACATGTCATACCGAAAATATATGGAAAACTGCGTTCTCAATATCTAACACTCTCACAGATATAGACCGAAATAGTCAACCTAAAGCCTCAATGGACATCTCAATACTACAGAAGACCTTTACGAAAAAATTTTCTGTACTTCTCAACCTTATGTATACGAGATAATCTATCCTTGCACTTCGCGTTTTGGCTAAGTTGAAAAGAGGCTCAAAATGACTTTTCATCTTTTCAAAATGACTACAACTATCCAACCTGAAGTATTTTTCATACGAAAAAAGTATTACAATGTGTATGTGAAATACATCAAACGGCTCCTTTATATAGGCTGGTATGTTCAAAACAGAATGTGGAGTGGGTAGTTAAATTATAGCATTAATGAAACATTTGTAAAGTACAAAGGATCTTTTGGAGAAATTTTTTTTCGTTGACATCAGCTGTATGAGATAGTGTATTATCGCATCTTTTGTTTTGGCTAGTTTGTAAGAGGAAGTCAGATTTCTTTTCAGCAGTCATCAACGTCTGAGATGCGGAGGTGACATGAATATTTTTTGAATAGATGAAAACCTTCGTGCAGTCTCCTAATTCGCTTCATTAGTTGCGCTGAAGTTTAGGCTAGTTTTTATGAGTCTTTCGGTAGATCATTGTACGGCGGATCAAAAAAACGATAGCTGGAAAGATGTTATATTGCCCATGTAACCATTTTTCGGATTTAGCGGCGTTTCTGAGCGTTTATAACCAATGGAACTAGACGCGTTTGAACTCGTCCAAAATGCAACATTTTCAAGGGTCTCGATGCGTTCAGACTAAACAAACGCATCGAGACCCATTCGATTTGTAAAAGCATCACAACTGGTTTGAATATACAGATGCATTTAAACGCGTCCAAAACGCAACATTTTCAAGCGTGTGGACGAGTTTATTTTTCCCCCAAAAAATCAAAAAATTTTCATCACTCTGTGTCGGATTCGAACCGACGCACCATAGCAAGCCGTGGTATAACACTCAGATACAGTGAGCAAGAATGTGGAATTTTTTTACTTAATAGGTTGAACCTAGATTCGAGCCCATGACCAGCCGATTCCAAGTCAAACATAAGTAGCATTGAACTGAACACAACTTGAAAGTGTTTATATGTTCATGAATGACAAGAATAATTCTTTTCAGATAACTTCTTATAAGCTAGAGAATAAAAATATTAATTTTCATTTACTTTCTACGATAATTCTGGGTGGGTTACTTTTTCTCTTCTCTGATATATTTATAAAATTAAAATAAATGATTTTTTTTATTTGTAAAACAAAAATAAATAATTTTTTATACATGAAAAAGCATTTATATTTTTTCTAAATATAAAACTTTTATTCTTATTTATTCGCTATTATAAGGAATAATAAAGATAAATCAAGATTTCTATTTAAAAAGTAAATCCTTCAATTTAAATAACATAGAATAATTCATGATTTAAATAAAATATTCGTATAAATGATTTACATATGTAGAAAAATCAGTGACAAATTTATAATAAAAATCTTTACGTTCGCGTTGATTATCTATTCAGCATCCATCACAAATTATTTTAGTTGATTAAGAAAAAGGAAACGTTTCTTTTGGACAATTCGATATTTTGCATGAGTGTTTAAATAATAAAGTATAACAGGAACTCATATAAAAAAAGATAAGAAAAATCAGATTATTAACCAACTATAATGGCAGTATTTCAAACCGATTTCATTTAGATTTTTCTATATAAAAAAATCAAACTTTTTAGGTTTTGATTATTTTTCAGTCAATTGTGATTGACCACTAAAAAAAATCAGTTAAAATCGATTAAAAAGAATCGAAATCTAAAAAGTTTGATTTTTTCATAAAGAAAAATCTAAATAAAATCAGGTTATAATAGCGCCATTATGGTCGGTTAATAATCTGATTTTTCTAATCGTTTTTTACATGGAAAAATTTATTTTATTCAATTTAATGGAATAAAAATTTAACTTGGTTAAATCTTGATTCTGAATACGAAAATTGAGGGTGAGAAACAATTGAAAGGAATATCGCCAGTTGTTCTAAATTCAATGATAATTATAATCAATTCTTACGAAATCTGTTATTGAGATCCCTATTGTAGAATTAGATCATTTTATTTTCACCTAGATTATTATATATAAAAATAATAAATATCGAAGTTAATTAGTATTCCGTCGGTTCGAAAATTAAAGCAAGATTATCAAAATGATCCGTTTTTAAATATATATGAGAAGTAATCACTCATATTTATAGATTCAGTTCCAATTCGAAAATAATGCATAAGACCGCATTCACATGTTAAAATCGCATTCAGATGCGTTCAGGGAGCTCTTTAATCGGATTTAGACGTGGATTAACTATGAGTCACGTCTAGGCGCGTGCACATCTTACATTTCCGATGCACTTATGTACTAGAAGAACTATTCCGCGCAGAGTGACTGGGTGAAAATACATTTTAAATAAGAATCTAAACGCATCTGTACGCATTTGTTCTTACTAACGCTAGCAAACGAATTAAGTTCTTGAAACGCGCTTGAAAAACTCTGTGATGGACGCTTCTACACGCGTTTCAGAGCTGTTTCGATAAGAGACGCGTCAGAACGCCAATATTTGCAACAAAAACACGTATAGACGCGCGAAAAGTGCGTTTCATGATTACATGGGTGGTGTAGTGAAATAATTGACATAAATTTCCTAATCTTATACTGTTGTAAAATGGATTGTTTTTATAACTTTCTAATTGAAAGGGATCCTAATCGATTTAAGTCACAGAATTTTGATCAATTTATGGTATATTTTCAATTTCTGATGTTATTGTTGGACATTGATTTTTAGTTAAACTTTTTATAGCAATGAGTCGTAAGAAAATGCTAAAAAAAGAAACACTATTTTTAATAAGAGATTGATTTATTAGTCAAAAGATCATATGGTTCAACACAAAGCTTGAGGTTCCTATCGTTAGCTCGGATCAGCCAGGTATAGTTGGTATCTATGTGATTATCATTTTCGAATATAGGAAACAACCGGAACAGTACGGAAAATGAGCAGAAAATTCTGGCGAGTTTCGGCCCGGAACATTGCTTCCCTGATCCGGTCCGTACACTCCGATCTGGGGTAACACATTTTATTTTAGTGTGTATCGTTCGCAGTCTTATATTTGTTAGAAATAATTAATAGATGCAATGTATCATCTTATGTCCTTTCAGAATTTTTTAGATCTTGCTTTACAGAATTCGATTGAATAGACACCATAATTACTTACTTACGTCGACAATAATTCAAAAGAGATAAACGAAAGAACATCTTTATTTTTCACAAAGTATTAATAATAAATTTTTATTAGATATATTGTGTTTTCTCGATTGATTTTATGATGAGTTCATCGAAATATAATCATTTTATGAATATATTAAATATACGAAATAGAAATAAAAGTCGAGAGGAAGAAGTTTGTTTTAATAAATTCTAAATCAAGAAAATATTTATTTTGTTATTTTTTAAAAGATTCAAATTGAAAATTAAAAACCTTCAGTGGCTTTAATTGATTCTGATCAATCTTCATTTGACGAAACACTTGGCATTGTATCAAATAAAGATGATTCTTAAATGTTATATTTAACATTTCGTAGTTGTATAATAGGTTTATTTTTTATCATCATCATATAATTTGTGAATGCTTATATTCGTTATCGAACTAAAAGATTTACTTTCACAAAATATATTTTGATATTATTAGCTTATTTATTTGAAAAACTTCTTCAAATAATTAATGGTTTAAAGATCATTGGTATTCATTTTCATTGAATCCAGGTTCATTTAAAGTAAAAGAACATATACTTATCTTCTTTATGGTTTATATTTCTACTCAGAATTTATTTTTTTATGATTTATTTGTTGCAATATATGATACAAAAACAGTAAATAAACCAGTGATACCACATTATCTTGTAGGTCTTGTGTTTGTTCTTTGTGTCCAATTACTTGGATATAGTCTTGCTGATAAGTCTATAGTTGATTTATCAAAATTGAGTTTTTATCATAAGAAAATGTAGCGAAACTACCTCTATCATAATATCTGTGGTTTTTTAGGAAATGACCTGATTTTCAAAGACTTATCACATCAAATTTTGATTCTACCAACATATTTTTCGAGAAATTTTCATAATTTTTGGAGACTTTTCAGTTTTGAGAAAACTGCATTGCTATTTGCATTAACATTAAGTAGAACATTTTTATATAACGCTGCAGGTCTGATGACATTAAGAATTTGAATGCAAAAATCCAGTTCTATATTATTTTAATGCATTTATCTCAAAATACAGTTTTCAGACAGGAAAATGAGAACTCCTCTTTTCAGATTCGGACTATATGTCAAGAATTTCTTTTCTTTTAAAAATCTTCATCAAATCTAACTTTTCATCGGACGGTTTTTTATTATCAACTAGCTTTAATTTGAAACCATCCCTGAAAATTTCATCTGAAATGTATGAATTTAAGTGGAAAATCATTTTTGAGAGGGAGATTCTTAAGAAATAATTCTCAATGTTTTCTTTTATTAATCGCTAATAATTAAATGTTATTTCTAAGATATACTTCATCGTATTCTGGTTTGGCTATCGGAAATGATATGGTTTTGGATATTTCCTTATATAGCAGCATTACGAACAATGAATGAAAATGAATCTCGATTAAGTTTTCGATGGCTGAATTTAATTCGTCGTCATCTATTAATTATTATATTGTTTTTGGCATTTATTTATCATTGATTTCCAGGTTTGATTCTTCCAAAATTAGATTCTTTTTCATGGTGATGTTTAATAAATCAAAATTCAACAATTCTTTCTCAATTGACGGGATCACGAGTATTATTTCTTGGTTCAGTTTCATTAAGTTGGAATCGATATCTTTTCGAAAGTATGTCTCCTCTTCTTCAATATGAAGAACTATCGGAATGGGTATATCGAACTTTTTTTTCTAATAACATCTGTTAGTGCTTGTTTTATTTGTCATTTTTGTGGTTTATTACCATGGTATTACATGTTTGTTGCAGTTGATTTCAGTGTAGCAATTACTATTCCTGCAACAATTGTACAAGTGAGTAAACATATTCAATAAATTTCTGTTATAATTAATAAAATAAAAAAACTCTTTAGTCTCAAACTGGAGTTTATTCAGATTCATCGACTTTATTATTTATATTAGGTGTATTCTTATTTTATAATAAACCAATATTAAATGGTACTTTTTTTATATTTTCATTTTTCACTCAAGAACAAGTAACAATTCTTCTTCAAAATTTTAAATTAGCTCATTATATGAAAATAGCTTCAAAAATATTGTTTATCATACATTTGATATCAACTATTATATCATCAACAGTGGCATACATAACTACACGTTTTTTAATCTCAAATGAAAAAGATTTTTGTATTGATGCCGAATGGAATTGTATAATTACAACAGCCAATTTTGTGCAAATGTCTTATCTAGATTAAATTATTTTTCTTTAAGAAAATCAGTAAAGAAGATTATGAAATATTTCTATCAGCTTATAAATAAAAAATTTTAGTATTTTTAAAAAACTGAATTTTGGCCGGAGATGTCCATCACGGCGCTGTTGTACCGCTGCCGCAATGGCGATAGCTTTTCTATGAAAGAAATTTCAAAAACTGCAGAATGTACACATAATCCCGACCTTCATGTGTGCTGCACGGTAAGGCTTGACAAGTCTGACTGATTGGCAGGAACAATTCTAGTATAAACAGGCCACAGCCTTGAAAATCCAAAGATATTTAAAAATACCATTGCGGGAGCGGTGAGCTTTTTTAACGGCGCGTCGCGGTAAATTCTCAACCGCGATAGACACCTTTGATGTATAGATCTCTTCTTTTTGTTAAAAGAATTTCAAAAATTCTTATATTTATCTGTATAGATTTCCCTTCACTGATTGGTTTGAAGTCTGTTTATTCATGGTTGCTATTGATGTTTTACAAATATTTATTTGGATTGCTCAACGACTATTTTCGAATATAAGATTACTGAAATTAATATATATTCCTATAATGTTCATATATTTAATAAGTTTGTCAAAAACAAATTTTGGTTATGTTATTGCTTCTGGTTGGCTTTTACTTGGAATTATATTTCGAAAAATAATTCCTCGTTGGTGGTTTGATTGATATGCATTTATATTTCAAATATGTATATTTATGGGAACATCTATTACTACATTTTTTTTTCATATTTAATTATAATAACATAACATTTCCAAATTGGTGGAGAACACAAACAGATATTTGTCCTCTTACTTTGGCTAATGTTAATGGAAACATTTCAGGGCGATAATTTTAATTCAAATTTTTTTTAAGAATAAAATTTGTAAATGTATTATACATACACAAGTATAAACATATATTATCCTAAAGTAAAATTCTATTCAATAGAATAATACTCTATGATATTTCAATTATCAAAACGCTTTCTAACTCTACATATGAATATTTTCAAATTGTGATTAATAAAATATTTCTATCTCTTTCGTATACAATCAACTAATTCTAATGATATATTACTTTATTCACCTTCTCCTACGTGGTTGCATATATTTTTATTCTTCTATTCATTGATCATATAGAAAACACTATTTTTCTTTTTCTAACTTATTTTTTATTATTAAGACTTTCACTTATAAAATCTAATTATTTTAAAAAAATCGAAGTTGAGTTTTTCTTTTATAGAAAAACGCGCTGGAATCTTCTCTTTCAGCATATATTGGGACTTTCATAGACTTATCGAAAGAAATTCCGATCTTACTATCACGTGTTTCGACAATTTTTTGAGATTCTAGAAAACTTTTGTTTTTTAAAAGATTGTTTTTTCGTGTGCATAAGCACTAAATAGAGCAATTTTATATTGGCTCTTATGCACTTCTATAAAAATCGATCTCTGAAATTATTTGTTGGTTTTTTTACTGATAAAGTGAAAATAACTATCACATAGTTTAAGATATACAGAACATTTTCCTAATTCTGCGATTCAACCTTTTCGCATCTCGAATTCTGTCGACAGTCAACACTACCTCTGTCGAGAAGTACTACTATAAATCGAAAATGACTTTTACGATTTTTAAAAATTTTTATAAAAATATCTATTATAGGCATTGCCCATATTAAATATAATATCTAAAGGAAACTTCATCCAATGGTTGACCAATAGTACTTACAAATGTTAATTTTCGTATTCTTGTCTTTCGAAAAATGTTTTTTTTATCGAAAAATACGAATAATGAAGATCAATATCATTTTCACAACATAGGATCTTACTTTCTGCCTAAATATTGACTAATTGGTAAAGAAAAATGAGAATTTGAAAAGAACAAGTTGAAGAATAGGGATCAGCAGACACATGATCATTGATTTAAATTTTGTATTTGTTTATATAAATGATTCAATTTCGTTTTCTTTGATCGATTCATCTCTTAAAGATAATTTATTTTGTGAAAGGAACATTATTTTTTATATAAAATCTTTGTTTCTCAAATCAAATATTTTCTTTTTTGTAATAATTTATTATTCAAATAAGATATTTACTTACAAGACTTCTTCGATTATTGATTATTTAATAAAAAAAAAATAATTGGTTACTTTTTGTGAAAGAAATTGAAATATTTAATATACAGAATTAATAATATGTAGTTTTTATATTAAATTTTGGTATTTTTAAAGAGTATGCAAAATGGCAAGCCTGTTCAAATCAATTAAATCTTGATAAAAAAAATGAGAAATAACGAGCTGATGCATAGCACCGTTGAATAAATTCTAGAAAAAAGAAATAAATGTGTCTTTTCCGGCAAATTTCTTTTTTTCTTTAATCGTATATAACATTATGAACGCGGTAAAAATGTATAAATGAGAAAAGAATGCACGTGTTTTATTGAGTTCATTTATTCTCGACATGTTTAAGCACATTTTTTTTTGAAAAACTTTTGCTTATTTAGAACGCAATATTGACTATTATAATATTTGAATGCAAAGAAAAACGATAAATTGACAAAGTATAAAAGGAAAAAAACAAGTATGTCTGCACATGTTTTTTTATCTTTCTATTTGGCGCTTTTTCTCTTCTCTACAAAAGAATAATATTCTTTTATCATATGCAAACGATGCTCATTGTGTCAACTATTCTTTTACTTGTTCTATTCATCTTATACAAAATCGAAAAAATTTAAAATAGAAGGTTTGTTAACCTTTGAATGCTTTATTTATTTCAAAGCCTTATTCAATATTTCATGACACTATTTAAAACCTCGAAGTATCCTTTAAAATATATCGATTATGAATATCTACATAGAATTTAAGGAAATTATACAAAATTCTATTGAACCATGGAGAGAATTTTATAATCGACAGAATATATCCATATATTCCAAGCTGGTGATTTTATTATTAAATAGACAAATAGAAAATAAGTGTTCAATAGAGTTTTCCAAAAAAAAAGACATCGTCTTATAACAAGATAAGTATATAGAAGCTGTTAGCATAATTTGAGATATACTTCGGCATTATTTCTTACTTTAGAGCATAAAACTTCAACAAGGAAATACTCCATAGATATTTTAACTAGACGTGAGTTATACATCACCTTTCATAATACCATAAAGTCATCTATCACAATATGAGCCCGTCTGCAGAGCTTGCTTTTCATGTCCTGTGATTCTTTCGAGAACCTGGCAATCTTTCACGGTCTGCAGTAGAGAGAAGAGTGGATCCAAATTTCTACCCCTATATACTTCAACACTCTCTTTCAGATCGTGTTTCACAAGAAGTAGATGTTTGAAGAATGTCCATGAGAATAGAGGATTTGTCGCAGTCGTGCCGCGACGATAACCACAAAAAGTTGCTGCACTGTCGTCGCAAAGCACTATGAAAAGAAACTTACTGCTGTCACCCCATCAGCAACACGATGTTTAACAAAATGTTTTGATTTGCAAGGCTATGACTCCTTTGAATTAGAACTAATGATAATAATCGATCACTGCAGTACCCATGACAGCAAACCTATCAATAGATCTAATGTTGTATTGACTATGGTGTGCATATTTTATCTTCTCAATAAACTTGATAAATATACGTTAACATCTCTCTTTTCAGAGTTCTATAGAGAATGTTGTTCTACGAATAATTATTTATATATATTAATTAAATTCTCACTAAGCTACGCCTTTCTTATCAATATTATATGAAAAACGAAACGAGTAATCTAGAGTTTTGTATTTTTCATAGGACTTATCTAAGAAAAAGCTGTAAATCGTTTGAGATAAATAGTTATATAGGGTATAATCAATCGTTTTGTTATTAGAATTAAAACACTAGCTTAAATTAATTGAAGCTCTAATCTTGGAGATTCTAGATTAAAATTTTTTTTATGAGGAAACGTTTTTGTGTGACAACTGCCGAGTGGGTTCATATTAAACTTATAATTAGGATCTGTTGGGATTAGATTAAAGTCAAAAGGATGCAAGGACATGGCTTCTTGATTAAGAATTATGATCATTTTACTGGATTTTCGACATCTGAATAGTTATTAATAGAATTATCGAATTAAATAATTTAGAATTGAGATTTTAGTCAAAGATAGGTATTATCATCATTTTATAGTTCGAAAAATCTTAGCTCTCAAGAATAATTTTTTTCAGATATCAAATGTCCAAAAACCAGCTATAAGTCACAAAATAAGGTTACGACATCAGATGTTGTCACCATTAATGTCTTAAGAAGAAAATATTGTTAAAAGTTAAAATTGTTCTACCTTATCTTTGGGTAAAATATGATGTTTAAATTCTCTAATATGATTTTATCCTTTAACCCTTTGATTACTGAAATTTTCTTTCGTTCTGTACGAAGTCGAAAAAAATCCAAATTTCGCTCTCTCTTTTGCGTTCTGCTCTCGATAATCATCAGCTGAACATGAGTTATATGTTCGTTCATTCAGTGCATAAAATAGTTTTTTTAAGGAAGAATACACTATATCACGTAAAATCAATGAAATTTGAATATTTCTTTTTTTCGTATTTAGTAATTGTAATATGCCAAGCCCAGTTATTCATATTGGTTATTCATTAGGATATGGATCATTAATAATGACATCAACAAAAGGATCTTTTACGGCTATTCATTGTCTTTTATTATCTTTGAATAGTTTTATTGGACCTGATATTGGATCTTTTATTAATTGGTGTTTTACATATACATTTCCATTAATAGCTGATAAAGCTATGACTTATATTCATGATACAATTGGATATATAGTAATTATATCACCTATTATATCTATTTTATCTTCAATATTATCGAAAAAACTAATTTATTTTAAATATAAACAATCATTGAATAATGATATAATTAATCCAAACATAGATGAAATAGATAGAAATCAAATGGGTTTAAATATAAAAGATTGTTATTTATTATCAATATCTGGATGTTTATTACATTTTCAATTAGATTATATATTTGAAGAAAATGGTGAAAATTATTTTTATAAATGGATATTATCAACTGGTTATTTTCAAAGACCAACACCTCCTTTATCATTATTATCTGTTATTTTTGTTGGTTTATCAACATTAATATTATTTTTTGGATTTGCTTGGATTCATTTATTTTCTTCTCATATATCGAAACAATCTTTAATAACTAAATTAAAATATACATTTTGCTTATTTTTTTTTGTTTTTAGTGTATATTTTAGTTTTTTATTTATTTCACAAATTATTTTTAAAAAGAAAGCTCTTATTGGAGAAGAAGCAGATTTAGGTGTACTAGTTTTTATTATTGCATTTTATTTTCTACCTTTTCTTTTATGTTTACTTTCTATATCGAATTAAAAATTGTAATTATGATTATTAATTTTGAAAACTTTCAATAGTATTTTCAAATTTTACTTAACGCATTATTATGATACCATTCTATAATTATAGAAGAAGAAATAAAAGGAAAAAAAAGAATTTATTCATATAACATCACCTAATATATTCCTCAAGAGATAAAAACGTTTCTTACAATGATATTCGACTTTAGAAAATTTTCTTGTAAAAGTTAGTTGTATTCTAGTTACCATCCAGGTCGAGCATTACGATCGTATACGTGCCGTCGATGACACTTTTAATATATCCTGTATTATGGTCGTTTGTCGTCACGTTGCATACAATATTACATTATCATTGTCTACGATGTAATCTTCACCGTGAAACGACCGTATTTTTACATATGCAATCATATACATCAACATTTACTGTCGTGTGATGATGTAAACCGTCGTATTTCACCACATCATGACACACAATCAATTCTTAATACTTAGAGATATTCAAAAGCAGTGACAATGACACTTTACTATCGTATAGTAGGCTTAAGAAAACATTTTTCTTTCTATGCTATTCTGAACATCCTTCAATCAATATCATAGTAATAAACTTACAATAGGATGTGTTTTGGTTACAGTAGATGATAAAGAATGAGTAGATTAGAAAATCATGCTTTGTATTTCAATTTTCAATCACTTAATTGGTTGTATTAAAAAATAGAAACAAAATATATAACAAGTTGCAGTATTATAAAAGATGACTCATTTTCGAAAATCTTCAAATTTCGTAGTTTATCTTTAACTAGCATCACTTATAGAGTTGTTTTTTATTATTGTGTAGCGCTTAATCGATTATAAATTTCGATATGGATCATTAACCGAAGGAATAAGAAAAGAATTCGTCGTATATCCATACATGATCTTGTTCGCAACATCGATAATTAGTCTCATAGAATTTTGTCCATTTTCAAAAGAAAAAATGCAGCTATAAAATGAGTCATCTTTTATAAATTTTCTAAACTACTCATGCTTTATCATATACTGTAATCAAAACATATCTTATTGCAAGTTTATTACTATGATATTGATATTTTATCCATATGTAGAGGACATCATTCTCAGAAAAATCCTGAAAGGATTTGGGTCCATACGACTTTTATCAATAGTGTGAATAAAAATTTTTTCATGTTCTAGCTTTAGCTATCTACTATAACTCTAAATTAGAATGATTAATTGAACATAGATCTCAAGAACTCTAGTAAGCATAGAACCCTCTTATGAAAAATCTGGTTTTTTTTATACCTTGAAATACATTCGAAATATGGATAATATAAAATTATTGCATTTATAGAGAGCGTTAACTAAAATATACATAATTCGATGAATGATAAAAAATTCTTTTTCAGCAGAATTTTATTTTTATGTAAACATGGGTAAAATATGTTCCATAATAACTGACGATAAATTGTTAATGATATTTTTTATAATTTTTCTTGACGTACAGAGATGAAATTTTTATCATACACATGTCTAGTCAAGAGCTTGTACTTTTGAAAATTTTAACTCTCTAGCTAAACCAAGTTGTGAAATGCATCAACAAGATTGAATACATGTATTTTGATACTAAATTCTGGTGAGTAGTTCTATGAATAGTCGACCAAAAGACACAATGTATTCAGAAAATTTTCTTTCGCCGATCGTTTTGGTGAAAAAAAAACTTTTCGAATTTTACTGAAAAATGACAACGTTATAATCAAAATATATATCGTAAATATCGGATATTTTGATTGGACTATTGTACACAGTGTTCAATCGAGCTTTATTTATCTTATTCACCTGTGTCTCAGTAACGGACTATAGAATTCTGCTGAAAAAACTTTCCTCTACAAAACTTACTATGTCACATTTCTTCAGGACATAACCATTTTGAAATGTACGAACTGACTTTTCCTCACATTGTCAGCTATTGTACAGTATTTAGAATGTTGACTATAATATCGTCAATTCTCAAAGGCAATTGAAAAGTCTTTTTTACCAAAATGATCAGCAAAAAAATGTCTAGAAAGACTGATATGAAAAAATAATTTTTGAATACTTTCTGACTCCTTGGCTGACTGCACATATAACTACCTTGCAATATTTTCACAGTAAAAATATTGCAAAAATCGAATACGAAAATTGATGCATTATAAACTTGTCAATGAATTTCATTAAGAGTTTTAGCTAGAAAGTTGAAAATTTCATAAATTAAATTTTAGCTCTCTACGTCAAGAATAAATATGCAAAATATCACTAACAACTTATTGTCAGTTATTATCGGATACCTTTCATGTGAAAATATTTGTGCCGGATTAAAATTTAGCTAAAATATTAGAATTCTATTTAAAATTCTGCTGTACAAATAGATTTCATAACAGAATTTTATTGTTTAATGAATACATACTTATATGATAGTCTATATTGTACAAAGTTTTAATTTCTACTGGGTAAGAATTTTGCAAGTTCTCGTAAAGAATCGAAAGAAAAGACAAAACTGTATAGTGTATCGTGATGAAAAAAATGTGTGTGAAAAATATTCATCCACATGTGTATGAAATAACACGGTTGATTGATTCACATAGATAAATATTGTTTGGAAAAAAAGCAAGTAACTTCAATGTATATATGCAAGTAAGATAGGTTGTGTCTAACATGCATAAAAACAATTTCAACATATTCTTTTGTTAATTTTCATCGTAAGTCTATCGAATTATCTATATATCGATTTTTTTAATGTAATACGACACTTTAGACACATTAAATATTTATTTCAAAATTTAAAATAAATGTTTATGTCGCCTTGTAGAGTGAATCTCAAAATGGAAGATCGTTTCTTTATATCTGTAAATGGTGTGTGCTAAATATTAATTGCAGTTTTCTACATTACTATATATTTTATTTTATTTTAAACTTATTTATGCATTATAGTATGAAGCTTCAATCTCCACTATCAAATGTTGTTTAAATTATCCTGTACAAGTTTTCTGTATGAAATCGAAGAAATTTCAATATTGGTATAATAGTGTTATGAAAAAATCTTATTTTAAGGTTGCCACCCTCACTTAAAAATTGATTTCAGCACAGATACATGCTACAAATGTGACATTTGACAGAGATATGAAGCAAATAAGGGTAAAAAAATATCTCTGTAGGCTCTCATTACATATATATAGTTTTTTTCTCTTGAAAAGCTTGTCTCTAGGGCTAGTCTACCTCGTGATCTTTTTTTTAAATTTTTACTTTTTAACGAAAGAAAAGGGGTGGCAAATTGAATGACTCAAAAAAATCCCAAAAAAAGGCGCCTTGTCAATAGAGATCGCTTCTTAGACAATAATAAAAGGACTTATTTTAAGGAACGGACCACGATATAGGCTAACCTTAAACACGAGCTTTCAAATAAAAAAAATATATTTCACATTATATTGTACTGGGAGAGAATGGTGTTGGAGATATTCCGTTGAATCTATATTCTGAAAAAAAACCAAATTGGAGTTTTGATTTTTCAATGAACCACTTATTTTTTGAATAGGGAAATGCAGAAATCTTGAAACATTTTTATGAAAATTAGGATACCGAGAAAAAAAATTTTACCGTTTACGGAAGACAAAACAACAGGTGACTTTATCATACATTTATCGCAATTTTAATTTTCCTGACCCAAGTTCATTGATTGAAAGAGGAAGGAGTGAAGCCTTAAACTTGAATGAGTAACTCATGAAATATCACTAAACAGCTAGTGGACAGTAGTTGACTTTTGATATTGGTTCCGATGCCATACTTTTTTTTCTCAAAACTACTGCATACTGAGCAGGATAAATGCAACGCTGTTGTCAAAATCTCATTTTGGCACGATTCTTGTTTAAATAACAGTGCAATTGTTTCGATATTATGAGTATGAAAAAACGTAAGCGGCACATTTCTAGTGGAAAAACTAGAAATAAGTAAAAATTGAGCTTTTTTTGAATCGAAACCATATCAGAATCTTTATGCTGTAGTTAAGAATAGAGATCAAAATTGCTCATTCCTAGAAAAAAGATCTAGGGCTTCGAACATTTAGAAAAGGGTCAAGAAAACTTTTGGATTCACGCTACTTGTGATTATAAAGTGAGCTATCTAAACTATTAAGTCAGATTGATTCATGTTAGTTTCATATAAATATCAATTTTAGTACCCTAACGTTAAATATGATTGAAGTGTCATACTTGGATTTATACATAAAACAGATAGTAAATGTATTTCATACCTATTGTACTGAACAGTTTTCATTATACTGTCATAGCTTTGACTGTTACGGATTAAGACATTGATTAGTCTAAATTAAGTGTGGTTTTTTAGCGTACTTATGATATTAACACAAAAATTAAGAATTTCATACGTATATAATATTTGTCAGATTCTTTCTTCAATAATATCTGTTCTATAATATCATTGTCATATTACTTAATATGGTTATTATTCTTTTAAATATTAATATTATTCAGAAGCGAAAATATTATGTTTGATAAGAACTTCAAGGACTGAACTCAAACAGTAATATTGCTTTTTTTCACTATCTTTAAAGGCGTTCATTTGATTTTTCTCTTGATAGTTTTGTGATAGGTTTAAGCCAAAAAAAAATATGTGAGTTAAGTTCGCATAGTTGCTAGAGAGAAACGAAAAATCAACATGCAAGCAATTCATTACTTTGTATGAAATATTAAAAAAAACGCAATATCTAATTGCTTCTGTTTGACCTTCAAATTTCACGATTTGTCTAACATATTTGCATTTCTACATATTGAGAAAAACATGCTTCATAAAAATAAATTTTATAAGATAACGTATACAAACGAACATCTGAAAATAACCAGACTATTTTAGATAGCACACATATACAATTTGAAGAAAGCAGCATCAATGTCGGACAAAATGATTTTATCGTTTCATACACTACCGATCGAGTTGGTTTATAGAATTCTCGACCATCTCGATGAATTAACAATTCTACTGTCGTGTCGTAATGTCTGCACAAGACTTAATGCCATCGTAGACACATACCATCGATACCAGGTAATCTTTATTTCTATGATAAAATCATATTTTTATCATCTTTTAAATAATGTTTTATTTTATCAATGAAACGAACTCAGAAGGATATGTACGAGTATTGTAAAAAATTCCATGAGCTTATAAAACTCTTCGAATCTTAGAAAATACAAAACAGAATCAAGACATTTCTTAAAACTATTAGAGTTACTCTTTTTTATGGTGAAAAAGTGAAAATATCATGCATGAAATGCTTCATAATCATTTGAATGTGTTCTTTTTCGTTGACACTAGTCTGTAGAAATGACCCATCATACTACTCTTGTTCTACTACGTAAGCAAATATTACAGGCTGAACTAAAACTTGAAGGCTATAGAATTAGACCTTTTGATAGTTTTAAAAAATTGCGAACCACGCGATCTAGCTCATAAAAGTTTCTTAATAATCCCGCCTAATTCGTGAGAAAGTCTTCTTTTGCTAGTAGTATTGTGATAGATTGCTTTCTAAGAAAAAGTGTTCTTTTATGGTTATACGTAGTTTCTAAAACCATCAACATCTAAACTTCTTTCCACCTTTTCCTTTTGTCCAAACCCGTCCAAAATATTCTGCGGTTAAAACTACAATGTATACTACACAATTTCTATTATTTTTATGTAACTCATTTCAACAATAGTCTAGATCAGATAATTCAACTATACTAAAACCGATCAGCAAGTAAGGCTCTGTGTTGTTATAAATATATTTCCCTTCCTAATACTATATTGACAAATATACCTTTGCAATTTCTCCTTAACTTCCTTGCAATCTCTATCCAACTAAAATTTTATTTACAGAATATTTTAATAATGTATACTTTAATGCTACTTTTCACAGACACTTAGCATATTAAACCTCAGAATCAATATAATCGATGATAAAGGTGCACAACATTTAGCCGCTGCTTTAGAACAAAACAAAGTAATATGAATCATACTAATATTCTTCTTATTCATCTATGCTGTCGCGATTTTAAATAGACACTCACCATATTGAATCTCTACCGCAACCAAATTGGTCCACAAGGAGCACAACATCTAGCCGCTGCTTTAAAACAAAACAAAGTGAGATGAATCACATCAATATTGTTCTTATTCACCTATGTACTCGTTGTTTTATACAGACACTCACCACATTGGACCTGTCGCATAACAAAATCGGTGATGAAGGAGCACAACATTTAGCTGCTGCTTTAAAACAAAACAAAGTGATATGAACCGCATCAATCTTCTTCTTATTCATCTATGTATTCGCTGTTTTACACAGACACTCACCACATTGAACTTCGAGAACAATAATATCAGTGATGAAGGAGTACAACATTTAGCCGCTGCTTTAAAACAAAGCAAAGTAATATGAATCA